>JAWDJD010000003.1:135907152-136312152 GCA_035047305.1 Bradypodion pumilum | reverse complement strand
GAATTTTTAATTTTGGTAAATTATCAAGTACCTTTTGCAGAGATGTATAAACCTGCGCAGGTTTTCTTTTGCTAAGAAGTCAGTCTCCTGCTGTTTTCTAGTGTTCTGCACAGTGTCTAGAGCAGTGTTTCCAAACCTTTGGTTTTTGCACTTCAATTCCCAGAAGCTTACGTCAGTACATTGGCTGATCAGTGCTTTTGGGAATTTACTTAGGCTTCTGGGAATTGTAGTTTAAAAAAGCCCAAAGGTTGGGAAGCACTGATCTAGAGATAATCATTGGGATAATTGAGAAGCATTTCCCCCAGTTTTATTAAATTAATGCAACCAAATAATTTCATAAATAACTGTAACATCTAACAGAAGTACAGTATAGTAAAGGGGGTACCATTGTTTTGTTTTTTGGATGTGTTTGCCACAGAGTATCTTTATAACTTCTCATTTTGTATCTAGGGATATGAATACTAGTATTTCAGAAAGTAAGTTCCATTAATATCAACAGCCAGATCATTTTTTTACCCCAACAACCCATCCTCTTGTGTGGAAATTCTCCACTTTAAGTTTAGCAGCTCTGGGAGGATTATTTGCAAAAAAAAAAAAAGTTATGCCTCTTGTACGGAAGGGAGAAATAGGGGTTTGTTGTGGGCTATTACCTACTTTTAAGATCCATTGAATCAATGTATATAATGCGGATTTCTAGGATGCCTATAATTAGTTTTCATTCTGTTTTCTCAAGGACAAACTATCTGTTACAGATGGAAGATGAAATAGGTTAGAGTTGCATGGGAATGATTCAGGCAGAACTGGGTTGAGCAAATTGTCCTGGAAACAAAGTCAGTGCTGACTTCCTGATTAAAAAAACAATGCAAGTTGTTATGGGAGGTGGAGAAATTATGGGTGGTAGAGAAAGCTTCTGCTGTGAAAATGTGATTTTTAAAACGTACTTAAGAAATCACCTCTTTTAGTACTATCCTCTCCGCACCATATAGCTTGGCCCTCAAGGATTTATATAGTGGTGAGGATACTAGATGAAGTTGGCTTTATTACAGAATGGGGTGGATCCAAGTCTTTCTAGGGGAGTTGCCACAAGTACTGCAATCCTTATGGTTTAGTATATTCTCCCTTCCTTTTGATGGTGAAAATGCCTCTGAGATGCAGGAAAATGTCACAAAAGACATACATTTGTAATGAAAATGGTACTATGGACACTAGACACGACTGTAGCTGGTTAGAGTGTTGAAACAAGGTGGACAGCTTGTAGTCCCTAAGATTTTTCCAGCTTGCAATTCATACTGACTCTAGACAGCCATAACCTATAATAAGAGATCATGGGAGATGAGATTAAAAATTTCTGGAAACCACCAGTTGCCCTTTCCTGCTTTCGAATTGGGCTGCATTAGAAACCATTGCTAGAATTCCTTTTGTGCAAATCCAAAAGATTAGGTTAGGAGAAACACATTCAGCACTAGGAAGGAATGGACAGTTCCCCCTTTCCTGTCATGATAAGAATCTTTACAAGATTTCACCCTTAAGGTTTCCTAAGGTTTCTACTGATGAAAGCTGTCTATCTCTCTATGTTGTACAGAAGTACTTTGGGAATGTGTATGGACAGCTTTAAAGTGCCCTCTACTCTCCTGTCTTTTTCTATCTGTATATGTTTTCATTGAGAAGAGAGTATGTTAAGGAGTGGTGAGAACAGATCTCAGACACATGAACCAGGTGCTGAACAGCCCCCTCCCATACCCTCTGTAGTAATAAAAACCAGCCTTTCTCTCAACTCACATATGTTATTTATGGGGCTTTTCCTGCCTTCTATTTTCGTCTTCTTTTTATGTAGGTGCTCGGGGTTAAGACTATGCAAAGATCTAATTGTAGGAAATATAATAGCATGCCTTTTCTTCCCCAGGGTCATGTTAGTATCTCTTAAAACCCAATGGCTAAGGAGAGATAATGGAATTCACTGCAGTAAATTGGGGATTGTAAACAAATTATTTCTTCTATAATCAGATTATGCAACCCTGATTATTAAATCTGAACATGAATCATTGGTCATGTGCAGGGAAATTAAACTGATTATTATTATTTGGACATTCAAATCTTCTTCTTTTTTTGCCAGTACATTGGAGGTGATGGCTTAGGGTTTTCCCTCCCACCATTTTAGCAATTGGTGCCTAAAGACTGCACTGCAAATTGAGATAAATGGGACAATTATTGGGCATTCAGAAGTGGAAGATCATAACTTCTCCCTGAAAGGTGCAAGGGCGAGATAGGGGTGGTAACAATTAGAGTGTTTAGCCTTGTTGTGGGCTATTATGCAAGCACACAATAGATGCCAGGGTTTGCTTTCATGCTGGGACATGGGGAAACAGGGGAAGGAAGACATGTTTACATTTCTGCCCCTTGCTCATTCAAATATGATTAATGTGCTGGGAAGCCACATCTTAATCGAAGATGATGTTGTCAAACAAAAACTAAATAGGGAAATAAACGACTTCATCAGGCTCTTTCTTCAGAAGCCGCCAAACTGTCATTGCAAAGTCATTAAAATATGATAATGAAAAATAGCTCAATTAAATGTTGTTATAGCTGTGACCTTCATTCAGTTAAGACACAAGGAAGTGTCTTGCAATTGGCTTTGCATTTAACTCTCCTAAATTTAGAATGGAGATAAAATCATCATTCAACCTTTGCTGATATATGCAATTAAAAGCATGCTAAATAAAAATGTGGTGATAATAAGAACAACAATACACAGCACATTGTAATAATCTTTCAAATTGTGTATTTCCTTAGCTATGGCTCAGAAAGCCGCATTTTCCATAGTTGTTAACATTATTATGCCTATAGAAAATCCGGCTTTTAGAGCCAAACTGTTTTGGAGTAAAATAATAGGGAACCCAATCTTATCTTCATTGGTCTCTAGTCAAACTAAAACCAAATATTGAGGCATAATAGGATTGCGGATTGTTATAGCTGAATTAAATTGAAGTACTTGGATTTTAGTAACTTAATCCCACTGGGAGACAAGTGGGATAGAAGATGTTCAGCTGCAGACTGTTCTTAACTTTGTTTGGGAGTTTCAAAATGAGCAATTGAGTTTGTTATTGCTCTTGGTGCTCAGGGTGAAATGAAATGCACGGGAAAATAAAAAGATTGTTGAAGAAAGCAGAAAAAAATTCTCTCTAAACTGAATGAGCTGGTTTAAGAGGCAAACTACATGTAACCATCTGCATTAATGTCATAATGTGCATGGTTATTATTTTATTCAGTTAACAATAATTACCCCTTTGATTTAACATGTTATGTTAAAGCCTTGCTATGTTCATTCAGGCTCCAGAATGCCATAAAATTACAGTAGTTATTGGTTATGTCCTAACAGATATGCTATTTAGGCAGCATGGATTTGGTATGGTATCTAAGAGATGGCTAGTTCTGGTTTCACCAGTACCTTGGATAGCTGTCAGTGGTGGGTGGTGGATCTAGACTCCTTACTGTAGTACAGTGATGGCCAAACTTGGCACTCCAGGTGTTCCTGGACTTCAATTCCGAGAAGCCTAAGCAAACACACCTGTTGACCAAGGCTTCTGGGAACTGAAGTTCAAGAACACCTGGAGTGCCAAGGTTGGCCATCGCTGCTGTAGTCAATGCATGGAGTTATGCAGCTGAAGCTGTAATACAGTTGAAATACCATTCCATGTTACAGTTACAGTATTTGCTTGCATGATTTTTGGGTAGGCTTGTACACATTTAAAACTGAGGAGAACTTACTTACCAAAAAATAAAACATAAACAAAAACACTGCAGCACTTTTAAAACTAACTGCTATATTTTTACTGTTAGCTTTCATGGATCAAGTCCATTTCTTCAGACTTGACTTGATCCATGAAAGCTAATAGTAGAAATATAGCAGTTAGTCTTTAAAGTGCTGCAGTGTTTTGCTCGCCCACCCCCTGCTCTGACATGTCTGAACCACAGACTAACCGGCTACTATTCCCAAAAAATAATAATCAGTAGTTCATTTGTTTGCTTGTTTTTCTTCCTTCTGCCACCAGTTGGCTGGCTTGTAGACCGAAAATATCACCATGAATTAATGAATGCTGGGATTTGTAGTTCTGCTGATTAGGATCAAAGATCTGTGAGTCAGGTTTGTTTAGAATTCATTCTTGATCTGAAGATTATTGTATTTTTTCATTAAGAAATGCTGAACACTTTTCATTTATTTTTATGACTCAGTAGCAGTGGAAGTTACAGGAACTTTGCGTTGAAAGGTCAAAGGCACTATGCACATTCTTACGTCATGTTATATTCCATAAGAGGTAGCTTGGCATTAATAGAGTTGGAGATTATTATTATTATTATTATTATTATTATTATTATTATTATTATTATTATTATTATTATTATTATTATTATTATTATTATTATTATTATTATTATTATTATTATTATTATTATTATTATTATTATTATTATTATTATTATTATTATTATATCATGTCAGAAATTATTCTGGGTTGAAAGGATTTTTGCTGGAGAAACTCTGCTCTGGGGACACCTGAATGAGGCTCTTTTCATGTCCCCAAGATCTTTTCCCCTCCAAAGTGGTCCCTATTTATCTACTTGCAATTTCTTGCTTTCAAACTGCTAGCTTGGCAGGAGCTGGGACAGAGATGGGTGCTTATTCTGTCATGCAGTACCCGGGTCTCAAACTGCCAACTTGCTGGCCTTCCAGCTAACAAGACGAGCTTCTTAACCACTCAGCCACTGCAGCTGCATGGAAATTGATAAGCCAAATTTGTTCTCTTCTACCTTTTCTGTAATTAGACGGGATGCCATCTAATTTCTCATGCATTCAGTTTTGAGTTTAGACAAGTATTTAAACCTTCCGCTGCAACTATAATTCAAAACAAGTCCAGATAGGGGACAATTTTACCTTCTGGCACAATGAGGGGTAGCTATGTCTTCCATACTCTCTGTATGTGTACATTCACACACAAATGAGCGCACACAGGTATAGTGATGGGAGGATTTTTTTTAGCAATGCATAGAATTTTCTTTCATTTTTCTAGCTGGGGTATGGAGTGCCTAGTATTCTTGTGTAATGATGTAATGGTGTAATCCTCAGTCATGTCGCTTTTCTTCAAGTAATTTTTTAAAAAAGAATCCTTTCATTGTGCATTAGAGAGGGAGAGAGAAAGGAAATACAGTTAGAACTCTTGGGGAAAGGGAAGGAGCCAAATGTCGTAGTATTCGTGCCATAATCTAAATGAAGCTTTTCATGGAGACTTTTACTTTTGAGAAGTTAAACTATTTTAAAATATAATGAAGTCAACTGGATATGTTCCATAGTAATTAGCCACTCATCATTTATCTTACCTCTGTCAGTGTTCAACCATACTAGCATGGGTTTTGTACGAAGAGCGGGGTATTTTTTAATTCTTGTATAATATGTCAACAGAGTTGACTGTATTAAAAACATTATCAAAATTAATGAATAAGGACACTGTCCATGGTGCATAACACCATACCTGAGGCAATTTATGCAAGTATAATATTTCTCCTTTACTGTAATGACATTTCTTCTTCTGGAGGACAAGGGCAGTTTTTAAGGTAGAGGGAATTTGGCATTTCCAGTCCATTCAATTGCCTCTCCTCTGGCAAGCAACCACATTGACTCCCATTTTGTCTAACCACTCCCTCCAGGATTCATAAGGTTGTCTGCACAGGCAGCAGAGCTGAGCATCTATGAAACAGCCTTATCAGAGATGAGAAAGGAAGGTTCACTCTTTCTGTCTCTGATCCTTACAGTTATTTCTTCTTTTACTACATCCATTTTTAAGAAGTGTCCAATTAGGGTTAAATATATGTTTATTGTTCTTTGTGATTTTGCACTGACACCATTATCACTTCATTATAGAAAATATCAAACATTTGCTAATTCTTTTTTCTTCCTTTTCAAACTTTTTTGTTTTGCTTAGCCCCCCCCCCCAAAAAAAAAAGAATGGATATAACTGCACTAACATGGAGCATTTTATTTGCTTCTTTGATTCAGGGCCTCAGGCAGAAACTCATATTCGTGCAGTGCATTCTGACAAAAGTTTGGTTTTCGTTTGGAGAAGAGGCTCTCTGAACATCAGGATGATAGGATTGCCCCACTGGAAAGCAAATAAGAATGGAATAAATGATGATTGATATTTGAAAGAAACTGCCCATTGAAATACTCCTTCCTGATTCAGGTCTGGTTTCAAAACCGAAGGGCCAAATGGAGGAAAACGGAGAGGGGGGCTTCTGATCAGGAAGGTCCTAAAGAGACGATGGCTGAAGTGACACCTGCAGGAAGGAATTTAAACTCTCCATCCCCAGTTGACCATGCCAGGAATAAGAAGGAGAATCTAGAGATTCAGCAGAGGTACGTTTGTCCTTTGTAGCTCTCACTATATTATATTTAATGGCTGAAATCCAGTAGTAAGTTGCAACTAGAGTAGTTGGAAGTTATGGAGGAATTGACTCATCTCTGATTCAGTGTGGCTACTCTTGTTATGTCTCACAACTGGCTCTCAGCCAGCATGTTATTAGCACCTGCAAAGAATTCTGTGCCACCTTAAAATCTTATTTATTGTGGCACAAAGTTCAGTAACCATGTGATCCCAGAAATAGCTATTTTAATTTATTAACATCTTCCCTTAACAAAATAAGTATGCAGTTAAAGATCACAATGAAGCTTGCATAACTACTTTGATTAATTGCATAACTACTTTGATTAACATTTATAGTGTGGCCTGGAGAAAACCGTTTTTATGAAAATATAGTTACACAAAAACTACTCAGTCATTTATCTAAGAGGAGCAGAATTGTGTGACTGTACATTTCTGAACATTCTAAATGAATAAGTAATGTCAAGATAAAATATGAAATGCCTTCCACCCATTGGCCTGACCTGGGCTGAAAACATGTGTGTACAGTTTGTCAAAAAGTATATAAGTCTGATTGAATTGTTAATAGGGGGTTCTTGGATCTATATGGAACCAAGTACCACATATGCATTTGTTATGTTATACAGTGATACAATGTCCAAACTTGGTTCGACAAGTTTGGACTTTATACGGATTTGAACTTTGTATAAGGCATGCAAAATCCTAGCCGCGATGCCTCATACAACGTCCAAATCCTTGCCGCGATGCCTCGTACAACATTGTTTCCATAGAGATACATTGTACTGTAATAGCACAGACCTCAGGGCAAAGTCAAGAAAACAGACAGGAAACTGACAGAACTTTAAGAAATCATTGTCTAAAGGCAAAATACATTACAAAAAAACATGTCAAACAACCCTGATTGTCCAAGAACCTGAAGAATGCTGCAAAAATCCCAGGAATGCTTCTAAAAATTCTGACAAAAAAATTCAAAAAAATCCAAAATCGCGCTCAAAACCACTCCTAAACACTTTTCACCTCATGCAAAACCCACAAGAGCAATGCACACATGCATCCTGCCTTTTATACTGCCCAGGCACAATGCAAACTGGGGAAAATCCCAATGCCTCATACAAAGTCGCAGTGACTTTGTATTAGGCAACTTTTTTCAAGGAATTAGCCGATGTTGTATGAATTCGATGTTGTACGAAGTGGACTTTGTATGAGGTATTACTGTAATTGATCTTGTTGATAAAATCTCTTTTTCCTTAAAAACCTCTCTGGATGTTCCATTTATGTTTAGATAAACTTATAAACTGATCACTTTTTAAGAGAGTTTTCAGGTGACAACCAAAGAGTACTTAATCTAATGAATGGATGAAGCAGTAATCTCATTGGCATGCACTCTCTATGACACATGCACATGGATGCATATGTAAATTAGATTCAGATTGTGACTTTTGTCCTACATATACAGTACTTACTTGGATTACATTTTAGTGGTTTAAATGTGGTTTACTTTCATGCAAAATACATGGGATTACTCTGTAATGTTTTTACACAGTGAACTTTGAAATCAATTTAGGGAATTTTTTTATTAAACTCAAATATCAAACAGTGATGTGACACCTTTAAGATGATCAAATTTATTTTTGCATGAGTCTTTGTGGAGACACAACCCAGTTCCTCAGTTGTGTTTGAGAAAGGCAGCTTTGCTGATGCTGTTAGTCTTTGCATTTAAATAAATGTAATTATAATGTAACATTTATTTAAAGCAGGAGTTCCCAAACTATGGCCCGCAGGCCGGATCCAGCCCCCAATGCCAATTCATCCAGCCTGCGCCGCCCTCGTCATACTGGCACATTTTACTTCCGCTTCCAGGAACGATGAGGGTGGTGTGGGCCAGATTAATTGGTGTTAGGGGCTGGATTCAGCCCACGAGCTGTAGTTTGGGCATCCCAGCTTTAAGCAGAGAAAATGGCAGCTTAAAATCTATCTCATCCTGTTGCAAAACAGATTACAGGGCATGTTTTACTTCTGCTTCCGGTGGGAGGAACCACGTGACTGGCCCGCTGAACCACATGGCGGTTCGAAAAGTTTGGGCACCCTGATTTAAAGTAATTAAACAAATCACTTAAATAGGTTTTAAATATACAGTGGAACCTCATACAACAATCACCCCATATAGCAATGAAATCGCATAACAATTAGGTTTTTTTTTTTTTGGGGGGGGAAATGGCGTCTCGCATAACAATTTTCCCTATGGAAAAAATCGTAGAACAATTTTTCAATGGGAAAAACCACTTAGCAAAAAAACCCCCAAAAAAACATTGTACGATGCATCCCATAGGGAAAATCACTATAGCAATTGTTTCATACAACGAGCCCCATGGAATGGATTAAAATCGTTGTATGAGGTGCCACTGTACTTTTTGAAGTTAATTTGATTTTTCAAATTAATTTAATGCAGCATTTTTAAAATGAGCAAAAGAAAGCCATCATTTACGAATAACAGAATCAGATTTGCTGATTAAAATTATTTCAACACATTCACAATGGCACTTGCTGTTTATTTTATGTATGTATTAATCTATCTCTTTATCTATGCCACTTCTCTTTCCATAGGGGAGAGGAAAGTGAAATCTGTTCTTAAGTATTAAACACAAATGCACATTACATTGGCAGAGTAAATGAATGGTATGATCCAACCACTTGCTGCTTTATTTTAAGTTGCAAGACATTTGCTTTCTGTTCTTGACAGGAGGTTCAAAGAATGAGCAGCAAAAACTGAAACCTGATGGTGCAGATTTTTTTTAAAAATATGGAAACAAAAATTGAACTCTATCATGCTTCTGATTAGCTGGCAGTTTGGGAGCAGAAGCAAACATTATACAGTAAAACCTCTCATAAAGAGCGCCTCGCTTAGAGACTAACTTGCTTAAAGAGCAGAATTTTCTCTGAATGGTCACCCTTGCTTAACAATTAAAAACAACTAAAAACTTGCTTAACAACTAAATTGGGGTTCACAATCCCCCAGCAGAAGTCACAATCGGTCATTTATAATGGCGGCGGCAGCGCTTTTTCCAGGTGTTTCGCTTAAAGAGCAACTCGCTTAAAGATCAATCTCGTGGAACGCATATGCTCTTTAAGCGAGGTACCACTGTATATAAAAGTGAAGCTTGTAAGTGGAAAGAAAAGTAAAAAAAAACAGAGAATTAAGGAGAGAAAGAGCTAGAAGTCAGAAGAAGATAAAAGATTTCTGCAAAGGATTCAGTCACTGAATCGTTTATTATCTGCTGTTTCTGTAAGAGGCTCCCTCAGAAAACCTCAGTAGGAGCAGACTTTGCGGGTTGAATAGAGTGAAATGTTTTTCTCACTGGGCAGATGTTAATAGCTGCAGATGAGCATTAGACCACTTCTTCAGAAACCAAAACAATCCTGGATCAATTTAGTTAAATTATCAGGGTGTGACTACACTGCAGGAAGGGACTGTGGTGGCTTAATCAGTTCAGACACTGAACTTGATGACTAGAAGGTTGGCAAGCCAGCTGTTTGAGACCCAAATGCTGCACAGTGGAGTGAGCTCCCATCTCTGTCCCAGGACTTGCCAACCTAGCAGTTTGAAAGCAAGAAATTGCAAGTAAATAAATAGGTACCACTTCGGCTGGAAGGTAACAAGGTTCCATGCACTCCAGTGTCTAGTCATGCCTGCTGCATGTCCACAGAACATCTGGGTATAAATGGAGATGAACACCGAATCCTATAGTCAGATATGACTGGTTTTCAAGCAAAGGCGGCCCTTTATCCTTACACAGCTTGAAAAAAATGCAAATGAATTTGCCAAGACATTTAAGTGGGTGAATTTGCTTTAGTCAACAGCATAGGAATCATGTGGAGGAAACTGGCAATTTGCCTTGGTTGCAGTTTGTTAATGTAGCTCTGCCGGGGCCATCGAGATTTCCAGGAGAAATTTCCACTAGCACCTACCTTAACAAACTGCTGATTAGCAGTTTCCTGTCTCCTAGGGAATTCTTGACTCTTTTTCCTTTGATCTCCAGCAGCCTATTCACAATATTGCTTGCACTAAAGCATACCTGTCAACCTTCCTGGATTGGCCGGGATTTCCTGATTTTCAGCGCCGATTTGCGCCATTTCCCGCCCACAGCTGCCAAAACCCCAGAATTGGCAGTGGGGGAAAAAGAGGTACTGCACATCCCTTCTGCGCAGATTGCCTTCTATGCATGCGTAGAAGGCTTTTACGCTTGCGTAGAACCCTTCTACGTTTGCATAGAACCCTTCTATGCATGCGTAGAAGGCGATCTGCGCAGAAGGGGATCATAGAAGCCTTCTATGCATGCGTAGAAGGGTTCTATGCAAGCGTAGAACTGTTCTGCACAGTTCATGTAGAAGGCGACCTGCGCAGAACCTTTCTCCGCAGGTCCCGTATTTTCCGGCGCCGCGGTTGACAAGTATGACTAAGGCCTCTTACAAAATGATTTGGAGACAAGGGGTGCTTGGATGGAGGATACTAACACCCCTGCAAGCTGTTTGCTTTCTTTCTCTTCAGCCTTGAACTTGGAAGCAGGAGAACTAGATTCTAGCTTTCCTTCAGCCTTAAAGTGACACCGGCTCAAGTGGTCATACTGTTTCAAACAATACAAATGCATTTAATTGGGGAAAAAGTAGAAGTCTCAGAGTTAGAGGAAAAAAGTATGATGGGGAGGGGGAGAAGACTCTAGGCTGATTTGCATTGACTTGTACATCCTGCAGTCAATGGGAAAAACATCAGCCAGAATGTCCCAATCCCAGAGCATTCCCCTCAATATTTGTCTATGTGGTTGTCCCCTAATTCTGGTCCTTTAAGGTCCTTTCACCTAAAAGCTGAAAGGCTGGAAGGTAAATTATGAGGTACAGTAATACCTCATACAAAGTCCGCTTCATACAACATTGGATTCATACAACATTGCCTAATTCCTTGAAAAAAATTACCTCATACAAAATCGTGCAACTTTGTATGAGGCATTGGGGTTTTCCCAGGTTGCATTGTGCCTGGGCTGTATAAAAGGTAGGACACATGCGTGCATTGCTCTTGTGGGTTTTGCATGAGGAGAAGAGTGTTTAGGAGTGTTTTTGAGCACGGTTTTGGATTTTTTGAATTTTTTTGTCAGAATTTTTAGTAGCATTCCTAGGATTTTTGCAACATTCTTCAGGTTCTTGGACAATCAGCGTTGTTTGACATGTTTTTGTAATGTTTTTAGCCTTTAGGACAATGATTTCTTAAAGTTCTGTCAGTTTCCTGTCTGACTTTGCCCTGAGGTCTGTGCTGTTACAGTACAATGTATCTCTATGGAAACAATGTTGTATGAAGCATTGCGGCAAGGATTTGGACGTTGTATGAGGCATCGCGGCAAGGATTTGGACGTTGTATGAGGCATCGCGGCTAGGATTTTGCATGCCTCACACAAAGTCCAAATCCGTATAAAATCCAAACTTGTGGAACCAAGTTTGGACGTTGTATGAGGTACCACTGTATTTTCAGATGAAGTGGAAGTAAAGGAGAGAACTGACCTGGTTTCTTATTGTATGCAAAAGGAAAAAGGAGATTTTTTGGGGGGGTGGGGGAAGAGGGTACCTAGAAGGCAAGAGGAGGAGGATGACAGTTTTGTTTAATCTTGAAGATTTGTGAAACTCATTAATTTGTTTTTGCCCAAAGCTTACTTGAACAAACTGCCTTGTTGTATGGTATTTATAGAAAGGGCTAGGTGGGCTTTATGAGCAATCAGTCTGTTTTTCTTTTTTCATGTTCTGTGTGGGAAAAATGCTATAATCCTTTTGGTAGCTAGAAACTGTTAAAGAATTAAGAGAATCTTCAAAAGGTTGTTATACAATGTAAGCAGAGCACTTCTGGAATATTAAGAAGATATTGGTGAGATTTCCTTACATCTCTAGATAGAAGACACTTATTTACTGCTAGGTTTTGACTAAAGTAAGGATAGGATTTAGTTTAGATTTAGATCAGGGGTTCTCAACCTGCAGCATGTGGTGCCAAGTAATCTGGCCCCCAATCTCACTCCAGTCACCCATGCTGCAGATGCAGATGCGTTTTACAGCAGTGTTTACAACGGGGGGGGGGCATCAGTCTGGCCCACTCAGCTGTCTGTAAAAGGTTGAGAACCCCTGTTTTAGATGCATGTTTCCATGTTATTCTGACTTTTATTCTTTTTAATTGTTCTTAAGTTCTTACCCTCCCTAGGATACAATTTAATAATAGATTTTCACTCTTTGAAAGGAAACAAGAGAAGATGTTGTTCATACTGTAGCTCTTAAGAGAAAACATTCTATAACCTAGATGCTTAATTGTAACATCATTGCTCAGATTTGTAAAGAAACTAGTAACTAGCAGATCTGCCTCTTGATAGATTTTGTGAACCTACCACAACCTGTATCTGTAAAAAGAGGAACAGACATATTAGGAGCCAATTTATGCTCTTGGATACTCTTTGTAGATATTGCCATGTAGAAGCTGTGCCCGGGAATGAAGGTGTTACTCTGATCTTCCTCCTAGAATTGTTATGATGCTGAATAACATAAGAACACAGCACACTCTTTTTCCTGTAGGGACTTACTGGTGGGTAGATTCAATGTACTGTAGGTCCTTGTTTGTCAACCCTGTTGTTCTTCTTGCAGCCTTGGCAGAGGAGTTGGTCCTTCTGGCCCCTTTTTCCCCTCTTGTCTACCAGGGACTCTCCTCAATACAGCCACATATGCACAGGCTTTGTCGCAAGTTGCATCCCTCAAAGGTAAGGGATTCTATTTAACCTCACATGTGGGGCAGTAATAATTCAATGGTTTTAACTTATACTTTTTGAGGCCAATGTGCGACTGAGTTTGGTAAAAATATTTTGCATAATGGTTGCAGAACGTATGTTTTTAAACATAATATTTTGCTTTTTGGTTTTTATGTTATGGTCAAATATTCAGTTTAGTTACATACAATTCTTACACACTTGCTTAGAACAAAGCACTACTGAAACATCAAGTGGACTTCTGCATGAATATGTATGTTTTCAAAAGGTTAACTAAATGTTTGGGAATTCCCAATGCAATGACACATAGACATTAAAGTCTTTTCCAGTGTAAGCATTGACAGATTAGTTTTGAAAATCAGGTTCCTAACTCCCAAATCCCTGGTATGTTAGGTACCTAGTCAACATTAACCTCTGCATATTCATGCAGAAGTTAATGTTGACTAAGTACCTAACATACCAGGGATTTGGGAGGCAGGAACCTGATTTTCAAAACTAATCTGTCAATGCTTAGACTGGAAAAGACTGGCTTAGACTGGAAAACATATATATTGTAAAGAAAATAAATAATTACATGGTAAACTACATACTTCTGGCACTTTTCTGTCAATCCATCCATCTTTGTGCTGCCTCGAAAGATAGTTTGCCAACTGTCTTCCTACACTGACTTTGGTCTTGCAGGAAATGACAGGATTTGATTTCTCTATATCCCAATTACATTTTCTGTGCAAATAGGAGCTTTAAAAAACAACAACACCAGGATTGGGATGTGCAGACCCTTCAATAGCAACAGAATAACTTTACTTTCAAAACCTGTTTTGGCTGAACCCTAAGGTTCACCCATGTCCATCAGGAAGGCATCATAATTTCCTGATTTAGGTAAGCTGTTCTAGTGCTGAGGAGCCATTACTGTCAGGCAGGACTAGATTATATGACCTTCCACTGTGAGAGATTGGTGTGCCATATTTAAACAGTGGTATTGTTTCTTGTAGGGCATAGAGTGGTGAATACCATATAATGTCTGTTCTGTTTGTAATGTCTTTCAGTTTTACATATGGAGGTGTACTGATTACATAAGAAATGGGGCTTCCAAACCAATATGGTTTGAGTTACAATGGCAGTTTGTACTAACTTAAACTTGCATTCTAATAGAAATGGAACTAATGGCAGTAGGGTGAATCCTATTGCTCGAAACCAACCCACGCACCAACCAACCCACACTGTTTAGTATATGTGTTCCAATAAAGTGCAAGTATAAATAGAGAACAGAAGGGATTTTTTTACACATCAGGTGCATAATGTCTATCTTATGGTCCTGTCATTATTCTTAAAAACTAACAACCAACCAAAATATTATTATAACCTTCTTCAAACAACATCCACCAAAACAAAACTACAGTTTCACTCTATAAAACCCAAAATAAAACTACGATGCCAGCAGCAAAGCCAATGCATACATCTCCTGTGATACCATATTGTCATTTTCTGAGCACAGGCCTGACCCCTCTAGTTAACCCAGGAGTAGACATCATTGAAGTCTTTCTGTCTTACTTCTGATGAGGCATGTATAGGATTATGTTGTCAGCTAGTAGAGCTGTGAAAGAAAAGGGGGATAGCTGATAATACAAGGAAGCCAGTGATGCACTCCCAAAAATTTTACTACCACCATTGTGGGCGGGGGCAAATCTGTGGGTGGGGCCAAATATGTGGGCATGGCTATGGAGGTGGGCGTGGCCAGCCAGGTGGGCATGGCCTGGGAGAATTTCCGCTACTGGTTCTCCCCTGAACAGGGCAGAACCCCCTGCAGTGCATTACTGAAGGAAGCACATTCCAAACTTTATTTCGTCAAAAGCGTATGGAGGTGGGGAAACATTAATGATTTTTATCCCACCTCATTCAGCAGACGTAAAAAGGCAAGGAGAGAAGGGTATATGAAGTAGGAGATCCCAATTGCTGCAATTCTCCAAAATTACAAGGAAAAAAAAGAAAACAAGATTATATATTATATCAGGTTGTACAGTATAATCAGGAGCACTGGGAACCAATGGATTTGGTGCTCCTGATTATTGTATGTTTATTCTTTCCACCTGCAAGACGATGCTGTTTCTCCCACCTGTCTGTGTAGAGAGAAAGTGCCAGGTACCAGGAATCTGTTGTTGAGAATGCATGTTCCACAGGGAGGTTCTGTTTGTCAGAGTATAACCCGTGAATGCGAGTCCGATGCTTGCCATGTTTATCTTCTTGCTCTTTATCCTTCCAGAGGAGGGTCTTTGACCAAAAGCTATTTACATCAGACTTGGATACTTTACCTTAATAAACATGATGAAGCATGAGTCATTATTTAGCTTAGTTTTTTTCTTCCGCTGGTATTGCAGGGTAGACTGCCTCCCCCCCCCCCCCCCCAACTGAGAATGATTCAGTGCTGAAAGGAGACTCTTTGGATGGTCTGGGCTCCTGCTTCTGAGGCCAGGAAAGAATTCCCCTGGTTGGTCACACCAAGGGGAACCCTCCAGGATGTTTATGCTTCTCTCCATAGTTAATGGCTTGTTTTACTTCCTTGGGCAATTTAAATTGATTCTTTCAAGCAAGCAGGCTCTTTGCTTGAAGAAGAACCTGTCGGCCACTAAATGCATAATTGGAAGTTGCTTTATTGGTTTTTTAAAAACTAGAAATAGCAATTGTAGAAGCAGCTGATCAAGGTTGGTACCATAGGAAAACGCAGGGCAAATGTTTGGGCCCAGCCCTTAGCTAGGATATTATATGCACCTTCCCAGATGCCGAAATCCCAGTTCTGGTTAGAATTCCCTGCATTTTCCATTTCTATTTAAAAACAAAAAACACAAGAATGTAAACCTGCTGCTTGCATGTTAGCTTCGTATTGATAAGCAGGACCTCATTCATTTTCAACTCCGCTACTGCATAGCCTGTAACTTGATTAATTCTGCGGCCTATGATTTTCAAGTAAACAAGGATCCCATTCCTGAACAAGAGTAGCTGCCTCTGTAGAGGGCCTTTCATATGCAGTAGACACCTTCTTAATGCTTGTGCATGTTACAGATGTGAGAGATTTGTAGTCATTTCCAAAATAAACATTTGCACAGTCAGAGAAAACTCTAGGAGTTTCAAAAAGCAAACAAACACATATCTTTGATCTCTCCATGCTTTTTAATAGTTATTTTGTTGAGGGTTGGGATAAAAATAAGCAGAAAAAATAATTTCAACTATGATTATTGTCAGCCATTTTTCTATTGCATTTCATCCTTTATAAACGTTGTAGATAAAAATATCTAATAAAACCAGTAAGATGATGTGCAGTAAGACTGATTGCAACTATCACACATAAATGCCTGAACCTAGCCTAGGACCAAAATTTCACTAAAGGCAACTATCACTCATAAATGCCTGAACTTTACCTAGAACCAAAATGTCACTAAAATTAGTGCTATAGATGCCTCTTTGAGGAGAGTGTTTCAGTTTTGGGATGCCACTATGAAGGAGACCCCTTAGGAACAGTATACAAATAATAGCAAGTACCTAAATAAATAAATGAGCCACTGAGGACAAGTACTAGGGAAGATAAGTAACTACCATGAAAGACAATTTATTACTCTTTTGTCTCAAGTACAAGATTTTTGTCATCATAATAATCACCATATATATAGCTTTCTCTCCTTGCAGACGGGGAGGGTCTTAGCAGATACAGTTTTCATCTAAGTGGCTGAGATAAGAATGTAGTCTTATAATTTGTGATAATCTTTTTGCTTGCTCATGGCTCTTTTTCTTTCCCAAACAAGAGCTAAATCTATTTTGTTGTTAATGAAATATATTAATGATTAAGACAAGGACCATATAGTAACTCTAATTCTCCCATTATAATTGTGTCCTGATTAATACCTTGCTATAGCTTTTGGAGAACTATTTCCATGTGATCTCATGGTAACCAGTCCATTTATGTCTATATCAAGAACCAGGTGGCCAGGATGAATTACATGGGATTTTTCATGCCACTCACTCCATGCACTGAAATAAAGGAGGGTGAAAATAATCAGTAAGGCCAAATATTAAAATGGATGATTGGAGAAGGCTGCCTTGGAGCATAGATACTGCTCAGTAATTTTAGACAGAAGATGGGGAAAACAAGGAAATGCTGAAGGAGGACAGCATGACTTGAGAGCTATCCAACTTGCATAGCAGTAGTAAGGTGACTGAATTGCTTATTGCTTATCAGGACCTATTTCAGTCAGGCTTTCAGATTTAAATTGGAGACTGAATGTGCTTCATCATTGAGAACCTGTGTTGGCCACTGGAATGAGGTGCAGGTAGTATAACTTTCTTACTTTCTTTTGATCTCTTTTTAGTACCATTGCCCATGTTATTCCTCTGGACTGCCCTTGGCGGCTGTTTTTTTGCACTGATACTGATACTTTCTTTGTGTTGGATTGGAAGGTGGTGGAGAGCAATTACTGCTTGGTCTGTAGTACTCCACGGGATCCTTTCCTGTCCTGTCCTGGGAATTCTTTTGGAGATATGGTAATATGCATCTCTATTGCCTCTTACCACCTAATCTAGATCTATAAAACAGAGGTGTGGGTTTGTATGTGTTCCAAAGGAACCCATACCCCTGGACCAATCTCGCTGAAAGTTTGCACATACATACCTTGGGTTTGCAAGATCAGCACTGTAGGGGTCTCAAAACCCATTCCCCCCCCCAAGTGGGACGCAAAGGGGACACTCCAACCAGCCAGAGAAGCAGCAATGAAACAGCAGTATTGCACACACACAGCACAGCCAAGCCAGCAGCTTGAATTTTCTGCCGGGAGATGCCGCCACTAAAGAATGCTGTGGCCGTGATTAGCGGCCACAGCTTTCTTCAGCAATGGGGTTTCCTGCCCGTAAATGTACAGTTCTGTAAAGCTGTGACCTCCTTTCGCTGACCAAAGGGGGCTGTGGCTTGACAGAATATAATATTTATGGCCAGGGGATGCCGCCGGGCAGAGAAATAAAACCACAGTCAAGCCACGTCATCCTTGCTTTAAAGGACAAAAACAACCTGGGCAAGGCTGGGTAATTAGCCAGTACTATATAAGCAAAGTATGTTTGATGGTACCAGAATTTAGATGCTTGGGCTCTAAAATGTTGTAGGGTGAACAAATCAACATGAAAACCAATTAGAACAGAAGTCAGTAGAAGGCCTGATCCGGGTATTGGGGTTCAACTTTTTCTGGAAATAGTTTCAGCCCACTTAAAAGTCAGTTGTTTAGCTTGAAACCAGAGTGCTGCTTCCAGCCAATAGTGTCTCTGGACTTTCAGATGATATTTTAAATATTCTGTGAAAGATTGCTGATTTAATTCTTCAAATTTGTACACTGTCTTGGTGGCATTTGGGCAAAAAATGTTAGAATAGACATACTGATGATCAATGAAGTACCTAAAACTTGCTGAGATTTGTATAGCACTCTTAAATGAAATCTACAAGAACTTTTTAAGATTCTCTTTTTCTGCTGCAAAAATAGGCATGCTAGAATTCTTTTGCCTCTATTAGGGGGTTTCTGCTTTGTTCTCTGAAAAGTAATGAGATTTACCAGTTATTCCACATCTGTGTGGTGGGCTAGAGATATCTTAAAATGCCAGGAACCTGTAGGGCGTGGCAACAGCTCTCCCAAGAGAGCATGACAATGGGTGATCAGAAAGTGTGCTTCCCTACTGACCTTTACTAAATAGTTTTTTTTAAAAAAAACCAATGAACTACTTTCAAGTCCCAAGGCTCCAAAATGTAATTATTTCATAGATTGTATAGAATTTCTCTATTTCTTTCTCTTTTGCACACACATACCAGCTGCAGTGCAGATCCTAAAAGGAAAACCCCTTGCAGCACTTGATTTATTTATGCATCGTATAGCAATACAAAGTTACTGGGAGACATCAAGAGACTAAAAGCAAGAACCTCAGAGCAGTTCCTTAATGGACAAAGCCAATTCATTAATGGTCAGGTTATTAATGAGGGTAAACAGGAATCCTTCTGGTTTGCAGCGGAAATTCTCTGTCATTGTGGCGTAGCCTCAATTCCACTCATCCAGAAGATCACAGGAACCCCTATTGCTTCATGGAGGTTAGGAACAGAAATCTAATTACATTTGTCATAGGAAGACTTGTGTGGTCCATCCCTACCCCCCCCCCCCTTCATGTCCCTGCTTGCACTGTTAGCACAGCGGCCTCTTCCATTGATGGGAAAGAAGCTTTTGCATTATGCATCAAAGCACCGAACATGATCGATCAGGATCTCTCAGGGTTGCAGAAGGTTTTGTGGAGGCTTAATTGTAGTGCCTACAAGAAAAGGGTGGGGTTCTAAATTGTTGACTTTGGTGAACAGTACTTTTCAATGCCAGAATCTTTAGAGGGAGAAGACAACTATCTATTTGGACACAATTGTTTGTTGCCTATGCCTTCTCCTGTACACAGAACACCCTTCACCAATGATATTTGCTGCTATATAATGTGATGAAGGCTACTACCTGAGCGATCTTTGAAAAACAGATCTGTGGTGAAGAAGAGACCCATTTGTGCTTACTAGGTACTGACTACCACTTTGAAGTCTACTTGGGGACCTGCAGAGCTGGGGATGCACTTTGTGCTCTGCCCCCTCCCATAAAGGACACGTGCATTATTTTTGTAGATCATTCTTAGACCTCTGTGAAAGTCAGCCTCTTTCCCAATGGAGGGCTTGTATCTCCCTGGGTTGTGACTACATAGTGACTGCGACATGGGCAGGTGGGTGGTACATTCATCTGGGCTGTGTAGAACAGCTTGATAAGAGATCAGAAGAGACAACAACCACCTCTTGAGTCAGGGTGGCTTGTGGATTGGACAGAGGTTGATTCCCTCCAAAATGTTTGGCAGAGTGTCCACCCTGATCTGGTCATGAGTAGCTCTTGTTTTTAGTGCTACATGTAAAGCACAGAGAAGCCTTTTCTTCAACCTGTGCCACAGCCTCCATGAGAATTCAGTTCCAAGTATATACTTGCCATGAGTCTATGTATTTAGGAGAAATGTGACCTGTGGTCTGAAATTTCCTGGGGATGTAAAAGTTAAGTCTTGCCATTTTTTGTAGGTAATTTGCCATTAACGATCCCCTCATATCTTTAATATATTAGTAATAATTAAAGGCTGTGCCTGGCCACTAAGACTGTGTGTGTGACTGCAAGAGTGGCTTTTGGAATGGGAGACATGTTCATTTTTTCCAGCAAGTGTATGAAAAATTAAAAAGTTTAGTACTTCTGTTGTAGTGTGTGCTTTCACGTATTATAGTCCATTTTTGTCAGATATATGGAGTGTAACATCTGGGTGTCAGATTTATATGTTGTTTAGTGTAAAGTTGGAATTGACTTATAGTGACTCTAGTAGGACTTTCAAGATAAGTGAGATATTTGTTGTTGTTGTTCAGTCGCACAGTCGATTCCGACCCTTTGCGACCCTATGGACCATCGTTCTCCAGGCGCCTCTGTCCTCCACCATCCCCCTCAGTCCTCCCAGTTTTGTGCCCATTGTGTCTACAATACCATCTATCCATCTCATCCTTGGCCTCCCCCTTCTTCTTTTGCCCTCCACCTTTCCCAACATCACGGCCTTCTCAAGTGAATCCTCCCTTCTCATTTGATGCCCAAAGTACTTTAGCCTCATCTTTACTATTTGACCTTCCAATGAGCAGTCAGTGTTGATTTCTTCTAAGATTGACCTATTTGTTCTCCTCGCTGTCCAAGGTACCCTCAAAACTCTCCTCCAACACCACATTTCAAAGGCATCTATTCTTCTGCGTTCAGCTTTCCTAATTGTCCAGCTCTCACATCCGTACATTACCACTGGGAATACCATTGCTTTGACTATTCTAATTTTTGTTTTCAAGGTGATGTCTCTGCTTTTCACTATGTTCCCCAGGTTTCTCATGGCTTGTCTCCCTAGAATCAGCCGCCTCTTTATTTCATGGCTGCAATCTCCATCTGCAGTGATCTTAGATCCTAAGAAAGTGAAATCTGTCACTGCTTCTACTTCTTCCCCGTCTATTTTCCAGGAACTGATCGGGCCTGTTGCCATTATCTTGGTTTTCTTGATATTGAGTCTCAAGCCAGCTTTTGCACTCTCTTCCTTCAAACCGATCAAGAGATTCTTTAGGTCTTCCTCACTTTCTGCCATTAGGGTGGTGTCGTCTGCATATCTCAGATTGTTGATGTTTCTCCCAGCAATTTTGATCCCATATTGTGATTCCTCCATCCCTGCATTGCGCATTATGTGCTCTGTGTATAAGTTGAATAAGCAGGGTGACAAAATGCAGCCTTGTCTTACTCCTTTTCCTATTCCAAACCACTCGGTCATTCCGTGTTCTGTCCTAACTGTTGCTTCTTGGTTCATGTACAGATTTCTCAGGAGGCATATGAGGTGTTCTGGTATTCCCATCTCTTTAATCACTTGCCACATCTTGTTGTGATCCACACAATCAAATGCCTTAGTGTAGTCAATAAAGCAAAAATAAACTTGTTTCTGGTATTCCTTTGTTTTCTCCATGATCCAACGTATGTTGGCAATGTGGTCTCTAGTCCCCCTGCCTCTTCTGAAACCAGCCTGCACCTCTGGTAATTCTCTTTCCACATGCTGCTGAAGTCTATCCTGTATTATCTTGAGCATCACCTTGCTGGCGTGTGGGATGAGCGCGATTGTTCGATAGTTTGAACATTCTTTGGCATTGCCCTTTTTTGGGATTGGAACATATACTGATCTTTTCCAGTCCTGTGGCCACTGTTTTGTTTTCCAAATCTGCTGGCATATTGAATGCAGTAATTTGATGCCATCATCTTTTAGAGCTTTGAAAAATTCAACTGGGATACCATCATCTCCACTAGCTTTGTTGTTTGCAGTGCTCTTTAGGGCCTTTCTGACTTCACTCTCCAGGATGTCTGGCTCAGGTTCAATTTCTTCATCATTGTGACTATCAGGAGTGTTGAGTTCCTTTTTGTAGAGTTCCTCTGTGTACTCTTTCCATCTTTTCTTAATCTCTTCTGCATCAGCTAGCTCCTTTCCGTCTTTGTCCCTTATCATGGTCATTTTTGCTTTAAATGTTCCCTTGATTTCCCGGATTTTTTTGAAAAGATCTCTGGTTCTGCCTTTTTTGTTGTTTTCTTCCATTTCTTTGCACTGTTCTTTTAGATAGTTTTCCTTATCTCTCCTTGCTTTTCTTTGAAATTCTGTGTTCAGATGATTGTATTTTTTCCTTTCTCCTTTGACTTTTGCGTTCCTTCTTTCCTCTGCTATTTTAAGAGCCTCATCAGACAACCACTTTGCTTTCTTACTCTTCTTTTCTTTTGGTATGGTTTTCTTTGCTGCTTCCTGCATGATGTCCCTCATCTCTGTCCATAATTCTTCTGGCACTCTATCTATTGAGTCTAAGCCATTGAATCTGTTCATCACCTCCACCGTGTATTCTTTAGGGATGCTGTCTAGGTGATATCTGTCTGGTCTCTTTGTTTTCCCTATTTTCTTTAGTCTAAGCCTGAATTTTGCAATCAGCAGGTTGTGATCTGAGCCACAATCTGCTCCAGGTCTTGTTTTTGCTGACTGTATGGAGGTTCTCCATCTTTGGCTGCAGAGTATGTAGTCAATCTGGTTTCGGTGTTGGCCATCTGGTGATGTCCATGTGTAAAGTCGCCTCTTGTGTTGCTGGAAGAGGGTGTTTGCTATGACCAGTGCGTTCTCTTGGCAGAACTCTATCAATCTTTGTCCTGCTTCATTCTGTGTTCCAAGACCGAACCTGCCTGTTATTCCCTCCACTTTTTGATTGCCTACTTTGGCATTCCAGTCTCCTAGAATAATTTGAACATCATTTCTTGGTGTTTGTTCTATGAGGTGTTGTAAGTCCTCATAGAACTGGTCCACTGTGGCTTCATCTGCACCCGTGGTTGGTGCGTATATTTGGATCACAGTAACATTGAAGGGTTTGCCCTGAATTCTTACTGACATCATTCTGTCATTTTTGAGGTTGTATCCCATTACTGCTCTTCTCACTCTTTTATTGACAATTATGGCTACTCCATGTCTTCTAAAGTTTTCTTGTCCACAGTAGTAGATGTGATGGTTTCCAGAGCTGAATTCGCCCATCCCTGTCCATTTGAGCTCACTGATTCCCAAGATGTCAATGCTTATTCTTTCCATCTCATTTTTTACCACTTCCAGTTTACCTTGGTTCATTGATCTCACATTCCATGTCCCTATACAGTATTGCTCCTTACAACATTGCATTTCCCCTCCCCCTTTCCTGTCCATCCCCTTTCTCCCCTCTGAGGTGTTAAGCATCCTGTATCACCTAGCCTGCCCTTTTGTTTTGCCTTTTGTTTTGGTCCATAGGGTTCTCTTGGCAAGCTTTGTGGCGTGGTTTGCCGGTTTCTACGCCATTTTTTTCCTCGCATCATACATCATATCACAGTTTTAAAAGTTTAGAACAGTTTACACTACATATTGTCATGCATAATTATCACACTCTAAAACACAGTCTCTATGTTACTTGCTATATTAAGTCAGTATGAAGTCTCTATGTCAGTCTCTATATTAATTCAGCTACATTTTTCACATCAGCTACTTATCCTTGTGTCCTCACTCCCCAAGTGGGGTTGTTGTCTCTGGGTCCCTTGCTCCAGGGGCATCGCAGTGGCGGGCAGTGGATGTTTTCCCTGTGTCTCAGCTGTTCCTCTTCCTCTGCCTCTGGCTGCAGTGGTGGATGGTGACCTTCTCCCTCCCAGGCCTCTGGATGGTTTCTGGGCAATTGGGGCCTGGTCTTTCTCTGCCTCTTTCTTCCTTGCACCCAGGTTTTAGGATGGGGTGGAAGGGAGGGGCCGATTCTTCACTCACCTCCCTCCAAGGCTTCTGGATGGTTTCTGGGCAGTTGGGCCTGGTCTTTCTCTGCCTCTTTCTTCCTTGCACCCAGGTTTCAGGATGGGGTGGAATGTTTTTACCAGTTCCATCTACCCAGTGGGCTTTTATAGCCAACTTGGGATTCAAACCCTAGTCTCCTATTCTGTCATTCTGTTCACTACAACCTTTTTTATATGCACAGTATATTTTTATATATATTGGGATTTGTGAACCTTTCTCTCATTTCATCTGTCTTTCAAAACTCCGTTTTTGATTCCATTTCTCCATAGGAGTTACTTAGAGATCTGTAACAGAATGTCCTGCGAGGTGGGAGTGTTCTGGAATTGACTTTTAAGAGTTATAATTTCAAATTTAAGGTTTGTGCCTGTTTAATAACTTTTGTAGAGATTATCCTCTTTGCCTGTGTAGAGAGCAGAGGAACACTGCTGGCAAGGAATGAAATACTGTAGATCATATCAGCAGATTAACAAGCAAATGACTCCTTAATATTGCTGGGGGAAAAAAGAATTACAAAGGAAGATTAGAGAGGGTGAGAAACAGGACACTGAAATGATCTATAGTCACAATTTGCAGTGAACTTCAAAAAAGATTAAATAAGGAACAAGGATTCTTTGTTTAGTTAAGTGCTTCAAGTCAGACTGCTTTATAGTGATCTAACAAGGTTTTCAAGGTAAGAAGTATTTAAGGAATAAGAACATAAGAACATAAGAACAGCCTTGCTGGAACAGGCCACAGCCCATCCAGTCCAGCATTCTGTCTGACACAGTGGCTCACCATTTCCTTCAGGCTCACCATTTCCTTCAGGGTATTCCCAAGGAGATGCCTTCACCTGTTTAGGATTCCCTGGAAATGGCATTGAGAGATATCCTGCCTATCTCTCCAACCCGGAGGTTGTCCTTAAGTATCCATAATTATAGCCATTGATACCCTTGTCCTCCATGAACTTGTCTAATCCTTTCTTAAAGCTGTCAAGACTGACAGCTGTCACCACTTCTTCTGGCAGGGAGTTCCATAGACCAGTAATCCTCTGGGTGAAAAAGTACTTTCTCTTATTTGTTTGAGAACTAGTACCCAAAGGTTTCATGGAGTGTCCCCTAGTTCTAGTGTTATGCGATAAGGAAAACAGTTTTTCCTTATCTACTTTGTCCACACCATGCATGATTTTATAAACTTCAATCAGTGGTGGATAATCAGTGGATTATCATGAATGGAGTAACTAGTTCCACACCACCATCACCCAGTGAGTTTCCATGAGTCCTAGTTTACTACTCTGTCCATTATACCACACTGGGTATCCAAGGATACTTAGCACACAAGAAGTATTAATACTTTGGATGCATTGATATTATAAATAAATTCTTATTTGCAGCATACTTCAGTCTTAGAGTATTCATCTTAGTGTCCACTAGCATTGCACAAGACAATCTTTCCTTTCTAAAGGTTGAGGATGGGGAAATATCTTATTTTTGAAGACAAGAGACGAGAAGTAACTACCACTGATGAGGTAGCTATGACTGACGGAGACTTTGAGGAAAAGTCATATCAGAAAGTAAAATTATGGAACTATTGAAAAATAGTGAAGAAATTGAACTAAAAATAATAATCAAGAATTGAGATTTTTGAAGTGGTAGCTGTGTTAGTCTGTGCAAGCATTTCAGATAGTGAACAAAAAAGACATATACGTTGTGGCACTTTAAAGACTACTATATTTTAATGTTAATTTTCATGGATCAAGTCCATTTCATCAGATGAAGTTTTTGTTTTGTTTTATTTACTATCTGACAAGAATTGATTGTTGTGGGATACTCTGGGTTCAAATCTCTGTCAGCTGGAAAGTTCACTGGGTGGTCTTTTGTACAGTGCCAAATCTGAGACTATTTTGTCAAAACTTCCAAGGGATACTGTGATGTCAAACTGAAATATCTCCCTAAAGGACATGCTGTGGTTTTGAATGAAGGGAGGGATAAAACTGATTTTCAACATACACTCTCCTTTTTGATATGGTGGTTAACAACCCAAATAGACCCAAGAATTTCTTGCATTAGGCCAAGGTCCTAAATTTGTCACATAGTGGCCACTGAGATGCTTGCTAAAAGTAGCAGCTATCTCTTTTCATTACATCACATACTCAGGGCATGAAGCATCTTTAAAGGCAGTTCAGAGAGATGGGAAGCAAAGAATGGCAGTTTGAATGGATAAGTGGAATTTGATTCCATTTTAGGGCTGCTTAATTAGCTTCAGAGACACCATTGTTCCTTTTCTTTAAAACATTTTAATTTGTCTGTACCACAGGTACAGAGAAGCATGAGAGGCCCCAATGGAAACAGATGTTTCTCTGCTTAGAACACCACTCTTCTGGCCCTTGTCCATATGTGCTGCCATTCTCTGGGGGATTTGGGGGAGGGGTATGGTAACTGCCTCAGACAAATGCTAAGGAACTCAAATTGTCTATGAATAACTTCTAACCTAGGATCCATCGTGTCTTGTAACAGTGAATTCCATGCAGTACAGGTCACCACCCATATCTGTGGGTTCAATAATCTGCAGGTCTAAAACCAAACAAACAAACAATTAAAAATCCTTGATTATATGTATTTCTATGGTGCATTACTGGAGCTGGCCACTAGAGGCAGTGTAATGTTTAAAGGAATGGAGGCAGACATTTTGGTAGTTCATGTAGAATGATGGAGCCATTTGAAACTCCTCCTGCACATCTGTTACTCAAGTATATGTATTAAAGATCTGGTTCACTGTTATCCATAGTTTCAGGTATCAAAGGAAGGTCTCAGAACATATCCCCCCAAAATATAGGGAGAAGATCCATATTACTCATTGTGTGAAGAGACCTGTGCTGTTATTTTTGTTTTGAGTTTAATGCAGATTAATGGCAACTGATATGCCAGGAAGCTTATTAGGATGACTTGTATTTTCCTTGGCCATCATGAGCTCAAGGATAGTTCAAAATCTGGGCCATGGAGGATTTGAAGGACAGATGTTCTTCAGTCCACCCTTTGGAAAGGGAGAGGTGTAGGGCTAGTGTTCACAAAGCAGGCGGCAAGCAGCATACAGAGAAAATCCAGTTGTAATATCTGATCCCTGATTAGAGATGACAGTGGGTTGACAACTCTCATTCTCCTAATTGTGGAGGCTTGTTGTGAATGAGGGAAATGCCACTCATTTTTTTCTGATCAGTAAAAGCCAATCACAGTCGAATTCTGCCCCATCCTGATTATCATGAAATCAAGTAGATGGGAAAAGATTTCTTTTGTATGTCTGTTACCAGAAAGCCAGTGAGACATGAAGGGCTTTCTCAGTGCAGAGATGGGCATGGGACAGAGAAATTGGAGAGGAATGTTGGGAGAGGATTGAGCAGGATAATATAATTGGAGGAGATGGACTTGAGGGTTTGGAGCAGGGGTGCCCAAACTTTTCAGGCCATGGGCAGGTCACGTGGTTCAGGGAGCTGGTCACTATGGCCCAGGGGCTGAATCTGGGCCCCAACACCAATTCATCTGGCCCACGAAACCCTTGTCGCTCCTGGAAGCAGAAGTAAAACACGCCCGTACAGATCCTGCCCTAGCTTGGGCCATAGCTTGAGCACCCTTGGTTTGAAGCCTCCTCTCCACAACCTCTTGACTCTGGATTGATCCTGGAAAGAGTCTGGCCCTTAGGATTAAGAACAATTCCTTGCCCATGAACTAGCATGTTCTGATTGAATATAAGGAATTCCACAGGACAAGTTATTGTTTCAGCTTTCAGAGAGAGGGTGGGGTGGTGGTGGTGGTGGAAGAGAAAGAAATATTTTTGAATCCTTGAGATTATTAGAAAAGAGAAAACTCTGGAAGGGAATGGGATCTGCTGATGGAGCTAAACTGACCCGGTTCTGAAAACTGCTTGCTGGATGGGAGCTCATCAGAAGTTGTTCTGAGCTCTTTGGTGGAAGAGGCAGGGTGCAAGTGGTATGTATTCTAAAAGGCCAACAAGCCCTTTAGCAGTGTTGTGAGAAAGGAACTAGTTTTGTGAACCAAACTGTAGTTCAAGTACATCTTCCAATTAAAATGTGCTTTTGGCAGAGATGAGGTAGAGCTAATTTAATTTTTCCTGTCAGTCCCTCTGTTGCAGATCAATTAAACTGTCAAGTGGATCAAATATTTCAGACTGTATTTATTACATTAAGTATTTATGTCCAGGCTCAGCCTTTCAAGAATGATGTAATACAGCAACAGTAGGTGGTTCAGATCAATTTTGCAGAATTTGCTGTAACCTAATGGAGACCTAATTGTGTGTTTTTAATTTAGAATACAAGAGACAGCAGGTTTATGAAACAATTTAGTAAAAGCCCAGTTCAGTTGGCTTTCACAGACTGGCAAATGAACAGGCATGTCTCTTTTTAGGGATTAAACAAAGCTTTCTCATTATAGTCCTGTTAGTATCTTGTAAGAAACTGTAATGAGATACACTGTGCAACTGCATTCTGTGCAATATCAGGTTAGCTTCAACTCCAGTGAGTTATGGCTAGGAAGTAGATATGATAGTAGTTAATCAGTTATATGACTTTCAAAATTATTTAGGATCATTTTAAAAAGAATGATTTGTTAAGATTTGATTGGATTTTACATAATGGTACATCATATCAAGAGGGTCTGTACATCCTTTTGTTAAACAAATGAAAGCGGGCAGGAGCCTGATGCATAACTGGAGATGTATGTTATAGCACCCAGTTTGCTCCAGCTTTGTTGATTCTGGTGGCAGGTGGTCTTTTATTTTCCCTCTTTCAGGTAGCACACTCTGCTCTTGCTGCGTTCCTGACCACATGGGACTCTCCTTCCTTCCCACCTACGGCTGTCAGAGTAATCGCACCGCAAGCGTGGCGGCCCTGCGCATGAAAGCACGGGAACATTCTGAGGCTGTGCTGCAGTCAGCAAACCTTCTGGCCTCAAGCAGCCCTGGGCCCAGCTCTGGTTCTGGGGCTAAGCCCAGCCCACAGAATGTCTTGGACAACAAGCCTCCCTTGACCATAGAACAGAACGACAGTGAGAAAAGCGTCTGAGATCCTGCCTTCCACATCACATTGAGCCCACCATCATAAGAAGCCAAATCTAAGGAAATCTACCTGACCAGTATATAACCTCAGCTGTCTGGGTTATTGTGCATCTGGGAGAAGATGTGGTAGCTGCTTGCTATCTCAGCGAGCTAGAAGCACAAGCTTTCTTCAGTCATCTTTCTTACTGACATCTTTTACTTCTTGATGAATTTCCTCGGATTCCTCATTCCTCCCATGGAATCTGGTGCTGGTTCAATCTCAAGCAAAACTGGATCCAGGAGTCCTATTAGAAGCTGTAGAGAGAACCCTGGGACAGTTCTCTGGTACTTATTGTGCATTGATTCCCAAACACCCTAGGGTGTATAAAGAAATTCTGGGAGGTGGGTGGTGTGAGATGTTGTGATTTTTATTGTTAATTTAAAATTATGAATGGCTTTTTCTGCTGAAAGAGAATTGGGTAATGGTGGAAAGGAGGGGAGTTGTGAAGGTTTTTAAAATCAAAAAGGTGGAATGGCATTTGGGAATTGCTGCTACAGTATATGTTATGCCCTTGGAGAAGGCTCCATATTTCAGTCATTCTACGTAGTGATCTCCAACATACAGAAAGGAGAGTCAGTTACAGATGGTCTGGAGGTTTTGGCTCTTATTATTATGTGCCTCTGATTTCCTGATTCTGGAGGATGCAGACTGCAGAGGCAGAACTTAATACATTTCTAGCAGAAATGTGGGTGCTGAAATGATGATCTGATCAGGATGGAGGGACAGAAAATATTTAGAAAAAAATTACCAATTTCTGAAAAGCAAATCAGACCAGATTCTAAGCAATACACAATTTTTAGGACATTTATAGAACAATCTATAAATTATGCAGTATTAAATCTAGCTGAATTTAATGGGTCTACTTTTAGGTGCAAAGGAATATGACACAAAAGGATTGTTTCATTGGTTGAATAGCATCTTTGGATCCACTCTCTTCTCAAGAGAAATTACTTTGCCCTCCTAATCTGTTTAGTTTGTTATAGTGAGAGTTACATCACATTCTTCCTCCCCTCCCTCTGATATAACACAACTTTAACTTCACAGTAGCTTATGATCTTCGATATTGTTTTATTCTGAACAGGACTCAGACAAGATGGAGTGTCGTGACCAAACTGACTGCATCAGTAGATTACATCTGAGAGCCCAACTGTGGATCATAGTAAATTAAATTCTCTGATGATGCAATCTTCTCAGATTCAAATTCAGATGCTCATTCATATACACCCAAGTCACATATGTTCCTCCTGAAGTCAGATGTACTTAGGTTCCCTCTTTTGAAGGCTTAGCAACCATGTGCTTTTTGGACTTTGAAATAGAGGTTCAGAATCCCTGATTCCTTATGAAGATTTGACTGCTTTGTATTTAACCATGCAAGACTGTATATGTTTACCAAGTCCAAATTGGGTCAGTGACACTTATTTTGAGCTATGAAGTTGCATCCAGCTTGTGTTGACCTTAAAGGTTTTTCAAGACAACACAATAGCAATTGCACTTATATACCACCCCATAGTGCTTAGAGCACTCTTTGGGTGGTTCACAAGGTAATTAGCATTTTTGTCCCCAAATGTTGGTACTCATTATACCAAGATTCGAAGGTATGTCTGTCAGGATTGAACTCAGATCATGAGCAGAGTTTTGGTTGCAGTACTGAAATGTGTAAGATATCTAAGAAATGAGAGGTATTTGAGGAGTGGTTTTACTGTTGCCACCTCTAATGAGTTTACATGGCTGAGTAGGGATCTGAATACATATCTCCTGAGTCCTAATCCATTACTATCTACTACACAGGGTAGCGCTCAGTGAAGCTTAGTCCAAGATAAGAACAGATAGGATTGCGGATCTAAACCTACAAAATAGATGTGATAAAACTCCAAAGAGTTGTCTTTGACATCACTGTATTCTTAAGATGATAAAAGTGAAGTACAGTAATACCTCATACAAAGTCCGCTTCATACAACATCGAATTCAGACAACATCGCCTAATTCTTTGAAAAAAGTTGCCTCATACAAAGTCGCTGCAACTTTGTATGAGCATTGGGGTTTTTCCCAGGTTGCATTGTGCCTGGGCAGTATAAAAGGCAGGACACATGCATGCATTGCTCTTTTGGGTTTTGCACGAGGCAAAGAGCGTTTAGGAGTGGTTTTGAGCACGATTTTTGATTTTTTAAATTTTTTCGTCAGAATTTTTAGAAGCATTCCTGGGATTTTTGCAGCATTCTTCAGGTACTTGGACAATCAGGGTTGTTTGACATGTTTTTGTAATATATTTAACCTTTAGACAATGATTTCTTAAAGTTCTGTCAGTTTCCTGTCTGTTTCCTTGAATTTGCCCTGAAGTCTGTGCTGTTACAGTACAATTGTACTCTATGGAAACGACATTGTATGAGGCATCGCGGCAAGGATTTGGACGTTGTATGAGGCATTGCAACTAGGATTTTGCATGCCTCATACAAAGTCCAAATCCATATGAAGTCCAAACTTGTGGAACCAAGTTTCGACGCTGTATGAGGTATCACTGTATCTACTTGTGTTCCTAAAGAGCAGTGATGACGGACCTTGGCACTCCAGCTGTTCTTGGACTTCAATTTCCAGAAGCCCTGATCAGCAGGAATGCTGACTTGGGCTTCTGGTAACTGAAGTCCAGGAACACCTGGAGTGTCAAGGTTCGCCATCATGGTACTAGAGCTTCAGTCACATAGCTTATAACTTTCAGTTGATACCCATTTTTTCCTTATACAAATGCCAAGCTCTATAGAAGATAGAAAATCAGTTGTGTGCAAGCAATATATGTAGAGCAATTCTCTGGAGAATTCTTACAGAAACAGGCATAATGTTGAGCTCTGCTTTGACTGATGATGGACACTAGTATCTTTTTTTCCAGTATTATCTCATTGCACTCATAGGCTGATGAAGATGAAAAAAAGGAAGAGGATTGCTATTTGTCTCAACCTGAGCCACTTTTAAAATATTTACCCTTTCTATTTTATTTTTTTATAAACTTGCATTCCAAAAGTAAAAATTTGACAATTAGTGTAGTTGTGAAATCGTAAAATCCCTATAGAGTTTGAATGTAACAGAAATATCCCTGGCTCCAAATCCTTTTCAACTTGATCTCTTCAGCATGGTCTGATAAACAATATGAATGGCTCTTCCTGTTGGCAAAGCCATGTAAACATCCTGGGAAAAAGCGGAATCTCTTTCTCTCTTCATGATTTCTCCACCCTTTAGAAATTTTTATTGTTGCTTTCTAAAGTTCCACTATTAAAATGGTTTGGCAAAGAGAAGCATTCTCAATTTCATTTTGACATAATTACCAATCATTCAGGTGAACTTGGCCTTCACATACACTATCTCTTCATTCTAATGCTTTGATTAAACTAATTTTTCCTCCAGAAAGGTACATAAATAAGTGAACTGTTGAGCAAATTAAGAATACTTAACAGCATTGCATCTGAAAAGTAGTTATGCTGATTAAATTTTCTGTCCTTGAGGATTTTCAGGAAATTACTTTTGATCATCAATAACACAATTAAGTAAACTACACACACATTAGCATGAATAATTGATAAGAAATTATGTATTGCCATGAAACACTGATTTAATAATTCATGGTGCGACACTCTAGTGACTGTGCAAAACTGGAGACCATCACGAAGCTTGCTTTGCCTGATGTAGCTGCCAAAGCTGCCTAGATGTTTTGCTGTATAATAAATAAGAAAGAAGCTGCTGCATGAGCTGTAACTTCACATTGGCATTACCTTGGTGGTTTAATAAAAATATACATTTAGAAAAATGTACCTCGATGAGAACTGTGCATTATTTTTAAGCCTATACTTCTCTAAGAGGAATGTTAAGCATAATTTCTCTGTGTCACAGTCCTTTAGCACAACTGAACTACCATGCCATCTTGGAAAGGCTTCCACAGACAGAGCCAAACATTTCTAATCTGAAAGTATCTGTTGCTTAGTGCACATAAGGACGCCATGCTTAGAAACCTAGAATCTCAGTTTTGTCACATTGAGATTAAGAAAAGATTACAGTGATATCAGTCAATGAAAAGTCACACTTTGTTTTTAACTTTCATGATCAGCTGTTAATCCAGAATGTAAACTAGGAATCCCCCTAAACTTGAACTTTTAATATTTTCACAAATGTACTATTTGAACATTCCTCCATTTAGCCAGGACTATGACAATATTTTGTGATGTCTAAGGCAGAGAGAACATTTCTCCCCACTTTGCTGCAGTTGTGGGATGTCTGTAGCTCCATCCTTCCTCGGGGTAATTTGTTCCTATCTTAACATGGGGGAAAGACAGGGTGGGGTCAGACACATACCTGTCCTGGATTGGCCAGGATTTCCCATTTTTCAGCGCCGATTTTCGCCATTTCTCGCCTGGAGCTGCCGAAACCCCAGAATTTGGCAGCGGGGGGAAAGGCGTTACTGTGCATCCCTTCTGTGCAGCTTGCTTCTACGCCTGCGTAGAAGGCATTTATGCATGCGTAGAACCCTTCTACGCTTGCGTAGAACCCTTCTACGCATGCGTAGAAGGCTTCTGTGCAGAAGGGGATCATAGAAGCCTTCTACGCATGCATAAAAGCCTTCTACGCATGCGTAGAAGCGAGCTGCGCAGAACGGTTCTGCGCAAGTTGCTTTTACACATGCGTAGAAGGCTTTTACGCATGCGTAAAAAGCGACCTGTGCAGAACGTTCTGCGCAGGTCCCGGATTGTCCGGAGCCGCAGTTGACAGGTATGGTCAGACAGGGTTTTGTCCTGCTTTGGGAAAGTCTGGTTTGCTTCATATTCTGGTGACCTCCTGACATACGGGCAATCTGGAAGCAGATCCACCCCTATCCATGCCTATCCACCCTTTCTGGATCCATGGTTTCTTTTTTTAGTGTGGGTGTTGGTTTAGTTCTTGCATGTATGATCACCAGTTTTCAACTCAAGCAGATCACTTAGCTGTCAATTCATTTAAGCTGCTGCAGGATCTAATCCATTACCTTGGAGTTGTTATTCAGCGAGGAGTCCTATATGTAGACGTCTTCACGATGACATTCCACACAACTTCTGTCCATAACAATCTGTCCCTGGTAATTCTTCTCCATGTTGGCCCAACATTTTTCTTGAGAAAATCTTCCCACCTGGAAGGCTGTCTTCCGCTAGGTCTTTTGCAATCTCCCAGATACCAATTCATCATTCTGGCACTCCATCTATTTTTAACATTCAACATGCCCAGCCCTACTTAATTTGTTACTATGTCTCTAATCACTTATTAATAAATCTAAAGATGCCTCCTCCCCCCCCCCCCCCGGAGAGACAGAAGATGATGTGGAGAGCTTTTAAAAATATTTGTTGGTTCAATTTATATATTGCCTAATAATGCGATACACATTCTATCAGTTAACAACTTCTTATTCTTCTGTTTCTAGGCCAGATGTGAAACTGCCAAAATGAAGGCACCTTTTGGTGAGTTCATTCTGCAGTTCCTTTTGCAACAAATTATAAATAGCCATTATAAACATCAGTGAATAGAAGACACTAGAGAAACTGCATAACTTGGTAAAACCAAACTTAAATAAATTTAAACTACAGCAAAGCCTTAAAGAGTACACATTAATAAAAGGCAGCTTTAAGCAATTTTTTTAAACTAGCGTCTTACAAACTGGGAGGGAGAGTGCTTAGAGAACCTCTACTGGAAGTTTATTCCAAAGATATGGGGACTAGTTTTTTTTTAATCACAGGTATTACTAGTTTTAATAACAGCATGAGGAATAGATTAGGTCTGTAGCTGTTTTGGAGGAGAGATAATATAGCACAGGCCCGTGGTGCCATTTTATGTGGCCCCCCCACAGTCTCCACCACATCTGGAAGTGCCATGTGGTGGAGGAAGGACAAAATGGCTGTCCGGCCCCCAAAGCTATTTGAGGGAGCGTGACCTGGCCCCCAGCTTTAAAAGATTGAAAACACCTGATATAGCATTTATCGAGGTGCTAAACTATTTAGGGCTTTATAGGTAATAGCCAGGGATTGCGGTGGCTTAGTGGTTAAAATGCTGAACTTGACGACTGGAAGGTTGGCAGGTCAGCAGTTCAAGACCCTAGTGGTGCATGATGGAGTGAACTCCCATCTCTGTCCCAGCTCCTGCCAACCTAGCAGTTCAAAAGCAAGAAATTACAAATCTATAAATATAAAGCAGAGACGTACAGTCGTACGTCCTGCATACGTTCCCCCCTCGCAGCCCACCCACCTGAAAATGTGCCTGGTCCTACCTTGCGTGTCCCATTGATCAAAGAGGGTGGGTCCGGATGCCACAGGTGGGGCACCAGCTCCACCGGCAAGGATCGTGATTCCATCATTGGTGCGCATTGATGCGCATGCATGCACAAGTGTCACCACCGGGCACCCGAAGATGATGCGGGTGCACGCGGGTGCGCAAGGGTGCGTACGTGTCACATCCAGGCATCTGGTAGAGGACGCAACTCACCACCTGTGGCCGCCTCCTTGCGCACACCCATGTGACTGCCTGGCAAAGTGGCGCCGCAGGCGCCACCTCATCCCTGCCATGCTGTCCGGGCTCCGCCAGAGACGGCTACAACACAGAGCAAAGGACAACCCGGCTGCCTCCCCGGGACATAGGAAACTGCAGTACCCCCAAACCCCCCCCCCCACTGCCAGGGCTACTGTCACCCCCGCCCCCACCGTATCCTCATCCCAGCTTGGCTCCCTCCCTATTTATCTGCTAGTAGATAAATAAGTACCACTTTGGTGGGAAGGTAGACAGTGTAGCCATGCCTGCCACATGACCAAGGAAATGTATGGAGACAAAAGCAGCACTGGCTCTTTGGATATAAACTGAGGTGAGCACTGAACTCTAGAGTTAGATGTGACTGGCTTTCGAGCAAGGGCAACCTTTACCTTTATCTAGGTCAGGAGTTCTCAACCTTTTAAAGCTAGGGCATGGATCACACCCCTCAGACTGTTGGTGGGCCAAATTTCCCAGTGGTGGCAGGGGAACACCAGTCCAGTCTGCCAACACTCCCCTCCATGCCACCAGTCTGGCCCGCAAACACTCTACACCGTTGCCGCTGCTTCTCTGCTTACTCGCCTGCTGTGGGTGAAGGAGGGGTCCTGCCTGTCCTTGCCCGCACTCAGCCGGAGCAGCACCCAAGAAAGACACGGGCGTCCATGTGCATCTGTTGCTTCTGCCACTGCTGTCCTTGTCCCCTCTGCCTGTCTTGGCACTCCCTAATGCCACTCCATAGCCGGGCGGATGTTGTAAGCCTTCTTACAACATCTGCCCTGCTATGGAGCACAGGTAGGGACATGCCAAGCCAGGCAGAGGGGAAAGGGATGGCAGCAACGGCAGCAGTGTTGGCGGTGGGAGTGAGGGTGCAAGCTGGATAAAATGGCGTTGTTGCTATGCCCTTTTATTTTCCTGTGCAGTGGCTGACAGTAGAAACTGAGGGTTGATCCATCATGAGTAAGAGCATGCACTCTGGAGAAAGGCTCTCCTAACAGATCTTACTTACAACACTTTCTGAGAAGACCTGCGCAAGCACAGATATAACCTATATGTATGATCCATAGGTGACTACTCACAGTTACAGGTAAGCAAGCTTTCCATCCCAGTGTCGCACTGGAGATTGTGACAGGGAGCAGAAGAGTTGTGGGAGAGAGATTGTTATCTGTATCTGTATTTTTTTCCCTCTGGATGATGAGTTGTATTTTATCTTTACCTAACAAGTCTAATAGCTGAATATTGCTAAGGAGAGATTTACTTCTAATGCAAATAGCTATCTTAGGGATGAGATTTTCTTTATGATCATAATAATGTGGGAAAAGGTCACATTTCTGCCTTCACAACTACAGAGATCTTCAATCAAACCATCATATCTCCCTGCTGATGCTATTCACTTTTTAAAAAATGAACAAATGCAATTACAGTGAACCCCTGACTAACGATGCGTTCAAATAGCATCATTTTCGATTAACGATGCTACCGACGCCCCCATGTGATCTCCCGCCCAATGACAAAAAAGCCGTTATTCAAATAACGATGGTTTTTTACCATCGTTGTGCGAACAATGACGGTTTTTTAAAGTTCTGCGGGAGATCTCCCATAGGAAATTGCATAACGACATTTTCTGCATAACGACGCTACTTGGGGAACCAAGCAATGTCGCTATGTGAGCATCTACTGTACACAGTTCACATTATATATAATTTGGGCATAAATCTTGAGGCAAAGATGGCATATACTATTCCCATCCCACCGTGAAATAAAGATGGAAGACATAACTGCTGTGGGCCTCCAGCAGCCAATATGAAGCTAAGCCCAACAATTCCTATCTGGCCCCCATAGGTGGCCCAATAATCCCCAGACCACCAAAGCACGGACTCACAAATGTTTCCTGCTTCAGCCCTTGAAGAAAGGACAAAGAAGTGTGGTGCTTTCATGCTCACAAATAGCCATCCCTCCTGCAAAAGTGATAGTGACATGGGTAAACTGCCTCTCCAGCAGAACAGAGGATGGCAAAATCTAGCTAGAAGTCCATGGCAGATGAAGCCATTCTGGGCAGTAGCAGGAGGACCCTATGAAGCCAAATGGGTCCACCACAAGTATATGTATTGCAATACTAGACCTTGGTGAATTGAATGATATGAACGAAATCATAGCTGTGTTAAGTCAGCAATGATATTGCCAAAATGAAGAAAAGGACTACTAACTTTGCTTAGTGTCATATATCTCATTGACACTATTGCCTTGGGACAATCCATCTGATGCGGAATCCCCCCCTCCCACCTGGTCTTCGCTTGGGCTGAAGTGTCAACCTGGTTCTTTCTTCTCTTGGATCACGCAACATCTTCGGCTCCCTTCCCTGGCCCGCCCGGTCGGGGAAGGTGGGAGCCCAGCTGGAGCCGTTTTCTGACGCGGGGCTATGAATAGCCGCTGCTACCGAGCCCCGAGAGCCATGCAACACCTTCGGCTCCCTTCCCTGGCCCGCCTGGTCGGGGAAGGTGGGAGCCCAGCTAGAGCTGTTTTCCGGACGCGGGGCTATGAATAGCCGCTGCTACCGAGCCCCGAGAGCCATGTAACACCTTCGGCTCCCTTCCCTGGCCGCCCCGTCGGGGGAGGTGGGAGACCAGCTGGATCTGTTTTCCAAGTGGTGGAGGCTTTAGGGCTCCAGTGAGGATGTTTTCGAAACCAGGGGGGGGGGGTTGTCTCATGGACGGGAGGGAGCTGAGGGTTTGGGCAATTGTTCTTGGGATTTCAGTACTGTATTTAATGGTATTTTGTATAATCTATATTTGTATTTGCTTTTGCACTTTGCATTTGGTGTAACTGTTTAATGAATTGTATTGAACATATTGTAATGTATTGTGATATTGTTATGCTGTACTTCTAACTTGTAAACCGCACTGAGTCGGTCCTCGGGCTGAGAATTGTGGTATATAAATTAAAATTTCAATTCAATTTCAATTCAATTCAATTCAATAACAACCTCAAACTTCAAGGCGGGTGGGTGAGCAGAAGCCGCAAAACAAAAGAGACCAGCGCCAGGGTGAGCACCAACTTAAAAGCCCTATGCACTACCCTGGTACTGAGAAGCAGCAATGCCACTTATCAGCTGCTCGAAGCCCCATTCACTGTGGCCCATACTTGGAGGTATGTTTCTGGTGAAACCTGATTGTGCTGCATACAGTAAGCATGCAAGTAGTGACTGGAAAATAGCATATCCACTACCCTCCCAGGAGGATACAAGAGCCTGTTACAATGAGTAATGAAATAGGAACTCCCAAGTGTAACAAACCTAACTTTATTATTTATTATGCTTGAATTGCACCTATTTTTAAAGGAATCTTCAGAGACCTTTAAACAAAGAACCTTTCTTTGCCAGACACTATAGACCAGGGGTGCCCAAACATTTCAGGCCATCGGCCGGTCACGTGTTTCAGGGGGCCGGATGTGGTCCCTGATGCCAATTCATCTGGCCCGCAAAGCTCTTGTTGCTCCCGGGTGCATTTTACTTGTGCTTCCAGGAACAACAAGGGCTTTGCTGGCTGGATGAATTGTCATTGGGGGCCACATCCGGCCCCTGGGCCATAGTTTAGGCACCCATGCTGAAGACATATTGTCCTGGGAGAAGCATCATTTATGACATCATGATCAGGAGCTACATCACATAGTTCCTGCTTTTGCAGGGCCAGATTTGTAGAAAGGTGGGTCAGAAATGATGGAAACACATCTATGATTTCCAGGCTGGGAAGCCCTTTCAAAACAAGTAATCCAGAGACGATGTGTGATGCAGGAGGCTGCCCAAGGCGATGAAGGGAGGGAGGGAAGATGCCAAGATGGAAGATACACAGCAGCATTATTTCTAAATGGGAAGCCTGATACATATATATATATATATATGTGTGTGTGTGTGTGTGTGGAGGGAAGTAGACAGTGGTGGGATTAAAAAATGTTTACTACCTACTCTGTGGGCATGGTATGGTGGGCGTGGCCAGGGAAAAAACCCTGCGTTGCGCCCGAATTAGGACTACTTTATTTCAAAACTTGGATGGGCAGGGCCAGCCAGAACTTCTGCTACCATTTCTGGTGTACTGGTGTGAACCTACTGAAGCCCACCACTGGAAGTAGAACTTGGAAGGAACTCATCACAAGTAACGGTTTTGTCTTTAAAAAGGGGATAACTAGGGATAATACTGGTTCTCTTGCCATTTAATGCAATTATTGAATAACGGTTCACTTATGGAGTGTGGAGGATGTTGCTTCTTTCCTTAGGTAAAGACAGTTGGATTATTTTGCTCTAGTTTTTGCTTTAAATCAAGGGTTCTACACAAAGCAGCCACTACCACAATCCAGAGAGACGACCCTCAAATGGTGGACAGAATCCCTCCGTAAATCACCTGAGCCAAGTGGAACCCTTTAGAGCAATGGTTCCCAATGTGGGCCCCATGCCCCACAGGTGGACTTCAATTCCCAGAATCATAAGTCAGTACGTTGGCTGATCAGTGCTTTGGGGAATTGACTTAGGCTTTCCAAAACCCAAAGGTTGGGAAACAGTGCTTTAGGGCTAAGTCAGGGATTCTCAACCTGTGGCCCATGGGCCAGATGCGGCTCTCAGTGCCATTTCATGTTGCCGCCCCCCCCCGCCTCCACCAGACCAGGAAGTGCCATGTGGTGGAGGAAGGGCAAAATGGCCGTCTAGTCCCCAAAGCTGTCTGAAGGAGCATGACCCGACCCCCAGCTTAAAATGGTTTAGAACTCCTGAGCTATGTCATTGTAAACTAGCTGGCTATGGAGAACCATGTGCCATAATGGCTCTCAGAAATGTCAAGGGTCTTCACTGTCTGAGGGAGTGTTGTGTCCTAATAGTGTATCCTTCTACATGTGATATCAATGTATCTGAAACAATGTAACCTTGCCAATGAGTAACAATGTAACCTTCAGCTGTATCACATAAACCCTGTAATAGGACGCGAGCTGATGACCACCAGCTGGCAGCAGCGAGCGTCCAAGCTCTCTTGGTTCAAACCCATCAAAGACCGCGGCGCGGGAAGTTTCCCGCCGCTACCTACACCTGGACAAGAAGGGCGTGACCAGCCATGACGTCACGCGGACCAGTAGCCAACGGGCTACCGTGGAGCCACATTCAAATACGTTACTGCCTTATATATAGAGCTGTTCGTCCGCCATTACCTCATGTTCCCTCTGTCCACCATGCAATAAACCTGAGTTAACCCAGCCGTTGGCTGTGCTTTGTGTCTTGACTCTCATACACTAAATTGGCGACGAAGGTGGGATCATGGATCCCCACGGAGCCAGGACACAGAGCGGGTTCAACATCACCAAACCGCAGGACTGGGAGCTCTTTGAGATGGACTTCCAGGCGGCATTGGTGGAGCTCAAAGTCAAAGAAGATGACGAGGAAAGGAAGAGGGCCATCCTCACTCGCATGCTTGGGATGGAAACCAAGCGGACGCTGGTGGGCATCCTTGCACCGAAGAAGATGAGCGATTTCAAAGCCGGTGACATCATGAAAATGCTGCGTGAGCGTTTCCGACCCTCGAGGGCAATGTTTCCCGCTCGGAGTGCGTTTTGGAGGCGAGTTCAAGCGCCGGACGAGTCGGTAGAAGCCTTCGTAACGGCTATGAGGGTAGCCGCCGCCCCCTGCAAATGGGACCACATCCTAGAGATGGCCCTCAGGGACAGAGTGCTGTGTGGCCTGAAGGACAAGGAAGTACAGCGCAGCTTGATGAACAGGGAGCCACCACCCACACTGGAAGAGGTTGTAGAGGCCGCGGAAGCCGCGGAGTCCACGAATGCTGGAGTAGACGAGATGCACAAGTGGCGTGAGTGGCGTCCGAGGGCCGGCAAGGCGGAAAACTCATCGCACGGGAAGTCCAGTCAGTCGGTGCATGCAACCTGACCGACCTTGAAATCGTCGTCAGAGAGTAGCGATGGCGAGGAGGTCCAGAAGGTCCGGAGAGGCGGGCGCCGCTGCGATGGTTGCGGAGCGGCCCATGAGCGCGTGAAGTGCCCATTCAGGAAAGCCGAGTGCTTCAACTGCGGACGTCGGGGGCACATCGCCAAGGCGTGCAGGAAATGGAAAGAGGGCCGGAGACATTCACAAGACCGTTCAGCCAGACCGGACCGTCCAGCGAGGCCCAAAGATGGCGCCCGGGCCACGAGGAAGCAGGACGGCGTGGGCCGCATCTCGGACGACAGCGAGGGCGACGCTCCTGTGTTCAACGTGTCTGCGGGACAGCCCCATTACTTTGTTGAGGTACTAGTACAAGGGACCCCTATTAGGATGGAAGTTGACTCGGGGTCCTCCTATTCTATAATTTCCCAGAGAGAGTTCTTGAAAATCGACCCCCACGTGCGGCCCAAACTTAAAGCGTTGAGGGCCACACTACGGGACGTTCAGGGGAACAGCATTCCAGTGTTGGGGGTCGGAACGTTCCGGGTTCGCTTTAAGAGACATTCTGTGGAACTTCCCCTAGTGGTGCTAAAAGGGGGGAGTTGTAGCCTCCTCGGAACACAGTGGTTTCAGCCCTTAGGCCTGTTCATAGGGGGGGTGCATGCCGTAGGCGAGGACCCAATACAAGCAGTATGTGACGCACACCCCGCCGTTTTTAAAAGTGGACTGGGAAAGTTCAAGGGACCCCCTGTAGCCTTCGACTTAGACCCGGAGGTCCGCCCGATAAGACTTAAACCGCGCAGGGTACCGTTCGCGCTTAAGGACAAAATAGAGGCGGAACTGGACAAACTGGTGGGTCAAGGAATTCTCGTTCCTGTGGATTCCGCGGAGTGGGAGACTCCAATTGTAACAGCACTGAAGGCTAACGGGGAGGTGCGCATTTGCGCTGATTATAAGTGTACCATTAATAAGGCAATCCGCCCTAATGCATACCCGGTGCCAGTGGTCAGCCACCTTCTGGCCAGGCTGAATGGGGGAAAGTGTTTCGCTAAACTCGATTTAGCACAGGCCTACCAGCAACTCCCAGTAACCCCCGCCACAGCGGCGGCACAAACAATAGTCACACATAAGGGGGCGTTCCAGGTGTCGAGGTTACAGTTCGGCGTGAACTCGGCACCTGGCATTTTTCAGTCGCTAGTGGAACGCCTCCTGAAGGGGCTGGAGGGGGTGTTGCCATATTTTGATGACGTGTTGATAACGGGGGGGAGTAAGGCCGAACTGGCCCACAGATTGGATAAGGTCCTGGCCGTGTTCGAGAAAGCGGGGCTGCGACTGAGAAAAGACAAATGTGTATTTTACGAAACAGAGGTTGAGTTTTTAGGGTTCCGTGTCACACCCGAGGGAATTAGGCCGTCCAAATCTAAGGTAGCCGCCATTAAGAAAGCCCCTCGCCCCACTTCCAAAACCGAGCTTCAGTCATTTCTGGGGCTTCTCAATTTCTACCATACCTTCCTTCCACGGAAGGCGTCTGTTGCCGAGCCGTTTCATCGGCTGCTTAAAAAAGAGGAAAAATGGCTGTGGGGTGACGAGCAAGAAAGAGCGTTCTCAGAGTTAAAGCAACTCCTCACATCCGAGGCCATCCTGACTCATTTCGACCCCAAACGGCCCATAGTTTTGGTCTGCGATGCATCCCCGGTGGGGGTGGGGGCGGTGCTTTGCCACGTGGTAGGCGACGGAAGGGAGGCCCCGATAGCCTTTTACTCAAGGTCCCTGTCCCAAGCAGAGCGGAATTACGCACAGACCGATAGGGAGGCACTAGCGATAGTAGCGGGAACCAAGAAATTTCACGATTTTCTGTATGGTCGGCCGTTCAAGATCGTTACTGATCACAAGCCCCTGTTAGGGATCTTCACTGCAAATAAGCCCACGCCACAGATCCTGTCCCCGAGGATGCTGCGGTGGGCTATTTTTCTTAACGCATATCAACATGAATTAGAATACCGGCCAGGGAAGGAAATCAGCCATGCAGACGCGCTCTCACGGTCGCCGTTACCATTGTCGGACGACCAGAAGGCAGGGGTAAGAAGAGACCGCCAGGTATTGCTAATAGAGGTTTTAGAGTCACCCCCGATAGTACCGGCCGACATTGCCAGGGCGACCGGAAAGGATAGAACACTAGAGAAGGTATGCTCGTGGGTACAGAAGGGGTGGCCGGCGTCATCCCCAGGCACGGAATTCGACCCATTCTTCCGGAAGCGAGTGGAGTTGTCTTTAGAGAGGGGGTGCCTGTTGTGGGGCCAACGGGTGGTGGTTCCTACGTCCCTACGGCCGAAGGTGCTAAAACTGTTGCACGTCAGCCACCCGGGGATCGTCCGTTCCAAGGCGTTGGCCCGGAGTTACTTCTGGTGGCCCCAGCTGGACGCCGACATAGAGCAGATGGTTGGCACTTGTGAAGCATGTCAATGTTCTCGACCGGAGGTGGCCCGCCTACCACATAGGGAATGGGACGCAGCGAGGGGACCGTGGTCCAGGGTGCACGTAGATTTTGCTGGCCCATTCCGGGGTACCATGTTTCTCCTGGTGGTGGATGCATACTCTAAGTGGCTGGAGGTCATTCCGGTAAAGAGCACATCCTCCGCCACTACCATTCGCCAGCTAAGGAGGGTCTTTTCCACGTTCGGTTTACCCGACACTTTGGTCAGCGACAACGCCAGTTGTTTCACGTCCGCTGAGTTCGCGGCATTCATGGAGGCAAATGCAATTCGCCATGTCACATCCGCGCCGTTTCACCCGGCCACGAATGGCCAAGTGGAACGGTTAGTGCGCACCACAAAAGATGCGTTGCGGCGCATGGGCTCGGGAGATCTACATCACCAGGTTTGTCAATTTCTATTAGCGTACAGAGTGACCCCCTTAGCGTCTGGTTATTCGCCGGCCGAGCTGCTGATGCGGAGGAAACTGACCACACTTTTGTCCAGGCTAGACCCGTCGAGGGTCGAGGACAAAGGGAAGAACATAGGGTTAGCGGTCTCGAAAGGTTTCGGTATAGGCGATCCTGTACATTGCAGGAACTATGCCAACGCAGGCCCAGCCTGGGTGCCAGGGACGATAATAGAACAGACGGGGCCAGTGTCCTATCGGGTGGAAACTAGCACCGGCCTCCTCTGGAGGAGGCACGCTGATCAACTGAGGCACCGAGTGAGCGAGGGACCGACCAGTGGAGCACAGCGACAGGATTCAGCGATAGGGTTCTCCCCCACCCGTTTAGCCCAAGGGGGAGACAGGGGGGAAAGCAGCGAGCCCGACTCATATCCTTTTGATACCCCAGTTCTATCCGAGCCCGGGGGGAGGGAAAAGGAGTGTGCGGCCGCCGCTGCCGCTTCCCCCGAATCCGATTTTGATTTTGATTTTGCGAGCCGGGGGGGTTTTTCGGAGTGTTCCCCCACCCGTCCAAGCGAGAAGAGGGGTTTTTCGTTAGCCCCCAGTGCCCCCGGTTCTTCCCAAACAAAGCACACACCTCCCAACAAAGCCGCAGAGCCGCGGCAAACCACTAACAAGTCATCCTCTCCGATTGCAGGGCAGGAAGCCAGGGAGCAAGGAGGAGGGAGCGAAGCCGGGGCAGGGCAGCCCGCGCCGAGACCCCAGCGTGTTCGAAATAAGCCATCTTGGCTGAGAGACTTCGTCTCATCCTAGGGGGGAGGAGTGTTGTGTCCTAATAGTGTATCCTTCTACATGTGATATCAATGTATCTGAAACAATGTAACCTTGCCAATGAGTAACAATGTAACCTTCAGCTGTATCACATAAACCCTGTAATAGGACGCGAGCTGATGACCACCAGCTGGCAGCAGCGAGCGTCCAAGCTCTCTTGGTTCAAACCCATCAAAGACCGCGGCGCGGGAAGTTTCCCGCCGCTACCTACACCTGGACAAGAAGGGCGTGACCAGCCATGACGTCACGCGGACCAGTAGCCAACGGGCTACCGTGGAGCCACATTCAAATACGTTACTGCCTTATATATAGAGCTGTTCATCCGCCATTACCTCATGTTCCCTCTGTCCACCATGCAATAAACCTGAGTTAACCCAGCCGTTGGCTGTGCTTTGTGTCTTGACTCTCATACACTAAAGGGAGGTACATCAAAATCCCTAACGGAGGCCTGGCCCAAGAAACACACTTCTCATTAATTTAAAATGTCAGCCCTATACTGAGAAAGCATGTCACATGTTGATCCAGTGCAATATACACTGTTGCACAATTTATCAAGCCTTGAAAAGATAACAAGTTCAGTACATTTGAGGTCTCCCTTTCACTTAATTAAAAATGTAGGTCAAATAGCATCGTGGTCTTGCTCCCTGATAGACTGTGTTTTTGTTTTCGTTTTTTGTGGGCAGTTGTTATGTAAATGACATGGAGCACAGACTTAAGAAATCTACAGACTTCAAAAGGATAGGTGAGGCGGTGGTGGTGGTGGTGGGAATTGTCTTCACATTTGGAGAGTTCTGCTGTTTATTGGCAATTGTATAGAAACAACATGTGTTCTGCCAAGGTGGGTTGTGGCCTGTGATGTGGAAACCTTACCCAAAAATTTCAGGAGGGTGCCCTGCTCACAAAGCTACCATTGATTCCTACAGGTACAACTAAGCAAGAACCCAATGCACTTTCAGAAGGATAGGTGCAGGAAATATGGACCTATGAGAAATGAAATAATTTCAGGCTGCTTTTGTTTTCTGCTCGACTGACTTCAAAAACACTGAAAGCCTACAGAGATGCATGATAAATATGGGGTGTGCAGTGGTTCACAGGAATTGAACTGGAAACATCTGATACTTTTCCCTTTCATAATTGATTTTTTTATTAGTAGCCGTGTTAGTGTTTCAAGCATAGCAGAGAATAAACAAAACTAAACAAAAATGCTGTAGCACTTTGAGGACTAACTGTTATATTTTAATGTTAATTTTTTGTGGATCAAGTCCACTTTGTCAGACATGGGAGTGAGGCTTCATGGTATCAATTTATACACATCAGGTACAGATTGGTTATGTTAAGGATCTGTGAAATCTAAAAACAAGGATATTGTGAAGCAGCAAAACAGGTTGACTTGCAAGAGTAGGAAGGGTTTGAACTACAGTGAGAAGAGAGATGTAAATGGATGGTGGAGTAGGCAGGTGAAATAAAAAGAAGGTAGGAAAACAGGACAGAACCTACAGCATAGAGCAGTGATTCCCAAATGGAGGTACAGTACCCACAGGAATACAAATCAGGATATTTAGGAATATGTGAAAAACATTGAATAATGGCAGAAAAAGGCACATACATCAACAGAATCTATAGGCATATCCAGGGAGACTTCTACAGCTGTTCAGCCGATGGCCATGCAAAGCCTCAGGGAAGCAGAGATAGGTGGAACAGAGGTAGACTTTTTGGATTAGTGTTTGGACAAAAATGTGTGTGAGAGTTTCCTAACAAGCATCCACAACCCTCCACAACCCTTACTGGGGGAGTCTATTCCATCTCCCAAAGAAAGGCCAGTGTCACTAGATGGCAGCTTCTGTCATGATCTTGAGTATCCATGGCAACCTTATCTGAAGCTGCTAGAGCTTTTTCACACACACATTCCTTTGGGATGTGTCCTTCACAGCTGCGATCTCACAAGGGGGTGATTGACAGCTACTGCAGGTGCAGTCCCACGAGGGTACAGAGTGACAGCTAGGTCAGCTGACTACACCATGAGGGAGAGGATGTCTCTTCCCATGTCAATCATAGATCCCAGTGGCTCTAACACCTGCAGATTAGGTCATCCCAAAGAATGCAAAGGTGGGAGGGAAATTTGCTCCTTTTGTGCATATAAGCAGAGCCCTTTCCCTCTGTTCTTTGGTCCTCTTGGGTAGAAGGCAGAGACATCTGTCTCCCCAGGATGGACTCTAACTTTAATTTCCAATCAAAGGAAATCATACTAACTAAATATTGCTATGTACTTTGTCTTTGTCTGTCTCTGTTCTTTTTCAGATACTAATGGAAAATAAAACTCTTTGCAAGTAATACCATCTGAGTGGATGTCAGTTTATCAGGCTATATCCAAGTGCTTTGCTCTATGCCCCCATATGCTACCATGAAGCTAAATAACCGCATACTCCCTGTAAGCGACAGGTGGAGTTCTTTGAAGCTGATTGTGGCGCAGTACGGCATACCTGTCAACCTTCCCGGATTGGCCAGGATTTCCCATTTTTGGCGTTGATTTGCGCCTTTTCCTGCCCGCAGCTGCCAAAACCCCAGAATTGGCAGCAGGGGGAAAGAGGTACTGCACATCCCTTCTGTGCAAGTCAGCTTCTATGCATGTGTAGAAGGCTTTTACGCTTGCGTAGAACCCTTTTATGCTTGCGTGGAAGGCTATGCAAGCATAAAAGAGTTCTACACAAGCGTAAAAGCCTTCTACGCATGCATAGAAGCCGACTTGTGCAGAACTGTTGTGTGCAGGTCCCGGATTGTCCGGAGCCATGGTTGACAGGTATGGCAGTATGGTGAGGCGACCTTAGACTGCACTGGGAGTGTGCGGATAAAGGAAATTATCACAGCCTAAAGGATCGGTACATGCCTCCTGTAAGCCAGTGCCCGGTCAAGTGTTCAAGACAGCTTCCACAAGTTATGGCATGTCAGTTACTTTGAGAGAGAAAAGGTGTATAGAGTGGAAGGATAGGCCAGGAGATGCTCAGGGCTAAATGGAAGCCTGGTGGTAGGAGTGGGATGGGCTGATATGAGACATGGATGTGTTTTTGCTACATTGTACCACCAGGTATTTGAGACAGTTACTTATTTCATGTGAGACCCAGGTGACAATGAGTTAATGTTGAGTGGCATGGGAAGGCACAAAAGGGTGATGTAGCAAGGTTCATTTAACAGCCTTTGACAGCATAGCTGTCAAGTATCCTTTATTGCCCGGGAAAACCCCTTACTTTACCCTCTTTCCTGCCATCATCCCTTATTAATTAGACTGCAATGCCCTATTGCCACCATTGGAGGGCAGCACAGGATAAGCATAGCTGTCAAATATCCTGTATTTGCCAGGAAATTTCCCTTATTTCCACATCCAAAACTTGACAGGTATGTTTGACAGGTATATACTGTATTGGTTTTGTGACCTATTGCTCTGTGGCAATGTAAGGAGGACAATTTATGGAAATAGACTGTCAAAGGATACACAAGCAAAAAATAGATTGGAAACCATTGACATAGAGAGTAGGCAGAAGGGGAAGGCATTTACGATTGGGAGCATGGTTTAGGAGGCAATTCCAGGCATGTGTAGACAAGCTGTACTGGTGCATCCCAATCCATCCAGCAATAAATATCTGCAACTATCAATAGATCATAGTCTCCTCCAAACAATGGTGGTCAACAACTAAAGAAACTGGCATAACCCAGATGTCATTATTATCATTTTTAATGACATGTATGAACCCTAGAGTCGGATACGACTGATTTCAAGCAAGGGTGACCTTTACCTTATTTTTATATCCTATTTGAAAGAAACATATCTGTTCTAGATCCTACTTTGTATAGCCACAATCTGCATGCAACCTCCAAGACCTCCAAGACAGTTACACATTCGCTTCCCCCAAAATTAAGGAGAATCATATGGAAGCCACCAAGAGACATACATCTCTTCTAAAATAGTCCATCCTCACACATCTTGTTTTAGCAAAACAAACAAACAAACCACCATTGTTCTAAAAAATTATAGTTCTGAGAGGGGCTGGAGTAGTCTGCAGTGAGTTCAGGGGCATGGGAAATGGTCCACCCCAATTGCCTGTGCTCGTTCAGCCATTTTATCACAATGGCTTACTGCCTCTTGTTAACCTCTGATTTAGCAACTTGGTCAATGATGGGGAATAGTGGGGAACAATAACTAATCAATAACATCTCAAGGATGCAAAGTTCTCCAGGAAATAACAGGTATTCATTTTCTGCTATGGAAGAAAATGGTGCTGTGCAGTACCAGTGTGATAGGGTCAGTGTGGTGAGGAGTTTTCAGCGGGCCGCATTCAGATACTGAGCAGGTCAGGCAAGTATTGCAGGCCTTCTGTTTCCCTCCTCTGCTGTAATACTACAAGGGCCTTAATGCATTGCTGTGTAACAGATGTTCTGTATCCATTCCCCAGTCCTGAATTCTTCCATCATCATCAAGCAGCTTAAACATCATTAAAATGGAGGACGCAGTACCTGATTGCCCGAAGCTCGGAATAAGAGCAGTCCACTTAGGGAGCGGTACAGTGTAACCTTAGTTCTTAATACTAAACAGCTGAGTCGTAAGTGACCAGTGTGACTGCCTTTTGAAAAGCTCACAAAAGGATTATAGTGGTAAGTGGGACATTCTTAGCCCATAGTAATGCTGGTATTATATACAATCAGTGGCTGGAGGCTATAGCCTTGAGAATTGAAAAGTTCAGCATGCAACTTGCTAATGGATTGTTTATGATCTCAACAGTCACACATGGGAATTACTCGTTTTAATAGCCAGTGTTTCTCAGGTTCAATGTTCCTAACTTTCTTTTCTAATTAAGTTGGATCTGCTTTGTCATCTGAACTGGTTTCCCTTCTACTCCTTCTGGCTAAGAATTACCCTTTATTAAATTTCGACACTCCACCTCCCCCAAGAGACCCACTCTCTTAAATGCAGCTGGAGTACATGGAATTACTTTTCCCATTGCTTCTGTGGAATCAAAACTTTTCATAGATGCTGCTTTTAAGATTTCAGCTCTATAAGATGTGGCATGTTAAACATCAAGATTGTGGGTCTTCCAAAAAGCAATGCTTGCTTTCCAATATATATATTAGGATATGTGAGGAGGAGAACAGATGGCCTTTACAAGAAAGGTTTGCCAAAAGTACAAGTTCAATTGTAGGTTAGTGGTGATTTTCATGTTATTTGCTTGTTCCCAGTCAAGTCTGGAAACATCTACACTGAATGTTTCATTCAGGACAAATGTATGTTGGACAGGTCTAACCATCATCTCTCAGCTGTGACACTTGAAAGTAAACTTCCATGTCCATCCAGAGTGTTTCTCTGAAGAGCGTTGCTGTAAGAAGGCAAGCAAGGAAAGGGTTGTCAACTTCATGCTCTGTTTCTCAGCTTCCTGTCACATATGTTTGGATGTGCCAGTGCTGGAAATGGTGTTGGGACAAATCTATATTAGGTCTGAATGAGAAGAGTTCTTGGTGTGCAAGCCTTGTTGAATCAGTTGGGGCTGATTGTCATTTCTTTACCAACTGACTTTATAGAATGACTGCAGTGGGATATAAATGTCTGAGGGTGCATGTCCTTAATTTCCTGAAACATCTGGTTGGCTCCCTCCTAATCTGATCAAGCAAGACTCTTTTAATCTGATAGTCTAATATATTCTTGTTGTTCTTCCTGTTTTTTCTAGCTTTGTGTGTAGAACTTGGATGACAAATTAATCAGCCACATGTTTCACCATTCATGTATCTGCAGTAGCTGGAGACTTGTAGTTTTAAAAAGAGTTATAGATAATACATCAAGAGTACCATCCTATCTTTGCCTATAGCTTTGCAAGCCTGCGGAATTTGTTGACTAGAGAATTTGTTGTTGTTCACTTGCATAGTCGAGTCCGACCTTTTGCAACCCCATGGGCCATCGCATGCCAGGCACCCCTATCCTCCACCATCTTCCTCAACCCACTGAGCTCTGCACCCACTGTGTCAACAATACCATGTAGCCATTTCACCCTCGGCCACCCATTTCTTCTTCTACCTTTGAAGTTTCCCAGCATCAAGGCTTTCCCTCTTTTCATTTGGTGTCCAAAGTACTTTAGCTTCATCTTCAATATTTGACCTTCCAAGGAGCAGTTAGGGTTGATTTCCTTCAGGATCGACCTATTTGTTCTCTTTGCTGTCCAGGGTACTCTCAAAATTCTCCTCCAGCACCACATTTCAAAGGCATCTATTCTTCTGTGCTCAGCTTTCCTTATGGTCCAGCTCTTGCTACCATACATTACTACCAGAAATATCATTGTTTTGACTTTGCAGACTTTTGTTTGTAAGGTGATGTCTTTATGTTTAACTATGCTCTCCAGGATTCTCACAGCTCATAGAGAATACATGCTTTAAAAAAAGCAAAACTCACTTTATTATAAAGGTTCAATACCAATTATCTTTGGAGTACACCAAGTATATATACACACCAAGTATATATATACACCAGGTATCCATGCAGCCCCAGAATCGTCCTGGATTTTGAGGAAATTACATAGGCCTCACATTCTCCTACTAGTTTCTACCTCCAAAATGAAAAGCATGCCCTTCAAAACTGAAAAGAAGCATGCCCTGCTAATAGTAAATTGTTCTGGGCATGCCTGTTGAATAGGCAGTACAGAAGACCACTTCCTACTGTACAGAGTAGTGTTTCATCCAGGATGGAGTTACATTCCTATTCATTGTGGCCATCCAACTGAGCCTGTGCTCTACAGTAATCTCAGCAGAAGAAGTCTTGAATTTGTCTATCACTAACTCCATGATTTTTGTCTCTTGCTATAGGTGATGTATAGGAATTCATTATTTATGGGGGAAGGGTGATATATATTTCAGCCAACTGAGTGATTCTGTGGAGTCAACATTGGTGTGGTTTCAAGTGAAGAGTCATTTGTATAGCATCACAACTGATCTACATATAACATGTAACATGATCTCCTTGTAGTATGTAACATCATCAGAACTGTCTGTATATGAAACTGACCTGGTCATCTACATAATTGTGAATGGAATCCACTGCAAGACCATTCCCAAGTTGTGAGCCAGTACTGGTACTTGTGAAGAAAAGGTACACAGGTTTCTGGATATCAATATTAGTATAGTTCCTGATCTTTTTCTAGACTGCAGATCTTTGGTAAACTCAGGGCAGACATAATCCCAGAAAGTAGTGTCCTCATAAGTGTCTTGGCTGATTTGGACACATTTATTGACATGTTGCACACACTCTAATTTTGGCAAAGTTGTTAGCTGTGATAAGGGGAGGCATTTTTTTCTGAAAACTGCCAAGATAAAGAAAGTGATCTTGTCTGGTACCCCAAGAGTTACAAACACTTGATGGGAGAATGTTTTGGCATCTGCTGGTATTTGGCCTTGGATAAAAGCTTCAAGCCACTTCCAGAAAGAATCTATTACAATCTGAAGGGCTTTATGCTAGCAAAGTCAATCTAACGAAGGTTTTTCATCACTTCCCAAAGGAATTCAGAGGGGTTGCGAAAAGATTAGCATGCATCAGGACAAAAATGAGGGGTGTTGAGTTGTCTTTTGTTAAACATTCATGCATACGGGTAAATTTATGGTAATTTTGGATTTCAGAGATACATGAACAGGCACATTATGAAATGTCTTTCCTCCCACAGTAATAGTGGGAGGAAAGCACTACTTTGGAAACTGATAGAAGGCATGGCCTGCTTATACTGAGATCTTCTTAGCTTGACTTCTGAGCTCTGAAAGTGGCAAGTACATCAGAACTATTGCTCATCTAAACTATCTCCCTGATGAGCAGTTTGGGTTGAGACCGCAGCAGTTTCCTGCCCTGGTAAATTCCTCAGGCAGCAGCATAGCTGTGTTTCTGGGAAGTAAATGGGTGGAAATGGAAAAGTTGCCATATATATTCAACTATAAGTCATCCCAAATATAAAGCGAGGTACCTAATTTGGACCTCTAAAACTAGAAAAATAGATTGACCTGGGTATAAGTTAGGGGTGGAAAATGCAGCAACTGCTAGTGAGTTTCAATAATTAAACTACATGATAATATGGTAAAATTAATTAATTTAGATATTTGTGTGAGTTTGTTTTTGAGTTTTTATGCTGACCTAAGTATAAGTAGGGTCTCATTTTTTGACCTCATTTTGGGGGCTAAAAAGCACAACTTATACTTGAGTATATATGGTACCCACAGGGTGGGTTTTCCAGAAGACTTTGTCCATCTGTTCCAGGCTGTGGCATCATTGACTCCTTTTTTTTTAATTTTATTTAAATCTACGCATTACATAATAACAAAAACAAACACATCAACTTAATAGAGGACATTCACCATGTGCTATTTACATTGCCATATGGGACAGAGTTACTTAATTCTTATATGATTCCTTTCCAAAAGGAATGCTGATCCGGCGTTGGCTTCTGACCTTGATCCTTATGCAGTATATAGTCTATAAAACATCTCCAAGTGTCTTGAAATTTATTTTCTTTTATTAGTCCTTTTCTTAAATTTAGTTCCCAGGTGAGCTTATCGTTTAAAGCAATAGTCCATAACTCATTGTACCATTCGTCAATTTTTGGAGTGACATCATTCTTCCATTGCCGCACTATACAGTGTCTGGCACCTGATAACATGACTGCCATTAATTCCCTTTTACTATATTCCACCTTATCAACATCCGTTAGTAATACTATAACTGCGTCCAATTTAACCTTTTCATTCAAAATTTTCCCAATTTCATACTCTACACTCATCCAGAATGGCTTCAACTTCTTACACCCCCACTACATATGCTCATACGTTCCTATATCCTCCTTACACCTCCAACATATATTTAATTTTGTCTTGTCAATTAAATGTAATCGCACAGGGGTCATATACCATTTCCATAATAACTTGTGGTTATGCTCCTTAATCCTTACTGATAACGTTTTCATGATTCTTCTTTTCCACTTTCTATTCCAACATTCATCTGTGATTTTAACATTTAAATCTTGTTCCCATATTCCTCTTAATGCTTTTTGGGATTCGTTAGAATCATCCAATACTTTATATAATTTACTAACTAATCCTTTAATTTCTATTTGACCATTTCTTAACTTATATACTAGCTCCTCAAATTTTGTCATGTTCCTGTCTAAGCCTGTTTCTTCCCTGTATTTTTTATTCCAACTATTCAGTGCGGCAACTTGAAGCCAATTTAGTTTCAACTGTTTACACATTTCTGACATTTTCTCCTCATCCTCACAAACATCTAACCATTCCTTTAATAAAGTTACTTTATATCTTTTCATTATTTCTTCAGTCCTATGGTCTAAGAGTAGTGGGAATGATTTTAAATCCCTTAACTCCAAAATTGGTGATAACCCTGGGGATAATTTGTTTTTAAATAGTGTCCATGTTCTAAAGAGTGTCTTTAGCATTTTATTCGCGGTGCTAATTTTAACTGTTTCTTTGCCTAGAAATATTAGTGATTCGTCTCCCAATTTTTCACGTAATTCAATCTCCCCCCATATCAATTTTTTCCTTATTAAAATTTTACAAATATTTTTCAGTTGAAATGCCCAATAATAATTTGTAATGTTTGGGATTCCTAAACCACCCTTTTTTTGTGAAAGATACCACAACGTTTTCGATATTCTAGCTTTTTTCCCGTTATTACAATAATTATTTATTAAATTTTGAAATACATTTAGTTCCTTCCTTTTAATATTAATTTGGAGAGTATCAAATAAAAAATTTATTTTAGGTAACAATTTCATTTTACACAACGATACTCGACCAAACCAGGATAAATTTAGTTTTTTGTATCTTATAATCTTTTCCTTTAACTCCTTTTCCAATTTGTCATAATTCAATCTCTTTAAATCATCGTACTTGTTTGAAATGTTTATTCCTAAATACTGAATACTAGACCTAATCTGTAGTTTAAATCTGGATTTTATAACTTCTTGTGCTTCAACATTCCCATTAAAAAAAATTGCCTCTGATTTATCCCAGTTAACTTTAAGCCCCGTCACCCTATAAAATTTTTCTAAGTGTGCATATACTTTTTCCAATGACTTTTCGGGATTTTTTAACGTTAATAATGTGTCATCTGCATACTGGCTAATTTTTATCCCATTTAGACCTATCATGTCTGTGTCTTCTCTTACCACATTAGCAATTAATTCCATGACCATTATAAACAGTGAAGATGATAGTGGATCCCCTTGTCTTGTGCCAGCTTCCAACTTAATTTCCTCTGTTAATTCGTCATTTATTTTTACTCTTGCTGATCCCCTTTGATATAACTGCCCAATTACTCCACAAAATTTCGAACCAAATCCATATTTTACTATAATTTGTTTTATGGTAATCCACTGGATGGAATCGAAAGCTTTGAATATATCTAATGAAATAAAACCTGTGTGATCTCTTTGCTGCTGTGCAATGATTGACATGTCAAGTATCCTCCTTGTCAGGTCCGACATGTACCGACCTCGCAAAAACCCTGCTTGATCTTTTTGAATATAGCTACCTAAAAATTTATTCAACCTGTTGGCCAGAACCGCAGTAAAAATCTTTACATCCTGATTCATCAGCGAGATCGGTCTATATGATTCGATATTTTCCACGTTTTTTCCTACTTTTGGTATTAAAATAATAACTGAGTTATACCATGATGCCAGTACTATACCTCCATCCATTACATAATTAAATACCCTTTCAATCCTTGGTATCAAAACTTCCTTGAAATCCTTATAAAATTCCACAGACAAACCATCTTCACCAGGGGTTTTACCCACCCTTAACTTATCTATAACATCAGTAATTTCTTTAGAGGTTATTCTTTCGTCCATGTAATTCCTATGTTCTTGATCCAATTTTATCCTTGACCATTTATTTAGATAATTTTTTAACTCAACATCGTTTATCTCCTTTTTAGAATAAAGCTCCCTATAAAAATTACTAGCAATGTGTATCTTATCTTTCATTTTGTTACATCTTTCCCCATTACTGTTTATCAAAATCTGAATATTTCTACTATTTTTCTTTTCCTCTGCAACTTTAGCCAGTAGTTTAGAATTTTTATTACCATACTCAAAATAATTTCTTTTAAGATAAATCAAATTCTTTTTAACTTCTTCAATATCCTTTTCAATAATTTTCATTTTCAAACCCTGTAATTTATTAAACACGTTTCTATCACCTGATCTTACATGTTCTTCTTGCAACTTCCTTACTTCGTCCTCTATTAATTTTAAATTTTTATTTTCCTGTCTATTATTCCTACATGAAAGTTTTATACTTTCCCCCCTGAAAATTGCCTTCATGGTGTCCCATAAAACTCCATCATTAACATCATTAGTATCATTTATCTCCCAGCATTCATTCCACTTTTTAATTATTATTTCCTTACTCTTTTGATCCCTAAACAATTTTGTATCATATCTCCATGCCCCAATACATTTTTTCTTACCATCAATTCTAATTTCTAAACACATTTCAGCATGGTCCGATTCTTTAAATAATCCAATTTTAATATCTTCAACTTTACTTATCAAGTTTTCTGAAGTAAAAAAATAATCAATCCTTGAATAGGAGTTGTGAGCTTGTGAAAAAAAAGTAAAACCCCTTTCTGAACCCCTGATATCTCTCCATACATCCCGTAATCCCATTATTTTTAACCACCTATCTATAACAGAGTTATGCCCGTGTCTCAACACATTTGTGGTGTCTAGACCCGATCTAATTAGATTAAAATCTCTGGCAATGATTAATTTAGTTACATTTTCATTTTTTATCTTTTGAGATACACCATCTAAGAATTCCTCTTGCTTCTCATTTGGTACATAGATATTAGCAATTAATATTTCCTCCTCATTAACCATTCCTCTAATTATGACATATCTCCCTTCAGGGTCAATAACAGACTTTAGTTTTGTAAAACCCAATTTTTTAGAAATTAATATTGCAACCCCTCTCGACTTTGAATTACCAAATGCTTTCTCATAATGCTCTATTCCCCTTAGATACAAGTTGTTTACATTATCGTTTTTCTGATGGGTCTCTTGTAAACAAATCACATCAGGATTATTTCTCCTAATAGCCGCTTCCACACGTTTTCTCTTAATTATGCTGCCAATGCCTTTAACATTCCATGATACAATTTTAATTTTCTTCATACTTATTTATGTTACATCCTATTAACCCAATCCCTGTCTCCCATTGGCAAGTGCTTGACATACTACATAACCCATCCCACAAATAATACAATAACTGAACACAAAACATATAACAAAACTTCTTCACCCTCCCCACCTTTCCTAGAAAGAACACCCTTGAAAATCAAGGAGGGGAGGGGGGGAGTGTGCAGTTATGTGAGCCTAGCTCCTAATCATCCTGCATAACATCAACATAACTCTTAAATCAACTTTACATGCCACAGCCATATACTTTATCCTCCCTTCTTAATGTGTGCTTTACATGTCTCAAATATAATGTGCCTAGACAATTTATTCCTATCAACAATTCTTATCGTGAGTCATATACATTCCTGATAATATCAACTGATCTTTAAGGTCTTCCCATTCCTTGGTATTACTTTCAATTATTTTCGCGTCCACTAAAACATCTAAAACATATAATCCTTCTTTTATCATATATGACTTTCCAGAGTTTACAACTTTTAATTTTTTTGAAGAGAGCCAAAAATATGAAATCCTTTTTTCTCTTAGTTTTTTTGTAATTGGTTTTAACTGCATTCGCCAAGTCCGTTATTCAACAGAAATATCATTGTAAACCTCTATGTTATTTCCCTCTAACTTCAATGCCTCCAAACCGGAATTCCTGATATGCTGCATTAAGGTCAACTTCAAACCTTCACTCACAAATCTCACCAACACATTTCTGCTTCCATTGTTATGCTTCTTTGCACCTAACCTATGTACAGTTATTATATCCTCAGCCACAAAGCTCCTCCCCATCTTTAAATCATTTAACCATCCCAATAATCTAATCTTTAACTGATCCGGTCTGCCCTCAGAAATATTTCGAATTATCACATTACATTTTCTATGTTGATTTTCCAAAAATTCTATTCTTGCCTGATGGTCATCTACCTTCACTTCCTCTTCCTTCACTTTTTCTCGCACCACTTGTACTTCTTTGGTCAATACTTCAACCTCTTTTGTGCTCATGCACATCCCTTCCTTTAATTCAGATACTTCTTTCATAATACTTGCTACTTCAGCTTTGGTAGATTCCATCAACCCTGACATCATCATCAACATTTTTTGTTGGAATGCGTTAAAACTTTCTTGTTGTAGCTTAATATATTCTTGATTGTCTCGAACTCACTGCTCTTCTAATATTTCAAATTTTGTTTGGAGAAACTTCTCCAACCCTGCAAGCTTTACTTCAATGGAACTCCTAGAGTCATTCATATCTGTTTCCTGAGTCTTATCCCTTTCCCTAATTTCAAGCACCTTCTCTACCATTACTTTCCTTTTTTATAGCCCCCTGAGCTCTGTCTTCTTCATCAGTATTCACCTGCTCAATACACACTTAACAATTTTATTCTCCATACACCTATCTAATCAGATGACGCGGTCAACCATTTACTCTGCTTAGTATTGTAATATTATATGACTTTATATTTTCTGTTTCCAAAATGATTCTAGGACTGCTCAGCTTTCTGTTTAAGTTGACACTCTCAAAATAACTTTGTAACACAGCTGCGTTTCAAGATAAGATAAAATAGAGAGCTGTCCTTGAGTCTAGTAAAACCCTGAAGACACCAGCTGTAACGTGCTTCAGTGATTAACTGCTGTTATCTGAAGAACAGTACTTCAGTTTCTTCTTCTTAACGATGAAACACTATAACCGTCTCTAGTTCAAAACTTTATTCCTCGTTCTCAGCACCCCTTTATTCCAAGGAAAAATGTTCAAGACTCTCAGTATTTCCCCGATTTCTCTCAGTATTATGATTACATTAACCACTTAAGCAATGAAGCAAAATGCCTATATACTTTGTCCATTTGTCCATTCAAATCAAAGAAGCACCAAAAAGCACCAATGGAACCACAGGATCTTCCTTCTTTACAGTCAAACAGGATGGTATGCGAGTCAAATTTAATAGTACTCTTTAAATTCCAAAACCACACTCACCGCTCTTCAACTCACAGAATAAAAGTTCAGGTGACAGTGTGCTTTGTTCCTCGGGCTACCCAAAATGACTGCTCAGGAATAACAATAATAACAACAGGGGAGGAGGGGGGAGCAAATCACGCTCAGCCCACAACACCAACAGTCCCTGTTCCAGCAACCCGGGACCAATTTTTTTTTAAATCACTCTTTGTCAACTGTTTTCCACCTCCTTCTCAGTGCCAGTTTCACCTTTGTTCCGGTTCTCGTTCTGCCTTTAATCCTCACTCGCCGTGTCTCTCCTTTCAAGTTCAAGTTCATCCACCTCGCCTCACATCCCCAACAGCAGGATCCGACACAGCCTTACAGCCTCCAATCTTTTTTTTAAAAAAAGTTTTTTTCTTTGTTTTCACCCACTTATTGGAGTACACTGTCAATATCCCTTGGAAAAAAAACTCACGATACTGATAAACTGCCACTGCGATCTCTGGATCTCTAAGCCTCTGAGTCTCCGAGCCTCCAAGGCTCCCAACTTGCCATTTGAGCGCTTGGGCGTTTAAACACACCAACTCCGTCCCTGGGCTCCGCAGCTCTGCAGGTTCTACAGCACAAGTTTTCAACCAGGAAACTAGTATTTTCAGACCACTAACATCTTTAGACACTTCTTCCAATTATTCATTCAAAAATTTCTTGAGTTTTGCACACATATATCCACATCTGTGGCTCCCCTTTTCCAAGCAGAGATGAAGAAACGCTGCTGCTCAGGTCGTCTCCATGCCACGCCTGGAGTGTACTCTCCCTCCTGACTGTACTCTCCCTCATGCACAAGCCCTGTTAATTTGCTGGGATATAGAACTGCAGTGGAAGTGTGTGTGTGTGTGTATCTATACCTATAAAATCAAGCATTAACCATTGGAACTTCACATAGGATCCTAAGCCAGGCCCTACTAGCCCGCACCGACCATTCATGCACATGCCTGAACTGGGTCCGCAGGTCAACAAAGGATTGAGAAATGTGCCAGTGGGGCAAGAGCCCCACAAACATGAAAAAAGGGAAACAACTTCATTTCCTAACGTTCCTTGTGCCGCGCCGCACCAGAGCCAATCAGGCTGAGAGGCGTGAGCAAAAGAAACATTCGGAAATGCGCCATGGCCAATCGAAAGAAAACCGCAGGGGAAAAAATGACACACAAGTAGAAAACGCAAACGCCAAACTACAAGCCCCAGTGTCCTGTGTGCCATGAGTGCGCAGAACATTGAGGAAGCTGGCGAGCGAAAAATAAAAATAAAAAACACATCGGGAGCGCAAGTCCACCACAGCCGGACACAGCGCCTCACAGAAAAACAAAAATGGGGGGGGGGTCAAGGGGGAAAAAGGCACTGCCCCCCCTGAAAGTGAACCCAATCCCAGGTAAGCAAAGCCATCGGACGGCGCTCCGTCCACTGACTTTACTTACCACAAAAGGGTTTCGCTTTCAGCGAGGCCAAGCCGCGGGAACCAAAGCCCCCCTCCCCAACAGCTCCTGAAGCTCCTGATCAGAGTTTCCCCTTTAATATCACTGGGTGGGGGGGTTGCGCTCCCCCTCTCTACTGGTTCCCCTGGAGTTGGGAGGGTTGGGGGGACAAAAGGGGTCTATCTCCCCAACCCTCCTGACCCCAGGGGACCCAGCAGAGAGGGGATTCCCCTCCACACACACACACACACACACACACACACACACACACACACACACACACACACACACACACACACACACACACACACACACACCATATTAAAGAGAAGAAACCAAGCGGTTACTTCTCTTTAAAAACAGAGTTTTTTTGGGGGGAATCCCCTTCTCCGATGGCTCTCCTGGGTCCGGAAGGGTTGGGGAGACAGACCCCTTTTGTCCCCCCAACCCTCCCAAACCCAACGAAGCCAGCGGAGAGGTGGATCACAACCCCCCCACTGATATTAAAGGGGAAACCCCAATTAAGATTGCCCTTTTAATATCAGAGGGTGGGCTGGATTCGATCCCCTCTCCTGGGTCCCATGAGTCTGGAAGGTTTGGGGGGATAAAAGGGGTCTGTCCCCCCAACCCTTCCAGAGCCATGGGACACAGCAGAGAGGGGATCCCCCTGTAGGACACCCCGTTATTAAAGAGAAGAAACCAAGCGGTTACTTCTCTTTAAAAACTGAGTGTTTTTTTGGGGGGGAACCCCCTCTCCGACCCCCCCAAGCCACAACAACAAAAAACCTTTTAAAAATAAATAAATAATTTGAATTAAAAATCCTTAAAACAAAAAACACAAAAAATCAAAAGCATCCAAAAATACACAAAAACAACCAAAAACAACACCAAAAAACAATAACAAAAATTTCCAAACATACACAGCACCCAGCCAAACACAACAAAATACACCACCACCCCCAAAAAATTTTTTTAAAAGAAAAACAGCCAACTCACCAGCACACGACCTCACTCCACGATGACCGGAAAAGAAATGAATAAAGAAAGAGACTACTTACCAAAAGAAGCTCCACCCAGAGGCCACGAGAGAAAAAAACAGTCAAAATGCAAGATAACTCCTACCAGCTCCACCTGCTGGCTACAATAGTAAAAACAATTCAAAAAGACACAACAGCCCCACACAAAAGGCCCCAAGAGTAAAAACAAGTCAAAAACATAACACAAAATCACAATTTTACACAAATTACAAACATATGTCAATAAAATAAAATAAAAACTATTCAAAAATCCTGTGCTGAATTTTAAATCAAATAAAAACCAAAAACATCTAAACACAGTTTAAAAACATTTATTGTAAAAAAACATGTACTTTCACATTTTTAAAATTATTACCTACAGTACAACTATTAAAAAATACATACTAAAACATTATTTGGTTAAATAATTGTTTTTTTAAAAAAATCATCCCTTGTTCTTTTTTTAATCCACAAAACCAAAACACCAAACAAAACTGATCACAGTTTATAACAGCCTGTCAAAAAATGTGTATAAATTAAAAATTTGAAAATTTCAATTAAACACTAATCTCTTCTTTACAAACATTAACAACAAAAAAAACCTTCCAACACCATTTAAAACAGCCCGGCAACCTCTGCTAGTATAGATATACACAGCCAACAGCCAACCAAAGTAGCCAAAGTGCCAAAGGGGAAAAGCTTGTGTCAGAAACACTGGAAAAATAATGCCTTGGGTAGGTGCTTATAGATTAATGATAGAAACATCTGAACTAAAGAGAAGGAGTTTAAAGGTGGACAGACATCAATAGATTAAGCATAACAAATACCTGCTGGAGCAATGGGAGCCAGTAACCTATGATTGTTTCTGACTGCAATGCTATAAGGAGGAGGAGGAACCGCATATGAAAACCATGTGAGTCTTATGGTTGAACTAATTTGAAATATGAACCATGAGTGCTTGCAAATACAATATATCCGCAAGTAGCCAGCACACTTGACTTTAAAAAGGAAACTTCTAAAAAAAGAAAGTGATCAGTTAAAAAAAGGAAGTTGAAAGGGAAAGTCAAGAGGGTACAATCTATCCAGACTAAATTTGAACTATTTATACACAGTACAGTAAAAACAATGTGATAGTGTTACAGGTCAGGAGAGGTACCAACTAAGACCAGAAGGACACATCCAGAATATAAAAATCAAGAAAGCTGCAGGAGGCAAGAAAGAGATTTTTTTTAAAGGACAGAAATGTTAGCAGAAGGTTGAAGGCAAAAAGTTGAGGGCAGAAGGTTGAGGGCAAAAGAGATTTAAAAATAAGAATTTGAGGTGCATATTGCTAAGAATTATAAGACAACCCCCCCCCCCCATACCTTAATTTCAGCAGAAGCAGAAAATTGCTTGGAAGGCTGTTGGATGATCGGACTACACGATGAAGTTGCAGTGAAGCTGCATAAATTCTTTGTATCTGTCCTCACTGTAGAAAATATGGGGTGGATACTCACATTGTGTGGGACTGTAGTGGCTCAAGTGACTAAGATGCTGACTGGGTGGTGGAAGGTCAGCAGTTTGATTCCTGAGTACTGCAGGATGGAATGAGCTCCTGTCTTTGACCCAGCTCCTGCTAACCTAGCAGTTCGAAAGCAAGAAATTGCAAGTAGATAAATAGGGACCACTTCGGTGGGAAGGTAACAGCATTCCGTGTGCCCTGGTGTCTAGTCATGCCTGCCACAGGACCACGGAAACGTCTGCAGAAGCAGACAGTGCTGACTCTTCGGCTTTGAAACAGAGATTAGCACTGAACCCTAGAGTCGGATACAATTGGCTTTCGAGCAAGGGAAACCTTTATCTTTACCTTACTCACACTGTGCAAGCATCACCTTGCACAAGTGTTAAGGTACTAAGTCACATAGCTAAACGGCCTTCCAATATAAAAAGATTCCTGTATGTGTCATAAATGAACAGGTCAGGTAACTTTATTTTAAAGGACATATCCCTAAAGTCGCAGTTTGTATAGATGACTCATTGAATTGAGCCAGACTTACTTTTAAGAAAACATGGACTGAAAAAATTAATTGGCCACAATCCTATTACAGTATCTGCAAGCATTAAGTCAAACTGTGTAAATTGCTTTATTGTGCTTCTTATCCCATGCCAACTGGTATGGAACAAGAAATGTTAAGCTTGGACTTTTTCCACAGAGTTTTATGCCCAATGTTAAGTAATAGGATCCTGGCAGTTGTGTGAGTGAAGAATTACATTTGGAAGTAAATGTTTTAGAAGATTTCAGCATCTTTCCTGCAATCCATTTTAATTAAGGGTGATCCTGACAGTGCAAAATGTTCAATACAAACAAGTAACAGAAACCTTGAAATAAATATGGAAGAATGAAAGAAACAGAATAGAGGCATGGGTGGAAATAAAATGGGGACATGAAGTCTGTCAGTTTCTTCAAACTCTTCACAGAGAGTGATTGTAAACTATTAGTGGGCAAGCTGTTCTTCATAATGTTCTCAAATGCATTCACTATTCACAAAACTGAAGGGGCATGTTTATGTTTTAAAACAGGGGTTCACAACCTTTTCCTGCCAGGGGCCTGACCACACCTCTCAATCAGCTGAGCGGGCCTGTCATGTGGTTTCTTCTGATGTCTCTGTCCCATGCATTTGTGCCATGTTTCCAAGAGTTTTCCCCACCTCTACCACTTTGAAGGAGGGAGCGAGGGAGGAACATGTCCGTGCCATTTTTGCTGTGCTTTGGTGCAAAAATACAGCGATTTTGGCACACTTTGTGACTTCAGGGCACTTTCAGCATCAGTGGCAATCTGGCCCGGGGGCCAGATCCAACATGTGGGCCATAGGTTGGGACCCCTGTTTTAAAAGAAGCTTCTTGAAACAAAAAGCTCTGGTATATTTTTTGTCCTTTCCCCAATTACAGGACTATGGAATGTAAATAGCAAAGATGCTGATGCCATAATGTTACAGATATAGCTGGTGTTCAGTAGGGTCTATTTGTTCTTCACAGTGTGTAGTTCCACCCCCAGCTCTGCTGGTCACTTGAAACAGCACATCTCCTGCCTCTTCAGCCCCCCCCCCCCCAGCTGTCACCATTCCACATTTTCCAACTTTCCAACTTTCATGTGTGCTTCAGAAATAATTTCCATTAGTGTCCATGATCAAAACAGAACCCAACTGAGAGCTGAGAAAGTGAATGTGGGATTCAGCACAGAAAGTGGTGAAGAAAGAGTCTTCGCTCTTTCACAACACCTTTTGTTACTCTTCCACATTACAGACATTTTAGTGAACTCTGGCTTGAATAATGATTTAGAGCTGGGCGATTCTTGGTCTCCCTGTGGAACTGCTGCAAGCTTTATTTTAAGGGAAAGACAATATGCACAAGCTTTGTACCAACTTTGAAGAATCCCTCCACACCCCTCACTCTGGTTTTGTTCACCAGGACACCGTTCATCTGAGCAACTATTCCAGCCTTTCTCTTGCCATTACCACTGTAAAACTATTAAGGTTGTACCTGAAAGAAACAGGTCCAATGAGGGACTGGAGCATTAACATACAATGAACTCTTCCAAGGTCATAGAACACACTGATGCTTGGAAAAGGTACTTTGAACTTAGTTACTACGGTGGCAATAAAACGTTATCTGGACAGTACCACTTCAGAAAGCAGCTGGGAAAGTGCTTGCATAAATTATTCCATAGCAAAGGCAGTTATCTGTGAAAGCTTTTTAGACTAACAACATCTATACATAAAAAGCCTATGAAACGGCTAGAGAGAGACTTAATTCACTAGAGAAATCCTATAGCTTTACCAATATTAAATTACAAGCTACCTGAATCAGAGAGGGTTTGGTGAGAGTGAGCTGATCTCTCTGTGTTTTTGTGTTCTTTCGCCTTATACTCTGCTAACTTAGGTAATAACCACATTCCTAAAAAAATGTCTTTCACCAAAATCCCAAGTGATACAGCCAAGTAAAACAACTATAGCCTTCAAGCAAACTTTGGTTTTAAAATAGCAGATAACTATCTCCAGGCTTAGTTTTAAGATGACCTGTTTTCTCATCGTGACTGAAGCTTCTTGAAGAAAAGCTTTTTGTTATTGTAGGTTGGGTTTTTATTTTTATTTTTGGCCTTTGTTAGTCAGCAGCTTGTACAAACCTGTCTGTACTACAAGATCTGTTGACGCCTTCTGGCTGCCCTCTGTGCTGAGATTCAGTGGCTGGGTACCACAGGTTGGGTGTTTCCCCCCTAATAGCAAGCTCTGTCCACCTGCCAGGCTCACATGGTCATATTTTATGTCTCAGTATCTTACTGTATATACTCAAGTATAAGTCGACCTGAATATAAGTCGAGGTACCTAATTTTGACCTGAGAAACCAGGAAAACAGATTGACCCGAGTATAAGTCAGGGGTGGAAAATGCAGCAGCTGCTTGTGAGTTTCAATAATCAAAATACTGGTACATGAAAATGAAATTATGGCACCAAGTTAATTGAGACATCAGTGGGGTAATGTTTCTAAACATTTATTTAAAAAAAAAACCATCAGTAAAAGGACTGAACAAGTCTAACATTAGTAAACTAGCTTTATAAGTGGAGAATAGGCTCTACAAACACAATGTGGTATCAACAATGTTAAAATCCTTCAAAACTGCATCCCTCCCCTCCTTCAAAACTGGATGCCTCCTCATCGTCATCTGGATGTCCAAGTAGAGCTTCAGCTGTTTTGGCACAAGTTTAGCTGTTTTGGCACAAGTCCTGTCATTTCTGACAGGAGAGGCCGCTGTAGTTGCAGAAGTGATCAAACAAGTGCAGGCTGCCTTTTCAGAAGGATGGGGAAAGTCTGTGTGCTCACTCTGCCGGGTGGTGCTCTTGCGTGTGTCTGCTTCTAGAACATTTTAGAATGTTTACGGTAGTGTAGTGTGTTTTTTTTTGGCACCACCCAATTAGTGGTGGCGCTGTAGGGAAAGGTGCTGGGTGGGCCAATACCAGAAGCACTGAGGCAGAAAACATTGCTCTAAGCCTCTAGCTGCACTGACCAACCAATACCAGGCCAGGGGAAGTGGCTGCTTCTCAAGTCGCCCTGGGGAAAGAAAGGATTTTCTCCAGAATGGATTGAGAGGCAGCCACTTCCTCTGCATTGGTATCAGGCAGCATCTCTCTCTCTCTCTCTCTCTCTCTTGCTCTGAGAGCCACACCAACCAACCAGAAACAGGGCAGGGGAAGGGGGCTGCCTCTCAAGCTGCTCCAGGGAAAGAAAGGATTTCCCCCAAGCAGTTTTGAGAGGCAGCTGTTTCCCCTGCCCTGGTATTGGGCAGCACATCTCTCTCGCTTGCTCAGAGAGCCGCACTGACTGACCAATACCAGGGCAGGGGAAGCAGATGTCTCTCAAGCCGCTCTGGAGAAAATCTTTCCCCTCAGTGCTTTGCAATGCACCCACTCCCCTGTCTTGTCATCAATCATTGTGTCTCAATCCAATGCAGTTTTGGGACCATCAGGGTCATTGGCCCAAGTATAAGTCAAGTCCCCTTTTTGGACCTCATTTATACTCAAGTATATGCGGTAGATTTTTTTTTGTAGCTGCTGCATAACACAGAATATCTAGAGCTGCTCTCCTTTGACAATGAGCAGGTAAACATGTAAGAGGAGAACTACCAGCTGTCCAAGGTACAATCCTATGAGTAGCAGGAAAAATGTGTACATCTTTCAGCTGTGGAGACTAACTCCCAGTTTCTTTGTTCTTATCCCAATACAGTAACACCCCGGGTTACAGAATTAATCCGTTCTATGGAGTTTTCCTTATAACGAAAATTCCTTATCACAAAGTGCCCATAGGAATGCATTGCACAGTTTTCGATAGGAATGCATTGGAGAAAGATTCCATAAAGCAAAGTGCAGTTTCCCATAGGAATGCATGGGGAAAAAAAGAAACCGTTAAAAAAATCCATAAGCCGAGGCATTATTTCCAATGGATTTCTTTCTGTAAGTAGAATTTTCCGTTACCTGAAGCGTCTTTCACCCGGGGTTTAACTGTATATTGCAAGCTCATTGCACCAGATGCACTTTACAGGTAGCACAGATAGTTGTAGCAAGATAATGTTAAGATGCATGTAAAGAAAGGTTGTGTTGGCATTCATGGTAGTTCTGGGACATAAATGTTTCTTGCTAAAATCCTCATGAGAAAAAAAACTTCCCTGATTGAGATTATTTTTCACAGAATCTGGTTCTTAATGTGCCATTTTAACAGTGCTTACCTCCTAATTTGAAGGGAGAAAGGGCTGTAAAGGAAGTAAGGAAAGCATCATCTCTTTGAAAACAGTTAAATAGTTACAATTCTCTTGATAGATCAATGAGCTAGCAATTGTTTACAAGTTTGATTTTTGACTGTGTCTCCTGGAAGAAAAGCAAGCCTGTCAAACAATGGCCAAGCTGCACAGTCTTGAGAGCTCCTACAGAATAAAGAATTGGTTAAAAAAAATAAGTACTCTATATGTAGAGAAACCTGAGAAGGGCATGTGTAAATTGAATTGACTTAATGGCACGCCATCATAAAATTTCAAAGGAGGGACAACACTGAATAGGATGTCATATGTAAAAGATCTATTAATAGGTTCTGTGATTTTTATTGTCTTTTGCAGTACGTTTTGTTCAAGTCTTACCAGCTAGTAGCTGTGGCTTCCTTTATTAAGTCAATCTTTCTCATGTTAGGTTTCCCCCTCTTCTTATTGCTTCCCCTGGCCCTTTCCCCAGCGATATTGTCTTTTCTGATCAGTTCTGTATTCTCATTATATGTGTATGGTAGGCTAGTCTCATTTTTGCTCTCATGAAAATTCAGGCTTAACTTGAGTGAGCACCCATTTATCTGTCTTTCTCTGGTCTGTGGTATCAGTAAGGCTGTCTTCCAATCCCAGTTTCGAAGGAGTTGATCTCCCCCCCCCCCTTTCCTCTGTCCTCGTCTTTCTTTTACATAGTATGGATGATTTTGACCTTAGTTTCCAGTTACAATCTTTGTTACTCAGAGCCCTCACTTTTTTATTTTAACAGGTGAGGGGTCATCTTTTGGAAAACATGCACACAACAAGTTCATGGAGTTTTTGGTCTGATTTAGCTTTTCTTCCTCAGGTTAGAAACTGGAAGATAGCTTTCTAGTTTGTATTCTGTGGGGTCGGAACAACATTAGTTTACTGAGAAGTTAAAGGACGTGCCATTTTCTCTGTTGTATGTGTTGCATTTATATCTTTGTTTCACTGTTTAATTAACCGCCCTTCGAATAAGAGGGGCTGCAATAGTTCTTAGTTTGGGCTCCCCCTAGCAGCCGTAGTAGAGATCATGTGTTCATCATTTGGATCCTCTAGCACACAGCATCCCCACATCGATAAACAAGAGGGATTTGTTTTTTAAATTTAAGACTTGATCTTCTCTCACTGTAAGAGAGTTTTCAGCCCCATTTTCATGTATGCACTGGAAACAGGTGCACTTTATAGCCACTATTAATGGCTATCAAAGCAATAGCAACAACACTTATATATTTCATAGTGCTTAATGCATTATCTGGGTGGTTCACAGGGTAATTAGCATTAAATAACTCATCATATAGTTATTTTAAAAATTATTTGTTTATTTATTTTAAAGTCAGTCCTTGAACAATATTGCAAATATTATTGAGGCATAGGTTGGGTGACTTTGCTCTGGAATGTGGACTCAATGAATACATTGTTCATCTCCAGCGATAATCTGGATAATTAAATGATTTACATATTAGCAGTCAGGATTATTGTGGTTGCTAAGCCCAATTAGGGCAAATTACATTTTGGACTACATAACTGGGAGATGGGGGGAGCTGGAGCCCCCAAAAGTAACCTTTCTGAACTTTGGATAGTTTAAAAAAACACTTGATGAATTGTGGTTTGGAGATTTACAGCATTAATTAGCTGTCAATAGTGAGTATACAGAGTATTCCACTCATATGCTGAATATAATACACACACACCATAAATTTATAATACCTCAATAAGTAATTTGCCCTCTGCCTTAGAAGTCATTCCTGTCTTTGGAGTCACAACAGTCAAGAAAAGAAAAGTGTAATGAAAAATATATATTGAAGTTTTACAAATGGGAGAATTCTCTAGTTATGATCCTTAACGTTTAGCTCCTCCAACTCACATGAATGATGTGCTTGTTTTATGTATTTATCAGCATTTGCATGTTTTATTGCAAACTGAATTTCCAGTCTTTTCTAGAATTCAAAAGACAATTGTTTTACAGTTACAGGAGAAACAGTATTATAGGTAGATATTAGGAATGTGTGAACAGAAGAATACAAGAGTCATTGAAAGAGAGATAGTAGCTTTAGAGGATATAGAAACTCCAGAACTGTTACCACTGCTTTCATTTTTTCAAATGTGTCTCCATTACTGTGAGGGATATAAACTTGTTTTATTTAAAGATAAAAACTGGGACAGGCAAAGGTTAAGTTCCAGTGATATTTTCACTGGTTTAATGATAGGTTAATATCTTTCTGTGATAAACTGAATATCTATTTTTAACCTTTCTTTCCTTTACCCAGGCAAGTCTATTCTATATACGATCCCCCATATATGGCACTGCAAGAGCCAAAGAGATATCTAGGAAATTATGGCAATATATTTTTTAAAATCTTTGAAAACAGTACTATCCCTGAACAAATTTCATACTGAGGTTATTTGAATGCTAGTCACTTTGGGCGAGAACTTTGGATGAGAGACATTTCTAAATTACTGAACTGAGTTGCCCCAAGTGGAAACCACAGCTTGTGTCATGTTCAGATTGGGACATATATTATAATCTAGCTATTCAATTTACCACACAGCCGAAATTCTGATTATTGACATTTGGAGACTGTCATGATAGAAGACATAAACATTTTGAGACTGAGTTTTAGGCCTATGACCTCTAGAGCTCTGGTGTAATATTTCTGTTACACTTTCTAGACAACAGCAAGCTGCTTTGTTTCCTGTGGTTTATAAACACAAAATTACCTGATCAAAAGAAAAGGGCAAATTTTAGTTTCCTCCCTCTCAATAAAGGCAATGAAAATCAAAAAGTGTACATGCTTCAGTGAAAGTATAGCAAGCAAATATCATTCAGCCATTTGCGCAATTGCCAAACCTGCAGTTTTAATCCAGAGTGATAATTTTCAGTACCAACCTGACAAGTTGTACTACTTGTCTATGTGGTAATTTATCAGCAGCATATTGGAGCACCTCTGTCAAGTTGATTTTTTCACATCCACACCAAAGTACTTCTGGATTGTACTTCCAGTCCACAATATGGCTCTTAATGAATTTGAGTTTAGAATACAGAAAAAGTGACATCTCATTCATATCTTTGATTCTTGTCTCCACTTATATTTCATCTAAAAACTATGTGCCAAGTTGAAACTCCTATCTTCTGTTTTCTCCATGGGAGAATCTACCCCACAGTGTTCTCCATCACATCAGATACCGCACAGTTGTTTAATCAGTGGGAAGGAGAAGCTCACCAAAGGCTTTATATTTTCTATTATTTTCCTTTACATTAATTCAGTGCTGACCACGCCGTTAAATTCCATCAGATACAGCAGTTCAGTTTTCTTTCTATTACAATGACACTTGGGTCCAGGTTTTTAAAGTGTACAGTGTTCTTAAAAATATACACACACTTTTGGGTACATAGGCCTATGCTTCTAACTTAATGGCGAATACCTTATTTCCTCACAATACACCTTCAACAGCAAAATCTCCAATTGCTCCTGTTGAAATGATGTCAGCATTAGCAGAGAGACCCACATCTTTTTCAAAACTATGTTGTAGCCTATCGGGTTCTTGACTGTCAGACACAGCAGACTCAATACAAGGTTGAGTACCTTGAGGTTCTGGATACTGGTCTCCTGGTTGCCAGTCGAACGTTGAAAGTGTACCTTGCATAAGTGAAGCAGATTCAGAAAGCTGAGATGGTGAAGCTGTGGCTGGAACAGATGAAACTCGGAGAGGAAGAGGACAGGGGTGCAGGACAAAAGCAGAAGAAGGGATCTCTGAAGAGGAAGGAGGAATTGACACTTGAACATATCTGCCTGTTTCTGGATCATAAAAGGTTTTTAACTGAATTGGTAAATCTATAATGAAATACTCTCCCGAGTCTGGATCTTGAAGAAGTTTACGCTGGGTGTCAGGCAAAGATGGTATTGGCCTTAACGATGGCATGGATTTTAGCCTTAAGTTAGATTTTGAAGGTATCAAAGGAGAATTGGGACATACTGGAGAGGAGAGTGAAGACTGGACCAACTGTGAGTGTGCAGTATCTGTACATTGTGATGTAGACTCATCCTGATACTTTTTCTGTTGTGCTTCCATTTTCTCCCGCCTATTTGCCAGTTTCTTTGCCCTCCGCAATGCCTTTTCTGTTTTTGGTGGTACAGCAGGAGGTTTGGCTGCTGTCTTTACCATTTGACCCATAAGCGATTGTCTTCCATTGAACACAGGAGAATTACTGGCATCTCCATATTGTTGACTTGTTTCCACAAGATTAGCTGTTTCCATAGCAGAAGACTCATGTCTATTCTCTGTTGCCTTGTGTAATAAAGAAGAATTTGTTATTTTCTCAGCCTGTGATACATTGGAGGTTGCAGTTGCATCTGACAATGGACTTGTGAAGGCAGAAGGCTCCATATTGTCAGACCAAGGACTTGGAAGTGTAGACCTTGCTAGGTAGCCTGATACAGCCATGTCTCCAAAAGCATCACTGGAAGCAGGAGGAGATGTCTGGTTCTCTGGTGCCATTACAGATCCTGTTTCTTGACTGATTATTTTTTTCACACAAGAACCACCTCTGCGTTTAGAAAAGAAATCATTCTTTAAATAACCATATTCTTCTCTTGTGGGGGAAGCTTGCTTCCTTTGGACTAGATCACCTTCCAAACCTAGATTTGGCTGATTGGTAGAACTCATTTTTTGTTTCCCAGCTCTGGCCTTTTCTCTTGCTTTAGTCAACTTCTCATTATTTTCCAAATCTTTCTGTGACAATGTTGATGTAACACTTGTTCTACCATCACCTCTTACCAGTTCGTTTGCATAAAAGCTCCCTTGCCTTTCTGTGACAGCGTATTCTGCTATTTGGTTCCCTTTTTTGGCCACTTGACAGTCTACGCCCACTGGGATGAAGCTGGATTCACTAGCTTCACTCTCTGTGCCAACACTGCTGACATTTGGCTTGCTACTTTTCCTTGATACAGACAAGTCCATCTCTTGATTATTGGGAGTGGCTGGAATTGGGCTTAACATCTGCTTTTCAGTCTCACATTGATTAACAGCAGGGATGTCTTCACAGGATATTGACTTGAGTAGAGGCAATTTGACTGCTTTTATCACAGTTGGTGACTTGATTGTGTTGTCTTTAATCATAAACAAATTGGGCTTGAATGAATTTGAAGAAGTTGGTGACAATGGCTCTTCTGACTTGTCCTCTGATGCAGAATCCATGTTTTCCCACTCCATTTCCTTCTTGTCTTTCACTACTCTTCTTTGTACTCCATTGTCAATTTCATTCTGCTCTTCTTTCTTTTCATTCTCTACCTCTCTGTTTGAATCACAGTCATTAGGAAGGTAATCATCCAATTCTTTCTTTTTCTCTGTCTTATCTCTTTCTTTACTGCTTAGCTTTTCCTCCTCACTCATGCTATTCTTCTTTCTCTGGCTTTCTTGAAGACATGCTTTCTGAAAAAGCTGCATTAGGGAATAGGGTGCCTCATTCTGATATGGCTGGTCTATTATAGAAACAAAAGAGTGCTCAGAGGAGCTGGTGCTTCTGCTGCCTTTTTGTTCATTCTCTGTTAGTAAGCAAACCTGATGTTCATTATTAATCATGTTTTCTTCAGCTGTGAAAAATCGATTGGGGGAAACTTGAGGTTCCACATCAGCATTCTGACTCAGATCAGTTCTGTCATGCTTTGGATCCTGCAAATGAAGACTGTGCGTGTACATTTGCTGGTCATTTGTCACATCTGCAAAATAACTGTTGGGTGAAAGAGGGTAATGACTTCCATTGTGTTCATCTGGGAAGAGTTCAGTCGCAGAGACCACTTCACTCTCACTGATGTCCACTAAACCACCTCGCCATAAACTGTGCCTGTTCTGGTCATGCTGAGCATCTGCTTTTGATTTGGGTGCATTCCAAGTCAGATAATTGCCATTTAAATTAGTGGTATTTTCCTTTTCCTGTATCCTATCCATTTGTTCAGAAGGCTGATTACTTCTTTCATCATAGTCTAGCAACTTTTCACTACCTTCTTCTAGCATATTGACTGCTGTAACATTTGCTTTCATGTTGTTAAGTTCTTTAATCTTTTTGTCTTCAAGAGCTCTGAGGAGAGGAGAAGGACTATAAGTGCTTTTCACACGTTTTCTGATATCCTTCAGATTGAATAATAAACTTGGTGCTTTAGATTTATAATTATTCTGAGAATAGTAGGCTGCTCTCTCTTCAGATTCCCTGGCTGTTCCAGCTTCAGAAAGAGGAGAATTTATAAGCAATAATGGATCTTCTGATGGCTCTTTCTCTTCCTTGGGAGGTATGGCAGGGGTTAAAAATTCTGAAATGCTGAAATTAGAACTTGAGGGATCTGACAAGGCCACCTGTGAATCTACTGAAGTTATCTCTAACAAAGACATGGGATCAGATAGTTTTCTATAGGATGAATCTCTTTCTTTTAGCACCTTATTTGTGAAGCCCTTCCCCAATCCCATTCCCACCAGTGCAGTCTTTTGTTTCCTCCAGGGTCGGCAAACATTTTCCAGCCCAGTATTATCTGCTGAACTGTTAGCCTTCTCTGGCAACAAAGTCATTTCTGGCACTAATGTTCGGGCATTGAGGACTTGGGATGCTGCTACTGATGGAACAGAGTTCTGTGGTGGAGGTGGTGATATGGGACTCTTAGAGATAGATACTGGTGAAGTGATAGTATGGGGGTTCAGTGCAGGTGGAAAAGGGACATTGGATGTGAGTGATGGCGATGTAAGAATCTTGTATGCATATGCTGGCAGATCAGAAGCTTGTGGCAATAATATTTGTGTATCAGTGTCTTTGGTTTTAGAGGGTATAGTAACAAGTGGATGAGTGAGAGCTGATGAAGAGAGCGAATCTTCATACTTCTGTGAAAAGTTGGAAATATCTTCTTCTACAGCTTTGGGAGGTGTAAAATTTGGGGGAGATAGTTTATGTTCAGGAACATGGGACTGTTGCAAAAAAGGTGCTTCTTCAACGTATGTAAGGTGTCGTCCTTTGGGTATAATTTCAGCAGTATCACCCACTTCAGTCAACTTTTTATGGTGTGTATTCCATGATTCAAAAGCGCTGTTCTCACTGTGGAGAAAGCGGCCCCTTCTATTTGGTTCTTTTGCTTTCCCACTTCTGTTCTTCACTGTCTTTCTAGATACAGGAGAGCTATGGTACTTGGATTTATCAGCTTCAGAAGAATAAAAACTACGTGGACAGACCAGATCCATTTTGCTCTGTCTTTTGTGCATCCCATGTTTACTACTTGCATTTGCCATATCTTGGCAAGTGTTGGAGAATCCAGAGAGTTCCTTTTGAAAGTTTAAAATGGCTTTGCTACCCCACAAAGCCATATTGTCTCCTAAAAATAACGGATATTCTGCCAAATTATTCGGAACTGGCTGTTTGGCTATTTCTAGTGATGGCTGCTTTTCACCTTTATCAAATGTCTTTATCAAAGATGATACTTTTGAGGTAAGTTTATGACTACGCAAACCAGGCATGGGTAAACCTGGATTTCTCCTTATGTTTGGGGTGTTGTTTATAGAAGCTATTTTATCTTCTTGCATCTCCTTTGGAAACTGCTGGAATGTTGAATGCTCCTCAGTTTTTGACAGTCGCTTGGGAGAGTCAGCATTTTCCCAGATGACATAATCCCGTGGGTCATGGAAGAGTTTACTAGGGAAATGGTGGGGGACGTTGGATGATAGAGCAGAGTCTAATTCTGTGTAAGATGGCTCAAGTTCAGCCACACATAGGCTTTTGAAGGCTCGAGCAGTGAGGTTGCAGACTTCTCTGTCTGTGTCATCCACAAGGCTCCCAATGCTGGAGGAGTCACTTTGTCCATCTGTCTGTTTCTTATTCCCTTGCATTGTTCATACGACTCACAAAGAAAATTAACCAAACAATAATTTCACGTGTAAAATAAGAAGATAATTATTTTGGCTACCATATGTCAGCCATTTGTAAAATCTGTGGGTGATTTCTCTTCTTGCATGTCCAGCTTTAAACCTTGGAGAAGCACAAGAGCATTCTGCAAATGAACACATATGAAATATTATTATATTATAGCAAAACACAATTGAACATTATTTTTAAAATTCCCATTGACCCTCTGTTTCATTTTTTAAATATACTTCAAGAACCAGAGTTTGTATTTGGTATTTTTTGGATCATATTATAAAGCTAAAGGTAAAGGTTTCCCTTGCTCGAAAGCCAGTTGTATCCAACTCTAGGGTTCAGTGCTCATCTCTGTTTCAAAGCCAAAGAGCCAGCGCTGTCTGCTTCTGCAGATGTTTCTGTGGTCATGTGGCAGGCATGACTAGACACAGAATGCTGTTACCTTCCCACCGAAGTGGTCCCTACTTATCTACTTGCAATTTCTTGCTTTTGAACTGCTAGGTTGGCAGGAGCTGGGACAAAGACTAGATCTCAATAACTCAAACAAGTACCACAAAGTATTTATATTATGTTACTCAACCAGAACTATGGATTCTTCATGTTTATCAGGTGAATGCTGAAAATCAATCTCTGATCTCTTCCCACCTTAGAAATTCTAGTCATCAGGCATTTTTTACTCTTTACCTCAGTGTAAGACAGACTTTGTCCTATAGGGAGTTCTGTTTCCCCTGAGACAGAGGATGGGAAGATTGCCAGTATATGCAACTATGCTCAATATTTCCATACTATATTTATACTTAATAGGAAGAGATTTTAAAGGAGCTGGTGTCACATATAGGAGTGAGCGCCTATAGTTCAGAGCTTCTTTTTAAGCTCCCTTTTAAATGTAATGGTTGCCCTTCTCTTTCATAGAGAAGGGGGGAAACAGAGCACATACCAAGACTAGCCAAGTATAGTGGTAAAGGCTAGTAAAGACCAGCCAGTTCATTTCAGTGTGATCTTTCATGGATTTTCCTTTTTCTTTGGCCTGTTCCAAAGTTTGGCCATTCTCTTCCATCAATGAGTAGTTGACTCTCACCATAACAGGCACAAAGTAGAGCAGTGATTCTTGACCTTTTGTAACCAATGTCCCACTGATCACCCCATCAAAGAACGTAAGTATCACCATGCCAGGAACAAAAAAGCTTACTTTTGACTAGAAATGGCACTTATATGTTTGCAGGCATTTTGCTCTTCTATCTATCAATTTTAAGAAAATAAAACTGCTAGAGCATTGTTGAAGAGCAAAAACCACAAAAATATAAAATAATGTCATTAGTAGATGAAAACAGTAATACTATTAAGAATGAATGTTCCTGCTATGGAACTGTAAATTTAATAAGCAGGAAATTGCAATAATGTTATCAAGAATATATATTTATTGTCATGGCTAAAATATCAATAAACAAACAGATACAGCTCTCCCTTTTTTGCTCCAATCACATTCAGTAGATGTAGCTAGTGGCAGCATGGTGACAAACATGTTGGGCCTCCCTCCTTGCCATGCAGATATTCGGGGTGAGAAGCTTCCCCTCCCAAAAAATGAAAGAGAGAGAGATGACAACTGTAATTTGTTTCTTCTCTTAAAAGGAATAATTTTCAAAAACTAAGCCGCTCCCATCATGTTAGCAGAAACATCCTCTCTAATCTCACAAAACCTTACCTGTCAACCTTCCCAGATTGGCCAGGATTTCCCATTTTTCAGTGCCGATTTGTGCCATTTCCCGCCCGGAGCTGCCAAAACCCCAGAATTTGGCAGCGGGCGGAAAGAGGTACTGCACATCCCTTCTGCTCAAGTCACCTTCTATGCATGCGTAGAAGACTTTTACGCTTGCGTAGAAGGCTTTTATGCTTGCGTAGAACCCTTCTACTCTTGTGTAGAACCCTTCTACACATGCATAGAAGGCTATGCATGCGTATAAGGGTTCTACGCAAGCGTAAAAGCCTTCTACACATGCGTAGAAGGCGACTTGCGCAGAACCGTTCTGTGCAGGTCCCGGATTGTCCGGAGCCGCAGTTGACAGGTATGCACAAAACATGACACAGGAAGTACCTCTCTTAGAAAGTACCACCGGTGATGTAGACACTTGTTTTTTTAAAAAAAGAAATAAACAATGCTTTATTTTCAGAGAAATTACAAATACACAAAACAATGTAGATTAATTCTGTTCAGTCCTAATCCCTGAACATTATCAACTAATAAGTAATTAGGTTTTACTACCTAGTTTGACCTTTGAAATAAAAGCAGGATCCATATTTTTAAAAATTAAGAGAATTTTATTTAACAGAACTTGCTTTTGCCTGTAAAGATTTCAAACAAGCTTCAAACGGCATGGGCATTTTCTCTTTTATACGGAATATCTGCTTGCTAGTACAGTACCAGCAACAGCCAGCAGAAGGCAGGAAAGCTCAGAAGACATAAAACTACACTGGAAATGAAACCGGGATCTAAAGATGATCCAGGACCAGCTATATATGCTGAAATGAAGAAAAATTGCAGGGAGCCTACTCCTTACAAGAGCTGTTCTCCATCTCTCTTACACTGAGGAGCAAAAAAGTGTTCTTGTCAAGTGGGATTGCTGCATCTGATTGGTAATAATGTTGTGTTATGTTGCACTGCAGTGTTTTATCTAGATCTCTTGTGGCCCTAAGCCACAAGAAGAATTAGTTATAGTCGTTGCTTAGAGACCACCCAGTTCCTCTATTGTACCTCTTTTGGGACCACTTCTAGTTTGAGATCTAGAGTAGCATAGAGTTCAGGCAACTGATCAGGATGTTCCTGTTTTGAATCTTGCTTTGCCATTGTTATTCAGCCAGGAGTGCCCAGATGAGTAGACATCTCTGTGATGACACTCTGCACAACTAGCAGTTTTGTGGCCATTTAGATCACATCACCCACTGGACAGGCAGACCACAATGCGTGTTTTGAATCTTGCCCCTCCTAAATACTCCTTGGGCAGCATTAGGCAAAGAACCCACTCAGTCCTGGTTATCTCTGTGTGGTGATAATGCAATTGACCTGTCTTACATAGGATACTTGTCAAGATGCGGTTGAGAAAATATCGGAAGCACCGCTGCCTGTGATGGACGCGCATGCACAGAAACCCCTCACGCATGCGCACCTCCGCCTCTGATGGGTGCACATGCACAGTAACCCCTTTGTGCATGTACAGAAACCCCTTTGCGCATGTGCAGTAACCACCCCTCTGGCCACTCCAAATTCGAGATGATGGTGGGACAGAGGGTGAAAGAGGGATAAAATATGGGATTTCCTGGCCAGTATGGGACACTTGACGGGTATGTTACATAGTCTTTTAACAATTACAGTATACCAGTTAATGCATGGAAGTGCCATAAACACTCAGATTCATGTATAAATGTTAGATATATATCACAACCCAGCATGCAGTAAATACTAACACATTTGTACATGTGATAGGAAAGGGCCCCTTCTAACCAAAGTAACTTGCTTGTGTCTAGTCGGCCAAATAGAAATGTCACTCTCTTCCTGCCATTTGGTTGTCTGACTCCAGTTTGCATGTATTGCAACTCTTTTGTTCAGGTCAGTTGCTTTGTTACTTTCCTCCACCAGGATGGATCCTCTGTGGAGAATTTCTGTGTCTCCTCAGCCATGTGGCTGAGAGGGGAAACCGTTTTAATCCTTTTATCATCTTACGCCGGTAGGCGAATCTTGGTACTCCAGGTGTTCTTGGACTTCAATTACCAGACGCCCAAGTCAGCACTCCTGCTGGTCAGGATTTCTGGGAATTGAAGTCCAAGAACACCTGGAGTGCCAAGGTTCACCATCACAGGCTTACCTTGTGTTGTGTCCTAAAGCCTGTGCCTTTAAACAATGTACCTATCCATGTGTATCCAATGTAACCTTTTCTATGTGTAACATTATAACCTCCAGCTGCATCACTGTAACCTTAATAGGACGCGAGCTAGTGACCACTAGATGGCAATAGCGAGCGTCCAAGCTCATTGGTCCAAGACTCACCTTGAACAACAGCGCGGGAAGATTCCCGCCACTACCTTCACCTGGACAAGAAGGGCGTGACCTGCAATGACGTCACGCAGCCTGTAGCCAATAGGCTATCAAGGAGACACATTCAAATGTATAGCCACTGTATATATTGAGCTGTCCGTCCGCCATTACCACATGTTCCCTCTGACCAGCATGTAATAAAGTTGTGTTAAGCCAGCTCTTCGGCTGTCCTGGTGTCTTTGGTCCCATATACTAAATTGGCGACGAAGGTGGGATCATGGCTGCCCACGGGACCAAGACATACGCCGGTTTTGACATCCAGAAACCGCAAGATTGGGAACTCTTCGAAATGGACTTCCAAGGCGCGCTGGTGGAGTTCGAGGTTAAGGACGAGGCAAAGAAAAGAGCCATCCTTACCAGAATGCTCGGGCACGACGGCAAGAGGGTCTTGATTGACCTCATCGCACCCAAAAAGGTGGCTGAATTCAAGGCAGAAGAGCTCCTGATGGTGTTGCGAGACCATTTCCGGCCCTCGGTAGCGATGTTTCCCGCTCGGAGTGCGTTTTGGAGGCGAGTCCAAGCGCCTGATGAGTCGGTCGCCGCTTTCGTAGCGGCCCTGCGTTTGGCTGCCGGCCCATGCAAATGGGAGGACTTGGAAGTCACCCTCAGGGACTGCGTGCTATGCCGCCTGAAGGACGCCGAGATTCAGCGCACGCTAATGAATCAGGAGCCGCCCCCCACGTTGCAGGAGGTCCTGAAGGCGGCACACGCCGTGGAAGCCACGAAGGCCGGGGTGCAGGAGCTCCAGGACTGGCGGCCGAAGGCCGACAAAACAGAGGGTTCGGTGCACGCGGCCCGGCGAATTTCGAAATCGTCCACCGAAAGCAGCGACGACGAGGACGTCCGGAGGGTCCGGAAGGAGGGCCGGCGCTGCGACGGCTGCGGGGCGGCTCACGACCGCGCGAAGTGCCCGTTCAGAAAGGCCGAGTGCCACAACTGCGGCCGCCGCGGGCACATCGCCAAAGTCTGCAGACAACGGCGCAAGGACCGGAGGAGCTCGCCCGACCGCTCAGCGAGGCCAGACCGCTCGACGAGACCGAAGGATGGCGCCTGGCCCATGAAGAAGCCGGACGGCGTGGGCCGCATCTCCGACGACAGCGATGACGACGCCCCGGTTTTCAGCGTGTCCATGGGATACCCCCGTTACTTTGTTGAGGTACTGGTGCAAGGGGCCCCTGTTAGGATGGAGATTGACTCTGGCTCCTGTTACTCCATTATTTCCCAGAGGGAGTTTTTGAGAATTGCCCCCCGCGTACGGCCCAAGCTCAAAGCGTTGAGGTCCACGCTTCGGGACTTGCAAGGGAACAGTATCCTGGTGTTGGGGGTTGGGAATTTCCAGGTTCAGTACAAGCGGCACGCCGCGGAACTCCCCCTAGTCGTCCTTAAGGGAGGTAATTGCAGCCTCCTCGGGACTCAATGGTTTCGGCCCCTGGGTCTGTTCATTGGGGGGGTGCACGCCGTGGGGTCTGACCCAATACAGGAGGTGTGCGACGCGCACCCCGAAGTCTTCAAGAAGGGACTTGGGAAATTCAATGGACCCCCAGTGACGTTCGACCTGGACCCGGAGGTCCGCCCAATCAGACTTAAACCGCGCAGGGTGCCTTTTGCACTCAAGGACAAAATAGAGGCGGAACTGGACAAATTAGTGGGCCAGGGGATTCTTGTTCCTGTTGATTCCGCGGAGTGGGAAACTTCAATTGTCACAGCATTGAAGGCCAATGGGGAGGTTTGCATTTGCGCCGATTATAAGTGCACCATTAATAAGGCAATCCGCCCTAATGCGTACCCGGTGCCGGTGGTCAGCCATTTGCTAGCCAGGTTACATGGGGGAAAGTGTTTCGCTAAGCTCGACCTGGCACAGGCCTATCAGCAACTAATGGTAACCCCTGCCGCAGCTGCTGCACAGACCATAATCACGCATAAGGGGGCGTTCCAGGTGACGCGCCTCCAATTCGGCGTGAACTCGGCGCCTGGAATTTTCCAGTCGCTCGTGGATTGCCTCCTCAAAGGGCTGGACGGCGTTTTACCATATTTTGATGACGTATTGATAACGGGGGGGGGGAGTGAGGTTGAGTTGGCTAAAAGGCTAAACAAGGTCCTGGCGGCGTTCGAACGAGCGGGGTTGAGGTTGCGAAAAGACAAATGCGTCTTCTTCGTGAAGGAGGTTGAGTTCTTAGGGTTCCGAGTAACACCCGAGGGGATCAAACCGTCCAAATCCAAGGTGGCCGCCATCAAGAAAGCCCCTCGCCCCACATCCAAGCCCGAGTTGCAGTCGTTCCTAGGGCTCCTAAATTTCTACCACTCCTTCCTTCCACGGAAGGCGGCGGTGTCTGAGCCGCTTCACAAGTTGCTCAAGAAAGACGCGGCATGGATGTGGGGCGATGACCAGGAGAGGGCATTCACGGAACTGAAATAACTCCTGGCGTCTGACGCCATTCTGACCCATTTCGACCCCAAACGGCCGGTGGTACTGATCTGTGATGCATCCCCGGTGGGGGGGGGGGCAGTGTTATGCCACGTGTTGGAAAACGGGAGGGAGGCCCCAATAGCGTTTTACTCCAGGTCCCTGTCCCAAGCGGAGAGAAACTACGGCCAGACAGACAGGGAGGCGCTGGTGATAGTTGCGGGGACCAAAAAATTTCACGGTTTTCTGTATGGCCGCCCCTTCACCATCGTGACTGACCACAAGCCCCTGCTAGGCATTTTTACCGCAGATAAGCCCACGCCACAGATCCTGTCCCCGAGAATGCTTAGGTGGGCCATTTTTCTCAACGCCTACCAGCACGTGTTGGTGTACCGGCCCGGGAAGGAGATCAGCCATGCGGACGCTCTATCAAGGTCCCCCCTCCCCCTGACGCCCAGCCAGGTGAGCAAGGGGGAGCGAGACCATCAGGTTCTCATGATAGAGGTGCTGGATTCGCCCCCCGCAGTGCCCGCCGACATTGCCACAGCGACAAGGAAGGACAAGACGTTGGCGGCGGTTTGCTCCTGGGTACAGAAGGGGTGGCCGGCGTCTTCCCCAGCAGAGGAATTGGCCCCGTTTTTTAGGAAGAAGCTGGAACTGTCCCTAGAGAGGGGGTGCCTCTTGTGGGGGCAGCGGGTGGTGGTCCCCACATCCCTTCGACCGCGGGTGCTTAAACTGCTGCACGTCAGCCACCCCGGAATTGTGCGCTCCAAAGCGCTGGCCCGGAGTTACTTCTGGTGGCCCCAGTTAGACGCCGACATCGAGCACATGGTCGGCACTTGCGAGAGCTGCCAATGCTCCAGACCGGAGGAGGCCCGCCTTCCCCATAGGGAATGGGACGCGGCTAAGGGGCCGTGGTCCCGGGTGCACATAGATTTCGCGGGCCCGTTCCGAGGAACCCTGTTTCTCCTTGTGGTGGACGCTTTCTCCAAGTGGTTGGAGGTCATCCCAGTCACGAGCACCTCCTCGGCCACGACAATTAAGCATTTGCGGAGAATTTTTTCCACGTTCGGAATACCCGACACTCTAATTAGCGATAACGCTAGTTGCTTCACGTCCGCTGAGTTCAGGGCATTCACAGAGATTAACACCATCCGGCACATCACCTCTGCCCCCTTTCATCCGGCCACCAATGGCCAAGTGGAGCGGCTCATACGCACCACGAAGGACGCGCTGCGGCGCATGGGCCCCGGGGACCTCAACCTGCAAGTGTGTCAGTTTCTGCTAGGGTACAGGGTGACCCCGTTAGCGTCAGGCTACTCCCCTGTGGAGCTTTTAATGCGCAGGAAGCTGACCACCATACTCACTAGACTAGATCCCATGAGAGTTGAGGACAAGGGGAGGAACATAGGGTTAGAAGCTACCAAGAGTTTCAGCATGGGTGCCCTGGTACATTGCAGGAACTACGCCAGCGCGGGGCCAGCCTGGGTGCCGGGGGTGGTCATGGAACAGACCGGTCCCGTATCGTACCGCGTGGAGACCAACACAGGTCTACTCTGGCGGCGGCACGCGGACCAGCTCCGGAGCCGGGTCCCAGGGAATCAGGGCGCCGGAAACACGGATACAAATTCAGCGTTAGGGTTCTCCCCCACCCGTTTAGCCCAAGGGGGAGGAGAGGGTGGTCGAGAGTCCCCACCAAGGGGGGAGGAGAAGGAATTTGTCCTCGTAGATATCCCGCGGGATCCCCCAACAGAGTTTGATTTTGATTTTCAGAACCGGGGGGTTTTTTCGGAGTGGTCCCCCACCCATCCAAGCGAGAAGAGGGGTTTTACGTTAGCCCCTGGTGCCCCCGGTTCAACCACAACGGAATCTACCCTTTCTCCTAAAGCTGCAAAACTGCAGCAAGCCTCTAACAAGTCTCCCTCTCCCATTACAGGACAAGGGTCCAGGGAACAAGGAAGTGGGAGCGGCCCCCGGGTGGGCCAACCCACATCGCGGCCCAAACGCGAGTGCAATAAACCATCTTGGCTAAGAGACTTCGTCTCATCCTAGGGGGGAGGGGTATTGTGTCCTAAAGCCTGTGCCTTTAAACAATGTACCTATCCATGTGTATCCAATGTAACCTTTTCTATGTGTAACATTATAACCTCCAGCTGCATCACTGTAACCTTAATAGGACGCGAGCTAGTGACCACTAGATGGCAATAGCGAGCGTCCAAGCTCATTGGTCCAAGACTCACCTTGAACAACAGCGCGGGAAGATTCCCGCCACTACCTTCACCTGGACAAGAAGGGCGTGACCTGCAATGACGTCACGCAGCCTGTAGCCAATAGGCTATCAAGGAGCCACATTCAAATGTATAGCCACTGTATATATTGAGCTGTCCGTCCGCCATTACCACATGTTCCCTCTGACCAGCATGTAATAAAGTTGTGTTAAGCCAGCTCTTCGGCTGTCCTGGTGTCTTTGGTCCCATATACTAAACCTTGTATTTCCCCTTTTTCCTTTACTAAACAACCTGATGCCATTCCTGTTAAGTCTCCTGAACATTCTAAGTAAACATTATTCCTTCTTATCTTAATTTTTGTCTCAGTGATTGTTAGGTGGGCTGGTGAACTTGGAAGAAACTTTGGGGAACTTGATAAACAAATCTAACTTGGCAGCTATTCTGTTGTGCAGCTATAACACCCATCAGTCAAGTACTATGCATAACTATTCATTCCAAAAACCAGACATTCTGTTTTCCCTGCTATATGGGACCCAAACTATGGCCAGAGTGTTAAGAGTGTCGCAGCACTTGAACCTAGTTAATAGCAATGTACAGTATCCCACAACTTGAATGGAGAATTTAAATATGGCTCTCCTACTTCCTATCATTTCAAGAACTCATATTTAAATCAGGTGAGGGTGTCCCTGGAAAGCCCAACCTGCCACAGAAAGCAGTGGGTGTAGAGCCCACATGTTTCTTTTAAAAGGGATCCTCCTTCATGTGACATATGAGGGAGGTATCCATGGTGACCGTTATCTCTGGAGCATCTGGTAAGATTGTTTTCTGGGGTGGCCAAGAGCCCTTCTGGCTCTGTGTGTGTGTGTGTGTGTGTGTGTGTGTGATTTACCATTTGTCCTGCTTTGCTATCTAAGACAAAAGGTAAGGGGGGAAATCACTAGAGAGAAAAAGGAATCTTGCTAATGTCAGGATCTTGATGAACTAGACTACTTCCATTTTTGTGTTCTGACTCATCTCAGGCTGCTTGGCCTTCGTTCAAGGACACTCCAAAGGAGGGGGCCAGGAGCACTGGGAAAGTCCCTAATCTTTATCTCAATTTCTAACCAATAGGATGAAACTCAATCCTAGTTGGTTAACTCTTTTCAGTACTCTAATCTGATTGGACTCTCTTATCAAGGCCAAATCCCTAAGGGAGGAGAGAAGTGCAGTTCCATGGCTATTTAAGATGTTGCACACACAGAACTCATTCTTCGGGCTCACTGGTTTGAGACCAACTGGTTTTGCTGTAACATTGCTCCAATCTCTGAGAAGAGATTAAACATCTATGGAGCAAACCTTGCCCAAAGGGAGAATCTAACTAACTGTTTCATTCTGTATTCTGTATTTGTTCTTTTTAGATGCTTTGCTTAATAAATTGCTACTAAAGGATTTATTGAGTGGATATCAAGTTAATCAGGCTAACCCAGTTTTTCCCCTAAGCTCTCTGCTTTTGTACGCTACCACGTAAAAGATCGCATACTCTCAGAAGTTTGAAGGAGTGGAATCCGCTCAGCAGGCTGAGGTTCTGGATTGGTGAGGTGACAAGAGAGACTGCACTCAGGAATGTGCATACCTATAGGAGGTTGCAGCAGTCCATTGATCAATACATGCCTCCCTCTTCTATACCCTAGCCTTTGCAATAAATAAGTGGGTTTGGGGTTGCAGTTTGGGCACTCGGTCTCTAAAAGGTTTGCCATCACTGAGATAGGTTATCTTGAATAGTGCAGAGAGCTTGTCAAGAGCTCATTAACCATACCTGTCAAGTATCCTGTATTGGCTGGGTTTTCCTGTATTTTGGCACTCATTCCTCCCTTTTCCTGCCACTGTCCCATATTTTGAATGGTGGGGAAAGGGGTTACTGCGCATGCGTATGCACAAATTGTTTCTGTGCATGCGCGCATGCACAAGAATTTCCCGTATTTTTGGGAGCTGCGCTTGATGGGTATATCATTAACTGTCATGAGATCTCTCCTCTCCACTACAAGAACAAGACAACAAATGTTTCCCCCCAACTTGGTGAGGTTGCTACAATTCATACAAGATGTTTTTGTACAAAATGAGTTTCTGTTCCCTTTGGGGAGAAAAGCATAAGCACACGCGCATGCACGCACACACACACGCGCGTGCGCGCACACACACACACACACACACAAAGCAGGACAAAGGGATTTTCTCATTGACAGAGGAAGAACCCATCCAATGTGCCTCATTTTGAAAAATCCAAACAAGATAGTTGCTGTCTGCAATTGTGCAACTTATGCAGAAATCACTCTTACAAATGTGGAAAATGTGATCAAAACAGGCAGATGATACCAATCTTGCAAACAAGGAGTTACATAGCTAGAATTCCTCTGGTTTCATGGTAAGGTCTGCTCTGGAAGAATCAATGTGGCTCTTCTTGGCTATGGGAACATTGTTGCCAGTGGCTTCCTATGAGCCAAGAAAGATAGCTGGCCAGGTGCTCCCGCACTGTATGAGAGGGAAGTGGGATGAAATATTGTCAAACATGGGATTTCTAAGTCTTGCAGGATCCAGGACCCCTAGAAATATAGATAAGGCTATGCCTCAGAGGGCTAGAGCTCAGTTGGCTAAGCAAATGGTGGAACCCACCCACCATTGAGGTTTATTCAGGCTACCTGATTAAAGGATGGGAAGGCGGTTTCCCACTCATGCTGACTAAATTGGCAGTAGTTGGCAGCTACAGGCTGCCATGATGGATGCAGCATTGTTTCTGAAGGGTTAAAAAAGACACATGCACCCTTTGGGTTCTTATATTTGCTTTGTGGTGGTTGCTATTTTCCCTCACAATATTTTGGTTCATCTGTAGCTTACGGGCAGCAGTTAGATATGTTCTAAGTTTAAAAATGGCCATGGGTGGATGAGCCCCTTTAGGTGGGGTGATGGCCACCCTCAGTGGAGAAATGCCACTGGAAACCATCCTATTGGGCCCAATGGCAAAATGAGTGGAGGAGGAACTCTGATTCCCAATAGTCTTGGAGGTGGAAGAGGCCATGCCAGATGGACTGGCTGTGAAGGTGCACCTTGTCCATATCCTCAAGGCTGTGGTGGTCTATTGCAGTCCCAGTGTTAAATCCTGTATGTCGCGCTTCATGTCTGCCGTGGGTGATGACTCCGAGATCATAGTATGTGGGTCACTTCATGGCAAGATGGGATCCACCTTAAACAAATTCACATACGTGACATTTTTCCTGCTTCAGGAAAAAAATTCATTCTTGGATATGAGTTGCAATTGATGACGAAGTTTTTAAAAAACCTGGTATGAAAGTTGCCTCCAGCTTTTTGAATCAGTCATAGAATCTTTTAAAATGCACTTTCATGTTAACTTACCTAAGATGGTAAGAGATGCTGTGGAGGAACCCATTTTGGTCTTCTCACATTCACTTTAGCCCCAATGTGGCCCATGTTTAAGGACAAATTGGAAATACTTTTATGAAACTTTTTCAACATACATGTTTCACTGTTCTTTCGTTCTTATTCAACTCTGCAAAGTAATAATAGGGGGGAAAGAGATGTGTTTGTAAAAAGCACTATTTATTTATTCATTCATTCCCCTCCCTCTTTTTCTCTTTCTTTTATTGTCCTTCCGCAGTTACCAACCATAATTTTGGAACTCATAATCTAATTTTTAAAGTAAACAATAGTCACCAAAGTATGGGTTGATGCCACATTTCCCACTCCCAACAGCTTTCATTTTAATGGGTTTTCTTATAATATTAGTTCTTCTTTCATGTCCTAATCAAACACTGGACTGCCAAAATGAAGCCACATTTTTCACTTTGTCATTACCCAAACTTCAGTCCCCATCGGTGCATGTCTCTGGCAGCAATCAGCAGATCAGTAAATGAGCCAGACTCTGTGTCTTTCCACATTCACACCATGTGTTGTTGTCCGCCAGCAGTCACCACTTGAGCATGTTGGTCTTGCATTTAGGGACTCCAACCCTTAGGCTATTCAGGGTCCTCGAAGTGATGTAGGAGAGGTTGAGTTCCTCAGCCATATATATCCCCCTTTAATGTTGTCCCTTATCCAGTGAGCTCTTTCCTCCATCTTCTAACTTGATTTTGCTCTTGTATACCCTCAAGAATGTTTGTACTTATTATAGACCAGTGGTGGCAAACCTATGACACGCATGCCAGAGATGGCACTTGAGTCCTCTCTGTGGGCACCAGTGCAGTCACCCCAGCACAGAGTTTGCCCCACCCCTCTGCCCAGCAGCCTAATGGGAGCGCTTCTTCCCTCCCCAGCGCAGAGTTCACTCCACCCCTCTGTCCAGCAGCCAAATGGGAGTGCTTCCTCCCTCCCTCAGCACAGAGTTTGCCCCGCCCCTCTGTCCAATGGGAGCATTTATTTCCTCCTCTGTTGCTGTGCTGGCACTTTGCAATAAATAAGTGGTTTTTTGGGCATTCGGTCTCTAAAAGGTTCGCCATCACTGTTATAGACAGAGTTGCTACAGAAATTTGAATAACAATTGTGGGAAGATGGAATAGATTGGCTGGTATTCCAAACAGGAAATCCTCAACACTGTAACATGGTGTTATTGCTCCTAATAGTACTAAGCCAATAATCTCTGTACTTTACTTGTATGATCTTAGCTATCCATCTTACCACTGTGCTCTTTGTATGATATAATGTGGTTATTTCCATTAACCTGACACAGTTAAATCAAATGTTTTCTGGATTGGCAGATTTTCTAAATCTTTTATTCTTTCCTTCAGTTAACTGTTCATTACAGAAAGCACAATACTCTGAGATCAAAGACAGATACAAATTTATATCAAAATGCCAATTTGCAGAAAACAATGTTATGAAAACATCTGCATCAGATATACATGCTACTCTGCTTTCATGGTGTTCATTGTCAGGGATCTTGCTAGTCATTCAGAGTAGCTAATAAAAGTGTGACAATACTCAGTACTGGAACATCAAAGCTTCTCCAAATGGTCCCCCCCCTTTAAAAGTCAATGAACAGGTATTTTTTTTTAAATGTGGAACGCTTAGCTGTGGATTTTCTGCTTCAGCAAGGCATTGGATTCAATGACACTTCCAGCTCTACATGTCTGTCCTTCTCTGAATCTATAGCACTGTTTGTGTGAATTTATTTTTACTTAAAAGCTAAAAGGATATCAACATCAATTTACAAAAATAAATTTATTCCCAATCTCTGATTAATTCAAGAGTATCTAAATACAAAATAATTCTTGTCAGTCCCCCAGCAACAAAAATCATCTCCTGAATGCCTACTATTCTATGTAAATTGTTGCTGTTGTTGCTATTGTTATTGTTATGTTCATTTATCACATAATATGAAATCGCAAAACTGGAAGGAACCCTAAGGATCACTGAACCACTGCTGATACATGCTGTCTACAACTCAAGTATCCTGATAGTGCCAACCTCTGTTTAAACAACTCCAATGAAGGAGAATCTACCACATTCTACAGTTGTTGAACATCTTGGACTGTTAGGAATTTCTTCCTAATGTTTCATTTCATTTCATTTATTTGATTTGTATGCCGCCCACTCCTTGAAATCTTTTAATTATCATTCGAACCTACTAGTTTGGGTCTTATCCTCTGGAGCTGTGAAAGAAACAAAACAGCTCCATGTTCATGTGACAGTTCTTGAAGTTTTTGAAGATGGCTATCTCTCAGTTTTCTACGCTAAAGGTCCCCAGCTCTCATATCACTTAGTTCCCACTCCTTTTGTTATGTCAGCTGCCTTCCTCTGGACACTTACCAGCTTGTCAATATCTTTCTTGGCCTCTGATGTGCTGCTATGTCACATCCAATTTATGGATTTCTGGGACATTATCAAATTTGATGCACCACAACTAACAGTTTGTTATATGCTACAATATTGTCTGGGTCACGCAAGCAATTGTCAATAGATGCTAACTCATTGGACAATTAGGAAGGCTGAACGCAGAAGAATAGATGCCTTTGAAATGTGGTGCTGGAGGAGGGTTTTGAGAGTCCCCTGGACAGCGAGGAGAACAAATAGGTCAATCTTAGAAGAAATTAACCCTGACTGCTCATTGGAAGGTCAAATAGTAAAGATGAAGCTAAAATACTTTGGACATCAAATGAGAAGGGAGGATTCACTTGAGAAGGCATTGATGTTGGGAAAGGTGGAGGGCAAAAGAAGAAGGGGGAGGCCAAGGATGAGATGGCTAGATGGTATTATAGACACAATGGGCACAGAGCTGGGAGGGTTGAGGGGGATGGTAGAGGACAGAGGCGCCTGGAGGAAAATGGTCCATGGGGTCGCAAAGGGTCGGAATCGACTGTGCGACTGAACAACAACAACATTGGCAAATGTGTAATGTCACAAAGTTTTGTATCCATCCTTTGGATGTGATGCATCAGCTTGCAAGAGAAGTTTGTTTTGCAACCATTTGTAACTCAATGGGATCAGGCTTGACAGCAAGTTTGAATAACAACCTGGAATTTTCCATTATTGACACTTGTAAAACCTACAATGTTACTTTTCTGTTAGGCTGGCCAACCACTGTGTTTCTCTGTACCTGATGTGTATAAATTGATGCCATGAAGTTTTACTCTTATGTCTGATGAAGTGGACTTGATCCACAAAAGCTCAGATTTAAATACAGGAGCTCATCATTAAGGTGCCACAATGTTTTTTGTTGTTTTGTTTTGTTTACTCTCTGATATCCAACTTATGGTGACCCTAATAGGGTTTTCAAGGTGAGATGTTTTGAGTGATTTTACTTTAATATTGGCACAGCCAAGTAGGGATTTGAACCCTGGGTTCTAGAGTCTTTATCCATCACTCTGCCCACTACACCACACTGTGGCATTTATCTACACCACACTGGCTCTCTAAATAGAGCTGTGCTATTAATTCTCTTGATTTGGATGCTATACTCCTGTGGATGCAGCCTATATTTCATTAGCTTTGTTTTTCCAACTGCACCACGCCATTGACTCGTGTTTAGCTTCTAATCCACCAAGATTGCTGGATCCTTTTATCTTGTAATACTGCTAAGCCAGCTTTTGCTCATCACATATTTGTACCTCTGATTTTTCCTGCCTAATTATAGAACAGTATATATGTCCCTGTTGGAATCTATTTAGATACATATTACCCTGCTGAAACTCATTTTTCTTGGCCCATTTCTCTAGTCTGCAAAGGCCATCTTGAAGTCAGAAGATTCTGTCTTCTGAGGTATTAACTACCTCTCTGACTATCATGTCATTCTGTAAATTTGATGAGCATCCCCTCTACAGTTTCTTGCCAGTCAGCTGAAAGATTTCCAACAAATCTGGGCCCAGGACTGTTGTGTTCTGATGGTTTTATTGTACACATGGATTACAATGTATCTGAGCCAATGTAACCTTGCCTATAGCAACAATGTAACCTTCAGCTGTATCATATAAACCCTGTAATAGGACGCGAGCTAATGACCACCAGCTGGCAGCAGCGAGCGTCCAAGCTCTCTTGGTCCAACTCATCAAAGGCAACAGCGCGGGAAGTTTTCCCGCCACCACCTACACCTGGACAAGAAGGGCGTGACCTGCAATGACGTCACGCAGACAGTAGCCAATGGGCTACCATGGCACCACGTTCAAATGTATTACTGCTGTATATAAAGAGCTATCGATCCGCCATTACCTCATGTTCCCTCTGCCCACGATGCAATAAACCTGAGTTAACCCAGCCCGAGGCTGTGTCCTGTGTCTTGGTTTGCATACACCAAATTGGCGACGAAGGTGGGATAATGGATCCCCACGGAACAGCCAGGGCACAGAGCGGTTTCAACATCACCAAACCGCAAGACTGGGAGCTGCTTGAGATGGATTTCCAGGCGGCCCTGGTGGAACTCAGAGTCAAAGGAGAAGATGAGGAGAGGAAGAGGGCCATCCTCACCAGAATGCTCGGGATGGAAACCAAGCGGACGCTGGTGGGCATAATCGCTCCGAAGAAGGTGAGCGACTTTAAGGCGAGCGACATCATGAAACTGCTGCGAGAGCGGTTCTGCCCCTCGAGGGCAATGTTTCCCGCTCGGAGCGCGTTTTGGAGGCGAGTCCAAGCGCCGGATGAGTCGGTTGAGGCATTCGTGGCAGCCATGAGGATAGCCGCCGCCCCCTGTAAATGGGGCGATATCCTGGAGTTGGTCCTCAGGGACGGCGTGTTGTGTGGCCTGAAAGACAAGGAGGTACAGCGCAGTTTGATGAATAAGGAGCCGCCACCCACGCTGGCAGAGGTCATAGAGGCCGCGGAAGCCGCAGAGTCCACGAATGCCGGAGTGGACGAGATGCACCAGTGGCGTGAGTGGCGTCCTAGAGCCGGCAAGGCGGAAAATTCGGTGCACGGGAAGACCGGACAGTCGGTGCACGCGACTCGACGGGCCTCAAAGTCGTCTACGGAAGGCAGTGACGGCGAGGAGGTCCAGAAGGTCCGGAAGGGTGGTCGACGCTGCGAGGGTTGCGGAGCGGCCCACGAGCGCGCGAGATGCCCGTTCAGGAAGGCCGAGTGTTACACCTGCGGCCGTCGGGGGCACATCACCAAGGCGTGCCGAAAGCGGAAAGAGGGCCGGAGGCAGTCACAAGACCGCGCGGCCAGACCGGACCGTCCAGCGAGGCCCAAAGATGGCGCCCAGACCACGAGGAAGCAGGACGGCGTGGGCCGCGTCTCGGACGGCAGCGAGGACGACGCCTCAGTGTTCAGCGTGTCCGCGGGACAGTCCCATTACTTCGTTGAGGTATTAGTACAAGGGGCCCCTATTAAGATGGAAATTGACTCGGGGTCCTCCTATTCCATAATTCCCCAGAAAGAGTTCCTGAAAATCGACCCCCACGTGCGGCCCAAGCTTAAAGCGTTGAGGTCCACACTTCGGGACGTACAGGGAAACAGCATTCCGGTGTTGGGGGTCGGGAAATTTCGGGTCAATTTTAAGAGACATTCTGCGGTACTGCCCCTAGTTGTCCTCAAAGGGGGAAGCTGTAGCCTCCTAGGGACACAGTGGTTTCAGCCCTTAGGTTTGTTCATAGGGGGGGTGCATACCGTGGGGGGGGACCCAATACAAGCGGTTTGCGATGCGCATCCCGCCGTTTTTAAGAAAGGACTCGGAAAGTTCAAGGGACCCCCTGTAGCTTTCGACATAGACCCGGAGGTCCGCCCGATAAGACTCAAACCACGCAGGGTGCCGTTCGCACTCAAGGACAAGATAGAGGCGGAACTGGACAAACTGGTGGGCCAGGGGATTCTTATTCCTGTTGATTCCGCGGAGTGGGAAACTCCAATTGTAACGGCTCTAAAGGCTAACGGAGAGGTGCGCATTTGCGCTGATTATAAGTGTACAATTAACAAGGCGATCCGCCCTAATGCATACCCGGTGCCAGTGATCAGCCACCTTTTGGCCAGGCTAAATGGGGGAAAGTGTTTCGCTAAACTCGATTTGGCACAAGCCTATCAGCAACTTCCAGTGACCCCCGCCACGGCCGCGGCACAAACGATAGTTACACATAAGGGAGCGTTCCAGGTGTCGCGGTTACAGTTCGGCGTGAACTCGGCACCCGGCCTTTTTCAATCGCTCGTGGAACGCCTCCTAAAGGGCCTGGAGGGGGTGTTGCCTTATTTTGATGACGTGTTGATAACAGGGGGGAGTGAGGCTGAACTGGCGAAAAGGTTGGACAAAGTACTGACCGTGTTCGAGAAAGCGGGGCTGAGATTGAGGAAGGACAAATGTGTTTTTTTCGAAACCGAGGTCGAGTTTTTAGGGTTCCGGATCACACCCGAGGGGATTAAGCCGTCTAAATCCAAAGTAGCAGCCATTAAAAAGGCCCCTCGCCCCACATCCAAAACCGAGCTACAGTCTTTCCTGGGGCTCCTCAATTTTTACCATACATTCCTCCCGCGGAAGGCGTCCGTGGCCGAACCGCTCCATCGGTTACTTAAAAAGGAGGAGCCATGGATGTGGGGTGATGAGCACGAGAGGGCGTTCAAGGAGCTAAAGCAACTCCTAACATCTGAGGCAATCCTGACGCACTTCGACCCCAAACGGCCAGTGGTCCTAGTCTGTGATGCATCCCCGGTGGGGGTGGGGGCGGTGCTTTGCCACGTGTTGGAGGACGGAAGGGAGGCCCCGGTAGCGTTTTACTCAAGGTCCCTGTCCCAAGCGGAGCGAAATTACGCACAAACCGACAGGGAAGCGTTAGCAATAGTAGCGGGGACCAAAAAATTTCACGATTTTTTGTATGGCCGCCCGTTCAAAATCGTGACCGATCACAAGCCGCTGTTAGGGATTTTCACGGCAAGCAAGCCCACGCCACAGATCCTGTCCCCGAGAATGCTGCGATGGGCTATTTTCCTCAACGCGTACCAACATGAGTTGGAGTACAGGCCCGGAAAGGAGATCAGCCATGCTGATGCGCTTTCGAGATCCCCTCTGCCCTTGTCGGATGACCAAAAGGCGAGAGCAGAAAGAGACCGCCAGGTGTTGCTAATTGAGGTTTTGGACGCACCCCCAATAGTACCAGCCGACATTGCTAGGGCGACAGGCAAGGACAGGACGCTGGAGAAAGTTAGTTCATGGGTGCAGAAGGGGTGGCCGGCTTCGTCCCCGAGTACAGAGTTCGACCCATTCTTTAGGAAAAAGCTAGAGTTGTCCCTAGAGAGGGGGTGCCTTCTGTGGGGCCAACGGGTGGTGGTCCCTGCGCCCCTGCGGACGAGGGTGCTCGAACTGCTGCACGTCAGCCACCCGGGCATTGTTCGTTCGAAGGCGCTAGCCCGGAGTTACTTCTGGTGGCCACAGCTGGACGCGGACATTGAGCACATGGTCGGCACTTGCGAGGCTTGCCAGGGATCCCGACCTGAGGCGGCCCGTCTCCCGCATAGGGAGTGGGACACAGCAAGGGGGCCGTGGTCCAGAGTGCACGTGGATTTCGCTGGCCCGTTCCGAGGAACCATGTTTCTCCTGGTGGTAGATGCGTTCTCCAAGTGGCTGGAGGTTATCCCAGTAAAGAGCACGTCCTCCGCCACGACAATTAGCCGGCTAAGGAGAGTCTTTTCCACATTCGGTTTACCCGACACTTTGGTCAGCGATAACGCTAGTTGTTTCACCTCCACCGAGTTCGGGGCGTTCATGGAGGCTAACGCCATTCGGCATGTCACGTCCGCACCGTTTCACCCGGCCACGAATGGCCAAGTGGAACGGCTGGTGCGGACAACGAAGGAGGCGCTGCGGCGCATGGGCCCGGGGGACCTGAATCACCAAGTATGCCAGTTCCTCTTAGCGTATAGGGTAACCCCCTTAGCGTCAGGCTACTCGCCGGCGGAGCTCTTGATGCGGCGAAAACTGACCACGATCCTGTCCAGGCTAGACCCGACGAGAGTCGAGGATAAAGGGAAAAACGTAGGGTTGGCAGTCTCGAAGGGTTTCGCCGCCGGGGACCCTGTTCACTGCAGGAACTACTCCAGCGCGGGGCCAGCCTGGGTACCAGGGACGGTGGTAGAACAGACGGGGCCAGTGTCGTACCGGGTCGAGACTAACACCGGCCTCCTTTGGAGGAGGCACGCGGACCAATTGAGGCACCGAGTGAGTGGGCCAGTCAGTGGAGCTCAGCAACAGGATTCAGCGTTAGGGTTCTCCCCCACCCGCTTAACCCAAGGGGGAGACAGCAGGGGACAACAGTCCCAAGCAAGGGGGGAAGGAAGCAGTAGTAGCGGCCCCGACTCATATCCTTTTGATACGCCAGTTTTATCAGGGGCCGGGGAAGGGGGAGAGGAGTTCGCGACCGCTGCCCCCGATTTTGATTTTGATTTTGCGAGCCGGGGGGGTTTTCAGGAGTGTTCCCCCACCCATCCAAGCGAGAAGAGGGGTTTTTCGTTAGCCCCCAGTGCCCCCGGTTCCTCCCTAAGAAAGAGCACACCTCCCAACAACGCCGCGGAGCCGCGGCAAGTCACTAACGAGTCTCCCTCTCATATTACAGGACAGGAAACCAGGGGACAAAGAGAAGGTAGCAAACCCGGGGAGAGGCAGCCCGCATCGAGACCCCAGCGTGTTCGAAATAAGCCATCTTGGCTGAGAGACTTTGTCTCCTAAGGGGGGGGGAGTGTGTTTAAGTGTGGGCTCGAGACTTTGTCTCGTCCTAGGGGGGAGGGGTGTTGTGTTCTGATGGTTTTATTGTACACATGGATTACAATGTATCTGAGCCAATGTAACCTTGCCTATAGCAACAATGTAACCTTCAGCTGTATCATATAAACCCTGTAATAGGACGCGAGCTAATGACCACCAGCTGGCAGCAGCGAGCGTCCAAGCTCTCTTGGTCCAACTCATCAAAGGCAACAGCGCGGGAAGTTTTCCCGCCACCACCTACACCTGGACAAGAAGGGCGTGACCTGCAATGACGTCACGCAGACAGTAGCCAATGGGCTACCATGGCACCACGTTCAAATGTATTACTGCTGTATATAAAGAGCTATCGATCCGCCATTACCTCATGTTCCCTCTGCCCACGATGCAATAAACCTGAGTTAACCCAGCCCGAGGCTGTGTCCTGTGTCTTGGTTTGCATACACCAAAGGACAGAAGCCTCTGAGTCTACTCCCCCACCTCCTTTTGTCATTTCCTTCCCAAACGACTTGCTCCTACTAGGAAAACCTCTTTAGAAACAACTCATCTACCAGTTGCAAATCCCCATAACCATAGCATTGCCTCTAGCCCAGATTTCCCCAGCTTGTCCACAAGAATGTTGTTTAAAACTTTGTTAAAGTCAGGACACACTACATCCTCAGCCTTTTCCTTGTCTACCAAGCTTGTGATTCTATAAAAACAAAAGAGATAAACTTAGTCTGGCGTAAGATGTATTTGAGAAACCTGAGCTGGCTGTTAGTAATTGCCATGTTCTTTTCTAAGTACTCGCATGCCAACTGTTTTATGTTCTGTTCTAGAGCTTTTCCTGGTATCTTTGTCAAGTGACTGGTCAGTAGCCATTAGGTCCCCCACCCCAATACATGCAACATCATTTATTTAAAAAGATGAGGGCAACATTTACCCACCTCCACTTTTCAGAGACCTCTTTTACAAGAAGTACTAGAATTATAGGCAGAAGCAAGGTGACATCTTCAAATTTCTTTAATGTCCTTGAATACAGTTCATTTGACCCTGGAGACTTGAATGCATATGAAGTAGCTAGGTACCACTTCTTTGTCCATCTTTGGGACATTAGCTATGTGTTTGTACTTATCCTTAATGATCTGCCCTTCCTACTGTTTCTTAACATGTACCTTTCAAACTTCAGTTCCACAGAAAGCTCCTTATGTAGCCATCCTGGTTTATTTATACCAGTGTTTCGCAACCTTTGGTTTTTGGACTTAAATTCCCAGAAGCCTAAGTCAATTTCTTTGGTGTTCAGGGAATGAAGAAGCAGACGAGTGAAGTAGTGAAATTCAGCTCTTTATTAGTGGGGTTTGAACACAGTTTGGATGGTGCAAAACACAGACTTATATACACTATAAACAGTAATAGTAACAATAATACAACAAGTACAACAAGCCCATTGGCTAACAGAGTGTACACATTTTCGATCCACTTATTTGCATAAGAATAGATACATGAGAAAAGATACATTCCGCTCCTGTCAGAAAACACAGTTAACATACATAACATTCTTCCCCCTAGGTAAAAACAAAATCTTTTAACCAGGATGGCGGTCTAGTTTCCCTTCTGGGTGGAACACTTGGCTGAGCCAGCTCAGGGGCTCGTAGGATGGGCAACCCGACTGGAGTTAGGGATTGACTAGAGGGGGAGGATTGTAAACCCAAATTAAAGCCCCGTTTGTCAGATGGAGGAGCAGGGGATTGCTCAAAACCAAAATCTAATTCTGTGGATGAATAAGACAACTCAGGGTCCCTTTCTGTGTGTACTAAGAGTGGAGGGCGACTCCAAACAAAATTGGTCATCATCAATAAAGGAATCCAGAGTGCTAGGCTGGGACAGTGTAGGGGTACACCTGGCCAGAATAGGGGAGCAATCCACAAATTCCCTTTGAAATCGGTTCCTAGAAGACACTTCTGGGTCAATGTTGGCTGGCTGCTGACTATTACCTCTGCCCCCTGGGTTTAAACAGGTGGGGGCCAACCCTAGCGTTGAGTGCCTGTATTCGTCTTGTGGGTCCAGTACTCTGGGTCTCAAGTGATCCGCGTGCCTCCTCCAGATCAGACCAGTGGCTGTTTCGATTCTGTAAGAAACAGGACCAGTTTGATCGATCACAAACCCAGGCACCCACATAGGGCCACCAGCTGCATAATTGCGGCAATGTACAGGGTCTCCGGATGAGAAACCCTTCTGGTGTTGGATTGCTATAATTGTGCCTTTGTCCTCTACCCTAGAGGGATCCAATCTGTCCAGCAAGGATGACAGTTTCCTTTGCTGCAGCAATTCAGCAGGGGGCAGCCCTGAAGCAAGGGGGTGGTGGTGGTGGTGAGCCTATATGTGAAAAGAAACTGGCATAACTGGAGCTCCAAATCTCCTTCACCTATACACCGAAGCACATCTTTAGTTGTGTGCACCTGCCGCTCTACCTGGCCATTGGTGGCTGGATGGAATGGGGAGGCAGTGATGTGCCTAATTGCATTCCTTTCCATGAAGGATTGGAATTCTGCAGATGTGAACATGGACGTGTTGTCGCACACCAGCACATCTGGAAGTCCAAATGATGCAAACAGCCTTCTTAGGTGCATTATCATGGTGGCTGAAGTGGTATTAGGCACCCTAATCACTTCCAGCCACTTAGAGAATGAATCCACAACCAACTAAAATAGGGCACCCCTAAATGGACCTGCAAAATCTATGTGCAACCTGGACCACAGGCCCCAAGCAGAATCCCATTCCCGAGAGGGAAAGTGGGATTGCTCTGGGCGAGAGGATTGACAACTGGCACAAGTGCCGACCATTTGTTCTGTCTTTGTCCAGTTGAGGCCACCAAAAGTAGCTACGGGCAAGGGCTTTGGAACAGACAATTCCCGGGTGACTTGTGTGAAGTAGATGTAAAACCTTTTTCCTGAGAGTGACAGGAATGACCCCCCACTGGCCCCATAGAAGGCAACCTCATTCTCCTGTCAGTTCCAAACACTTGTGGTGGAATGTTCTGAATTCCTCAGCTAGAGGAGAGACAGGCCAGCCTTTTTGTACCCAAGACATTACTTTAGTCAATGTTACATCCTTGGCCGTAACCTTGGCTATATCTGAGGGGATGACTGGGGGCGAGTCAAAAGCCTCAATCATAAGGACCTGGTGGTCGCTTTCGATCTCGCAATCGGCTTCCCCGACCCCTGGCAGTAGAGAACGTGACAGGGCATCAGCATAGCTGATGTTCTTGCCGGGCCTGTGCACCAAATTAAAATCGTATGCATTTAGGAAAATTGCCCAACGCAACATCCTTGGGGACAGAATTTGAGGTGTGGGCTTCCCGTTCACAAAGATTCCAAGGAGGGTCTTGTGGTCAGTTACGATGGTAAAAGGTCTTCCGTAAAGGTAATCGTGGAATTTCTTAGTGCCAGCCACGATTGCCAACGCCTCCCTGCCTGTCTGAGCATAATTTTTCTCAGGCTTTGAGAGTGAACGGGAATAGAATGCTACGGGGGCTTCCCTCCCATCATTTAGTACATGGCATAACACAGCTCCCACCCCCACAGGGGATGCATCATACACAAGTACAACTTCCTTGTTAGGATCAAAATGAGTTAATACAACATCCAAAGATAGCAGCCTTTTAAGTTCTAGGAACGCTTTCTCCTGGCAATGGCCCCAGTTCCAAACAGTATCTTTCTTTAGAAGCCGATGTAAATGGTTCGGCAACTGAGGCTTTGCGATGGAGAAAAGTGTGATAGAAGTTTAACAATCCTAGAAATGATTGCAATTTGGCTTTACATTTCAGCCTGGGTGCATTCCACATGGCCGCCACCTTGGCGTCAGAGGGCATGATACTTTGGGGTGTAATTCGGTACCACAGGAACTCCACTTCCTATGCCAAAAACACACATTTGTCTCTTCTGAGATGTAGACCGGCCCTCTCGAAACGTGAGAGGACTCGATCGAGCCTGGCCGCTAGTTCGACGGTGTCCATAGCAGTGATCAGGACATCGTCAAAATATGACAGGACACCGGGCAAACCTTTTAAAATATGTTCTACAAGAGATTGAAATATTCCGGAGGCCGCATTCACCCCGAATTGTAGTCTAGTTACCTTAAATGCCCCCCTATCCATTACTATGGTCTGGGCTATGGCAGCAGCAGAAGACACAGTCAATTGTTGGTAAGCCTGGGCAAGGTCAAGTTTTGCGAAGCAATTCCTCCATGAAAGGAGGCAAGAAGGTGGCCTACCATGGGCACAGGATATGCGTTCGGGCAAATAGGTTTATTGATTGTACACTTGTAGTCAGCACATATCCTGACCTCTCTGTTACTTTTCAAAACAGTCACTATTAGTGTTTCCCACTCTGCGGAGTCCACCGGCACTAGGATGCCCTGCCCCACCAGTTTGTCCAGCTTGGCTTCTATCATCTCCTTTAAAGCAAAGGGTACCCGGTGTGGCTTCATCCGGATGGGCCAGACAGTTGGGTCAAGCTTAAAGTGCACAGGGGGTCCTTTGTATAACCCTAAACCCTTTTTGAACACCTCAGGATGTGCAGCACAAACGTCCTGGATTGGGTCAGTGTCTATTGCGTGAATGCCAGAAAGCCGGATTCCCAGGGGCCTAAACCATTGGGTCCCAAAAAGACAGTTAGTGTCCTGCTTAACTACAACCAATGGCAAGGAGGTGTGAATGTTTTTGAATTTGACCAAGAAATTTCCCACTCCCAGGACCGGAATCTGGCAACCTTGCCCATCCCGGAGGGGCAGGGGGAATTCTCAAAAACTCCCACTGTGGGATTATGGAAAAGGTAGTACCTGAATCCACCTCCATCTTGAAGGGGATGTCCTGCAGGCTCAGGTCTGCGAAGAAATGCTCGCTGACGATGCCCACTTGGCACGGCTCAGGCTCTGGTGACACTTTGGTGATGGAAGTTTTGTGGTGATGACTCTTCTTGGACTCAGGTGCTGCAGGTGTTTCCTCAGTGCGGACATGATTTCTGCGAGCGGCACCACATCCACGTCCCTTGGGAGAATGAGGTGGGTTGCCAGCTCAAGCGTCTTAGAACTGCACTGAGCGAGGAAACAGGAGCGCTTCTGGTCTTCATTGGTGATCTTCTGCTAGGCCATTGCGTGGCGGAACTGGCATTCGTATGTTGCCCATTTCTCTGGATGCACTGGGTCAAATGGGCCAATATTGCTGCCATGTGGGGACGCCATCCCACCTTCGTCGCCAGTTTCGTGTTCAGGGAATGAAGAAGCAGACAAGTGAAGTAGTGAAATTCAGCTCTTTATTAGTGGGGTTTGAACACAGTTTGGATGGGGCAAAACTCAGACTTATATACACTATAAACAATAACAGTAACAATAATACAACAAGCCCATTGGCTAACAGAGTGTGCACATTTTTGATCCACTTATTTGCATAAGAATAGATACATGAGAAAAGATACATTCCGCTCCTGTCAGAAAAACACAGTTAACATACATAACAATTCCCCAAAGCACTGATCAGCCAATGTACTGCCTTACTCTTCTGGGAATTTAAGTCCACCAGTGTTATACAGAACACAGTTTGGGAAATGCTACTTTAAAAATTTCTCATTTTTCTTCTTTATATGAATTGTTTATGATTTTGCCTTCAATGTTTCACGTTTCAAAAACTTCCACCTCTGTGAATTCACTGAGTATTTTGTGTGTTTGTGGCCATGGAATCTAAGTTCTAGTTCTTGTTCTACTTCTTCTTCTTCCATAGCTAAGCCAGACGTGAAACTGCCAAAATGAAGGCACCTTTTGGTGAGTTCATTCTGGAGTTCCTTTTGCCTGACTTAGTGTGCGAAAGATTAGCCGGCAACACAAGGTTGTTGTTACCAGGGTACACCTGACTGTGGTTCAAAAATACCCCAATCTCCAAGGAGACTCTTTCTGTGTACCAAATGTTTAAGTTTATTGAAATCAGCTTTTGTAAAGTCTGGACAATAGATTGCATTATTGCTAGCTCTTTTTCCTTCTTATTTCTATCCCGTTATGCTAATGGAGTAGACGGTACAGCCAGTGACTCAACACCAACTGTTGGGCAGCGGTAAATAACCTCTCCCTAATGGGGCCAACAGCTATGGGCAGGTTAACCCCTTTTAGGTCGAGTGATGGCCCCCTCAGTGCAGGAAATGACACTGGAAACCATCATATTGGGCCCAATGGCAAAACGAGCAGAGGAGGAACCACTTCACTATTCTGATTCCCAACAATCATGGAGGTGGAAGAGGCCATGTCAGATAGACTAGCTGTGAAGGTGCACCTTGTTGATATCCTCAAGGCTGTGGCTGACCATTGCAGTCTCATTTCATACATGCCACAGGAGATGGCTCCGTAATCACAGTGTGTGGGTCACTTCATGGTAAGCTGGGATCCACCTTAAACAAATTCACGGCAGTGGCATTTTCCCTGTAAAATGATTTCCAGGAAAAATGTATATTCGAACATGATTAGCAGCCAACAACGACTTTAAGTGTGGCCACATCCACCAAATGTTCTCATCAGTTCTTCCCTATTAATAGGGACTAGATCCAGAATAGATTCCTTTGTCACTCTTTTTACATTCTAGAAGGTGAAATTATTGGAATTCATGTCAGCCAGCATAATCCAAATACAGTATTTATGTTATATTACCTGATTTGAGATTTTCAAAGCTTGGAAGTAATTAGTTGCAAATATACAGTTAAATCTTTTTGCCAGTGGTAAAATGGCCTCATTAACTGGTGGAAACCTATTGCAGGCGCACCCCCCAATAAAGGACTCAGACACCAATGAAAGTGGATAACGGCATTGGGCCACATTTATTGATTCATGCCCTAGTCCGAATTATAAATTTCTATTGGTAATTGACCAATTATAATTCTTAAGGCAAGCAGGCCGAAGTAACACTGGTAAGGTACTACCCAAAATTGCCAACAGCAATTGTTACAATGTATCTATTTGTATCAATTTGTTTGTTGACAACAAACAAATTGTTGACCATAGTCAATATCTAACTAATGACCCCACCCTCTGACGCGTATCCGTAAAATCACGGGGTGATGCATGCTGTCTAGCTGTAGCCATCACCCCGTCGCCTGGTTCGTCATTGACCGGACAACGTTTAACCAACTTATACCTGTCTAGTGTTGTCCAGTCAATTGCGAACCTGCCGGATACCTGTGGGTCATAAATGTTTACCTTACCAGCGCTACCCGCCCATGTGACCAAAGTCAACAGCAGGAACAGAAAAACCCCTATATCAAGCCATAGCAACAGTGTGGGATGGGCGAAAAAACCAGGACCCAAGAGCCAATTGTGAGTCCCAGCCAAAAATTCCCACCCGGCCCCGAAGCGACCAAAATATCACACTGTTAACTAGGGAGGGGGTGGAGGGGAAAAACTTCTCCGCTCCGTCGCTTCGCAAAATGGCAGCTCGGCTGCCTCATGGCCGCCCCTTATATAAGGGTGCTGGCCACGCCCCCTAACTACCCGGATGTCTTCGTCTGGTGGGGGGGGCCCGCAAAGGGCGCGGCGGCCATTTTGGCGCCGCGCTTGCATTGCAGGCGCACCCCCCAATAAAGGACTCAGACACCAATGAAAGTGGATAACGGCATTGGGCCACATTTATTGATTCATGCCCTAGTCCGAATTATAAATTTCTATTGGTAATTGACCAATTATAATTCTTAAGGCAAGCAGGCCGAAGTAACACTGGTAAGGTACCACCCAAAATTGCCAACGGCAATTGTTACAATGTATCTATTTGTATCTATTTGTTTGTTGACAACAAACAAATTGTTGACCGTAGTCAATATCTAACTAATGACCCCACCCTCTGATGCGTATCCGTAAAATCACGGGGTGATGCATGCTATCTAGCTGTAGCCATCACCCCGTCACCTGGTTCGTCGTTGACCGGACAACGTTTAACCAACTTATACCTGTCTAGTGTTGTCCAGTCAATTGCGAACCTGCCGGATACCTGTGGGTCATAAATGTTTACCTTACCAGTGCTACCCGCCACACGGGGAGGCTTCCCAGAAGGCTCACCGCCCCCCCAAGACCAACAGCTCGGTCAACAGGCCTGCTCGCCAGTCCACTAACAAGAGGTCCATACCTCCCTGCGACAGATGGGCCCCATCCCCTGAGTAAAAGCTCGTAATTTTGCAGACTGATGTCGGGGAGGCGAATGACGCGTCCCCCACCTTTGTCGAAAAGGAACCGGGCAATAGCCCCGTTCACGGAGCATCGGCTCGGCCAAGAGCCTCGAGGCCGCACGCCCCCCTGTAAGCATACCGCGGTATCGTGTCCGACCAATTGAGGGTTGTGGCAGGCCACACATAACGTGAGTGGGGCAGGTCACTGCAAATCGCAAGCTTCCGCGATAGGCCAGTGACCCGCCCTAAGCCATCGCCCCCAAGGTACATAACCAGGACATCCGGCGAGTCAGCATCCCTGATGTAGAAAAGGAATGGCAACAGTTCCTGCCATAACATGCCGCGCTTACCATAGCACCTGAGACGTGCGGATGCACCCAGTCCCAGTCGGGGTCCCCACTCTGTCGCCGCAGCGTAAAGCGCTGCCCTGTGCAGCGTAACACGCTGCCCTGTGCAGCGTAACGCGCTGCCCTGTGCAGCGTAACGCGCTGCAATGTGCACATGGCTATGGCCCACCAGGCACACTGTCACCGGTGTAATACGACACCCAGGGTCTGTCAAGGAAAAAAAAAGGGGGGGGGGAGAAACAGTGCAGTGACTAAACTGGTACTCACAGTTGAAGAGGGCGAACACAAACTGAAAACATTGTGATCCCCACCCTCCCATGCGGCGTATGTCAGCCCCGGAGTACCCAAAAACAGCTGCAGTAGAAGCCGCCCCTATCCTGAATGAATGGGTGCCGCAACGAGCCCCAGGGAGGCCAACACTGGCTAGTGCCTACCGGCACCCTCCAAAATTGAAATTTAGTAAGGGGAGACCCATCTTGGTGACAGAAAAAACGGGCCATGGTGCGTGCCACGCAGTGCAAGGAACTCCCGTGGGGCACCAACCGGACAGATGTCTGCCAAAGAACACCGTAGCAGTCTTATTCCACTGCCTACACCATGCTGATCCGTCTTAGAGGAGCGTATCCTCCACTGAGCCCAGTCTTTGGCCACATAGACATCTTCGAGTTCCAGTGCCCTACGACTAGCATCCGCCTTAGACAGCATCACAAACTTGCTGATGCGGAGTGCTCCAAAAAAGGCCACCGTTGTAGCCGCATGAAACAAGGCTGCCTCATACCTAGCAAAACATAGGTCCTGCCAGCCCCGTGCCAGTTGGGTAAGAACCCCTGGGGAAATTGGGTGGCGGTCGTCCGGGCTACGCCCACGCTCCCGCACCCACCCCTCCAAAACGTGTCTCACACGGAAGTCAGCGGTACTGTCCGCATGTCCGCCTACTTTGGCCATAAAAGCCAGCGCTGACAGCCTGGATGCTATGGTTCGAGGTGCAAGGCCCTGGGAATGCAGGTCAACCATGAATTGAAGTATATGGGCCACCGGGATAGGCCAGGTATCTGGCAGCCGGAATTGGGCACAGAACGCCCTGAAAGAATTGAATGCGTGTTGATACGCCTTACGCGTGCGTGGCGCTAGCGACATGCCGATCGCCCGGTTCACCTCTCCTTGCCAAAGGTCCATATCTCGTCCGGGAGTGGCCAGAGAAATTCCTCTGCCTCCGGGGCCAAGGCGCGGAACCGGGAGATCTGCAGGCGGGACAAAGCGTCAGCGATATCATTATTGACCCCCGGGACATGCCTGGCCCGGAACAGTACATTAAGGCGCAGGCTGCGCAATACAAACTGGCGCACCAAGTCCATCACCCTGGGTGATTTGGAAGTCTGTGAGTTGACAATGTGGGCAACGGCCGCATTGTCACACCAGAAATGAACGACCGAGTTGGCCCACTCATCACCCCATACCATCAAGGCCCCCAGGATGGGAAAAAATTCCAGGTACGTGAGGTCCCGCAGGCGCCCCGTACCTGACCAGGCTGGTGGCCACCCACCATAGGCCCACTTCCCATTGAAGTACATCCCATAACCCAGGGACCCGGAGGCATCGGACTGTATCTGGAAACGAGGGGAAGCCAGAAGGTCAGACCTCCAAAACGACACCCCATTGAACTCCTTCAAGAACTGGAGCCAGATAAGCATATCTGCCTTAATGCCCTGGGTTAGTCTGACCCTATGGTGGGGCCTGGACAAGCCTGTCATTGCGTCGCACAAGCGCCGGGCAAATGCCCTGCCCGGTGCGACCACCCTGCAAGCGAAATTGAGATGACCATGCAACACCTGCAGGTCCCGCAGTGATGCCTTGCGTTTAGCAAGCAAGTCCGAGATAAGGGCCACTATCCTTGACACCTTATCCCCTGGTAACCTAGAAGCCTGCGCTACCGTGTCAATCTCCACCCCCAGGAAGACTAGCTGTGTAGATGGGCCCTCGGTCTTTTCAGGCGCTAAAGGGACAGCCAGTTCCTCCATTAGCGTCTGAAATGTGTTGAGGAGACGTGTGCACGTGTCCCAGCCCCGTTCACCCCCGAATAAAAAATCATCCAGGTAATGGGCTACAGACCGGGACCCTGACCTGCGGACAAAAGCCCACTGTAGGAAGGTGCTAAAACGCTCGAAGGCTGAGCACAATATGGAACAGCCAAAAGGCATGGCCTTATCGAAATAATATTCACCCCTGAACTTAAAACCCAGCAACTCAAAGTCACCCGGGTGAACCGGCAGGAGGCGAAAGGCAGACTTAATGTCGCACTTAGCCAACAGCGCACCCGGGCCACATGAGCGCACCATGCGCAGCGCTTGGTCAAAAGATGTATACCTGACCGAGCAAAGGTCATCAGGGATAGCATCATTGACCGATCGGCCGGCTGGGTAGGACAAGGGATGGATCAGGCGGAACTCGCCCGGTGACTTCTTGGGCACCAAGCCCAAGGGTGACACTTTAAGGTTGGGGAACGGGGGTGCAGGGAAAGGGCCAGCGACCCTGCCCGCATCAACCTCCTTAGAAATGCTGGCGGCAGCCACCTCCTCCCTCCCCTTAAGGGACAAAAGGTTGGGGGCATCTTGGGGGGACCTATCACCCTGGAAAGGAATACAGAACCCCAGTCGAAAACCTTGAAGCAGGTAAACCGCATCTGCCCCCCTCGGGTACGATGCGAGCCAACGCTCCAGCATGTCCACATCAATTGGGGAGGGGGCCTTTCGGTGGACCAGCTCCCTCTGTGGCAGTCTTGCCAGCCCCTTGTCCGCCCCTACCTTTGCCCCGCACCCCTCCAGGCCTGGGGCAGGCGGAGGCCGCATGGGAGCCAGCGCAAGAGGGACACTCATGCCTGTACCGGCAATTCTTCCTACTGCAGGAACCATTGGACGAGAAAGTCCAGCACAGCAGGCGGGCTGGAACCCCCTGCCCCGCCACCTGGCGGGGTGTCTGTGCTGGGGCCGCTCGCTGGACCGCATGTCCACAATGGTATCTGTCCCCAGGCGCAGGGCGCGTGGGAGTCATATACAGAAGCCACAGCTTCTGGCAGGGCTCATCCCACCTCCTCTCAGGGTGCAGGGGAATCCGCATACGGAATTCCTCGTCGTAAGCCAACCATGACGGGCCCGGGAAGTCGACCATCGCCCGGTAAATGTTGTCCAAATACTGGACCATCGGAATTGCCAAATCCGGCCGGGCCCTGAGGTAGACCGCCATGTATATAAGGTACGCCGGCAACCAATTGGCCCACGTACGTGGCGGCTTACGACGACGTGCCTGTTCCTTATCCTTCTCATCCTGCCCCTCCCTCTCCTCTTTGGTGGGCTCTCTGTTAAGAAGGGAGAAGATGTCGACATACTCCCCACGCCAGATCTTCTCTTTGGTGGCCTGGGCCAAATGGTCCCCCAGGGGCAAGGAATACCCCGCTGTCGGCAATGCTGACACCGGCACAGTGGGAACCACGGGGAACTGAAAAGGAGCCTGGACCAACCCAGCCACCCCTAACACATTCCCAACTGAATAAGAGGTACCACCCAAACTGGGCCCTGGGTGAGCGGTGAAGTCACCGGGTGGGACGTCGGCGACTGAACCGTCGCACCACCCATGCGAGGCCACGGCCACTGGAATGCCCCCCCAACGTGGGTAGGTGTGTGGGTGCACTAGATTGAACTGCATACTCACATGCAGCACCCCCGCGGGCCGCCCCCACCGGGGGTTCCGGCCCGCTGGGGGCGTCGGAGCTCACGACCGCAATTGAGCTCGTCGACGGGGCCTGACCAGCATCAGCTTGTTGAGTGGGGAGCTGCGAGGCAGTGGCCGAAGCCGGCCCACGCGCCTCGGGCAGCTCGACCCGTCCTGCCGCCTGCCGCTGACCGGCAGACAATGGATCAACCTGCACCCCAAAAGGCACCCCCGGGTGGCTAACCCTCGCGAGGGATGCCTCGAGGGCCACAACGCGGGCCAGAAGGGCCTCAACACTAACGTAGCCCCCTAAGCCAAGTGGGGGCAAAGGGGCAGCCGGCCCACTGGGTGCAGGCGCCGGTCCAGGTCCCTGGACCCCGGGGCCCATATACGGCCACGACCCCAGGCCCGGCCCCTGCAGGGCCGGGGGGGTACCCTGCCAGGGGAGGGAACCCAGCCACCCCCCATGGCTTAAACCCCCCGCAGGAAGCTGCGGACCCATGGAAGAAGGCCCCGCAGAATGGGCCGTGCCAGAGGCAGTGGCCACTGCTTGCGGGCCAGGGGCCGTGGCCCCAGCTGGGCCGGTACGCAGACCCCTGGCCTCGGGCCAAGGGGTAATTAACCCCATCCCACCGGTCCCGGTGGGCTCAGGCAAAGGAGGCTGCTGGGGAGGCGCAGCCGCGGTCCTCCGACCCGGCTGGCGCCTCCACGCAGAACGAGCCACGTTCGCAGTTGCCTTCTTCTTTGAGGGCATAGCAGCTAACGATGGGAAGCCTAAAAGTCAAGAAAATCAGCAGCCAGAGGCTTCCCCGAGCAAGGCAAGAGCGACGGAGGTAAGAGAGAAAAACTTCTCCGCTCCGTCGCTTCGCAAAATGGCAGCTCAGCTGCCTCGTGGCCGCCCCTTATATAAGTGTGCTGGCCACGCCCCCTAACTACCCGGATGTCTTCGTCCAGTGGGGGGGCCCGCAAAGGGCGCGGCGTCCATTTTGGCGCCGCGCTTGCATAACATGTGTTCAAGTGAGGCCTTGTACTTCTGCTTCATGCTATCTTCTGGATGCTGAGGTGGCAGTAAGCTGGAGGGGAGGGGAGGATGCTTTATACCATGTGCCTCTAGCTTGCAGAATTCTGATTTTTTAAAAAACAAAACTAAACTAAATGCAACTACTTCAGAGAAATGGGAAATTGAAGAGTTCTTTTATAAATTAAACTGTAGCTCTACAGTTATTAACTAAGTACTTTTTGGATTTGGAACAGTGATTGCTACTAACCACTTAGGAACTTGCATGTTTCTATTGCTTTGCTCACTCTTTTGAAACAACCAGTGCCTAATCAGTAATTTCTCCATTACCACACATGATATTTTATTACACTGACAGAGGCACTGGCTCTTACAATATGTTATGCTAACAATTAATTCCGTAATTGGTTTACCTTTACCTTTTTCTGGGGGCACTCTGGGGCTATACAGCTTGTCCATGGCTCAGGTCTGTAGCCAGGGGGTGGCCAGGCCCACCCTGAGCTTGGAGTTTGCTCACCCTCAAACTCCCGGCTGCTTATATATATGACATATATATGACATTGTTGCCCATCCTGAAGAGATATTCACCCACTCACATCTAGAATCCTGGCTATGGCCCTGCCATGGCTACATAGGTTGGCTCTCTGAGGTGGCACAGGGAGGAACCAAACTCTTAATCTCTGGCTCTACAGCCAGGTGTCTAAGTCAACTTGCTGACCTTCCAGCTAACAAGGCTAGCTTCTTAACGAATGAGCCACCACAACCCAATCCACAATGCAATAGACATAGTGAAACATATAAATAGGCGACAAGCATTTGCAATACCCACCAAAAATAGCATTAAGAAACAAATTTAGATAGATGTGCTTCTATCTGTGGGATATTTTGTTGGTAATACATCTGAAAATATTGGCATTTCTGCCACATAATGCCACAAGTTCTACATTTCAATCCTTAAAATCAGGGTAACTGAATTGAAAACACCATAGGTTGCAACCTCACAAACACACTCACTCCAAGGGACATCATTTGGAACGTAACAAGTGGCTATTTAATTATGCAAGTGTTAGGTAACACCAATATTACAGTTTATACTTTACTTACTATACTTAGTATATTTGAGCTTAGTAACATTGAGCTGACAGATCAGCAAATTATACTCCTTTCCTATTGACTTTTATATTTTATTCAAGTAACCTTATAATCTTACAACTGCAGAGCTGGAAGGGACCATATGGATTATCAAGTCTAGCCCCTGCCAAGGAGCTACAGTGGGAAATCAAACTCCCAATCTCTGCTTAAATGACTGAATATTTATTAACTTCCATTAAGACTGAAAAGTAAGAAATAACTTTTGCCAAATGGCCCCTTTTTTTGGGGGGGGGGGAGGTCTTCTTTCCCTTGATGATCACTGTCAGTGGTGGGCATCAGCAGGTTTGCACCAGTTTGCCAGAGCCGGTAGCAGAAATTCTGCCTGGCCCCATCCAGCCAAGTTTTGAAACAAAGTAGTCCTAATTTGGGTGCAACGCAGGGCTTTTCCCCTGGCCACATCCACCATAACATGCCCACAGATTAGGTAGTAATTTTTTTGGAGCCCACCACTGATATCATGGCCACAATGTGGTAATAAATTTTTTTTTGAGCCCACCACTGATTGTTTTCTAGGATATCAGCATCCTAATGAGTAAACTGAATCAAATACATTAATAAAAATATTCCTAATATGCAAGTTCTAAAACCATGGAGGGCATGGCCTCACATATTTTGACCCATTTCTTGTCTACATAAAATTTTCTCATTTGTAATCATAGAGCATAAGGGACTGTGGTGCCTTAGTGGTTAAGATGATGAACTTGATGACTGGAAGGTGGGCAGGTCAGCAGTTTGAGACCTGAGTGCTGCATGATGGAATGAGCTCCTGTCTCTCTCCCAGCTCCTGCCAACCTAGCAGTTCAAAAGCAAGAAATTGCAAGGAGATAAATAGGTACCATTTCAGTGTGAAGGTAAGCAGCATTCCATGTTTAGACATTTAGACATATCATTACAATCAGATGCCGACAGCACTGGTTCTTTGGCTATAAATTGAGATGGGCACTGAACTCTAGAGTTGGATATGACTGGGTTTCAAGCAAGGTACCTTTAATCATAGAACTAAATACAGTACATCTTTATCTCCCAGTTTTAAAATGCTTGTGTTTGCCTGCTTACGTGGACTTTTCCATTTTTAACTGCAGAAGCTAATTTGATACCTATTCATTTATCTCATTTTTTTAAAAAAAAATGTTGGGGAGTTGGTTTTCCATAACACATTTGGGAGTAGTAGGATGGGATGTACAACCTGGGAGGCAAAGGAGATGCCCTTATAGAACCTGGCTCCTCCTGCTCCCTATCAACTCGATCTTTTTATTCAGCATTGTCCCCCCACCCCCAACTTCTATCTATCTATCTATCTATCTATCTATCTATCTATCTATCTATCTATCTATCTATCTATCTATCTATCTATCTATCTATCTATCTATCTATCTATCTAAATTTGTTTCTTAATGCTATTTTTGGTGGGTATTGCAAATGCTTGTCGCCTATTTATATGTTTCACTATGTCTATTGCATTGTGGATTGGGTTGTGGTGGCTCATTCGTTAAGAAGCTAGCCTTGTTAGCTGGAAGGTCAGCAAGTTGACAATTTGAGGCCCAGGTACTGCATGACGGATTGAGCTTTCATCTCTGTCCCAGCTCCTGCCAACCTAGCAGTTCGAAAGCAAGAAATTGCAAGTAGATCAAAAGGAACTACTTTGGTGTGAGAAGATCATGGAGACATGAAAGGAGCCTCATTTGGGCGTATGTACGTACATACATACATACATACATACATACATACATACATACATACATACATACATACATACATACATACATACATACATACATACATACATACATACATTTCAGATTTTTGGAACAATGAGTTACATTTAAAAATCATTACAGAAAAGTGACTTTTGAAGGAATAGTGGATGGCTGTTCTTTTAATGTTGGGGGCAGGTAGTTAAAAATAAGTTGGCACTAACATATTATAATAATTTCATGTCAGAGATTGCTCTGGCTCTCGGGTATCGAAACCCAACCTTCCAATCTCCAGCTCAATGCCTTAACTACTAAGCCACTGAGAGACCTGCTTGGCACTAACATATTAATAGCTCATTATGCTATACATTGTTTAGTCATGAGTAATGTGTTATTCTTAGACAAACAACAACTAATGAGTAATGTGTTGCTTTTTTGGGTAACAGTTTCAAAGTATGTCAGGCTGACTGAACTTGCTACAGCTACATCATCACATAGCATTGATTTGGAGGGTTGTTTCTGGTCACCAACAGAGGAGTTCTATGGCAGCAGAAGCAACATATGTCTGACCTACCTCTATTTTATCCCCTCACCCCCCAAAAAATCTCCAAAGAAAGATGATATCAATTATTTAGACATATCATTACAACTAATATGAAAAACATTTTTAAAATGACGCTCTTGGTTGGAAATGCAATATTAGCATGCTTAGGATCTGTGACTTGCAAACACCGCACTGGGTGGCTAAGACATCACTGGGTGGCTAAGACATTGAGAACCAGGGGTTCTCAATGTTTTTCAACCATGGGCCAGACCACGGCCCTTCAGACCACTGAGCAGGCCAGACTGGTAGTTCCCCCTTCCATAAATGCTGCTGTAAAACATGTCCATGGCTGTTGTAAACATGATTACGATGTCAGGAGACTCATTTACAGCTGTCATAAATGCATTTACGATGGCGCAAATGAGACTGCAGCTGTTTCTGGCAGTGGGGGCAGTGGCCTGATTACTTGGTACCATGGGCCAGATCCGGCCCAAGAGCTTAGGCTGTGAAGCCCTGATCTAGTTTTCCTTCAGTTGTTGCACCTATTTGGATTTAGGGAACACATTTGACCACTCAGAGCAGTGATGCACTGAAGCAGGTTCTGTTCTGTTCGGGAGAATGGGTAGCGGAAATTGCCCCAGGCCATGCCCACCTGGCTGGCCATGCCCACCTCCATACCCATTGCATTGGCCATGCCCAAAGATTTGGCCCTGCCCACAGATTTGGTCCCATCCACAGATTTGGCCCCACAGAGGTTGTAGTAAAAAGATTTGAGTGCATCATTGACTCAGAGAACCCATTTAGCATTTTCATTTAGCTACCAATAATAGCAGCAGTAATAATAAAGCATTAATAATCTGAAATTGACATTAGTTAGTCTTTTAGACAGAGGTAATTGTTACTGAAACAAAGCAGTTGCAACAGAATGAATTCTATTGAAAGACTAAAAGTCTTGCCTGTCTGTGTCCCACTGCCACATAGACCACAAATTTGATTTACAATGTGTAAGCAGGGTTATGGCTATTCCTTTATAGCAACCATGCGTCTCCATACATTTCGGGCCTGTAGCCTCCATCGTTCCTCACTATTGTTGATGCTGGCTTGTGTTGATGTGAGTTGTCAGTAAAAAAAAATCTCCAACCCGTCAGGGTCACAGTTGCCCACTCACGAGCCTTGTTCTGAAATTTAACCTGAAAGTACCTAATACTGTACCCAAAGGGTGAAGGGGTGAGATGAGGATACAAGTAAGCTCTGCCTCAACATAGCCCCCCACCCCCACCAATCAGATGCCCTGCCCAACTTTCATGTGATAAGTGCTCAAAACTTGTTTCCTCCCCAGTCTTTCCAGAGGTCAGCACACACACTACTTATCTTGGGTGCAGGACATCCTGGAAAGGAGATTCCCACTGTTCTCCTGGCTTAGAGCTCCTCATGAAGGTACTTATGGCTAGGTCTTTGGACTTGGGGAATAATAATCAGCCCATGATGCATATTGCTGTGGGAGAAAATCTGTGAGCTGCTTAGTGGAGTGTGTAGGCTGCAGTTGTATCCCTCTTTCTCCAGCTCCCTCTCCATGTTTATTTTCCAATTAGTGAGCAAAAGATTCAATTAAATTAAATTAAATTTTAATTTATACCCCACCTTTCTCAGCCAAGGCTGACTCATGAATTTGATGGATTTGATCCTTGCTTTCCTCATGTCCTTTGTGTGCTGCAATATCTCTTTCACATTCAGGAGCTCTGAGCTGTGAGGCAAAGGGCCAGTTTAAACTTTACTTACTATTCTTATCCTAAATAAGGAAGGGCAGTAGCATCCTTTCTTGCTGTCCTTCCCTGGTCAAAGACCCATTGCCAACTTCAGAAAGTTTTATTCCCATGAGTTGTGTCCCATAGAGGCACATGTCCCTGTTAACACTGCTCTCATCTGCCCATTGTCCCTTCTTTCCTTTGTATTGCACAGTCAAAAGGATGCTTATCAGGGCTAAAGATGGACACATGAGCAGTATGAATTGACTTGAACCTCCTTGTTTTGAGATTCTTGAAGGGTCAAATGTGGGGGCATTATCCACTGGTTGTTTCATGATCAATGTGTACCAGCAATGTAATCATGAGACAATGGGGAATCAGCTTGTCTTTTGCAAGTTCTACATTTGTAGGTTTACTTTGTATTCACTAATTTCCTATTTCTCCTTGTAGGAGTGAGGGCTTACTAATTTTACCTGGCCTTCTTGTCTAAAACAGTCTCCTTGCAGCCAACAGTGAAGTTTAATTCTTCTATGATATTACAGCAGTATTAAGTAAATTTGCTTTCTACCAAACAATGTAACAGTAGCCCACTCCTTATCTAAGGCAATGGACATGTGAAATTATTTTAAGAAGTTAATCTTGCAGTGAACCTCTGTGCACTTTCTCTAGGAAATAAGTGTGGCAAGAGGTCGTTTTGCTCCATGATGAAGCACATGATTTGAATTCAGAAGGCCTGAAATTCAAGTAGTGAATCAAATGTCAGATGGTGAGAGTATGAATCCCTGGGGATCCATTGCCACTGACAACAGACTGTCCCAGAATTCTGACTAGGTGGAGGGCAGTTTCCTCAGAAGCACCATACACCCAGCTAGTTAGTGGTTCGTATCCTATTGTAAGTGGTCAGAGAATGAGAAGGGGAGTGATTTTGGACTAGAGTCCCTAGAATTCTGCAGACATCTTGGACGCCTATTGTTAAACAAAGCTTTACATCCATTCTTAAAAATAAGATCCACTTCTTTAGGTAGGCCATACTCCCAATATGCACACATAGTATTTGTTTTTATTTACAAATACAAAGGTTGGAAGTAGTTGGACTATAGTGGTGTACAAAACACACAGACACAACTGCTGGGCTGCACATTCCAAACCTGCCCGGCAAAGCCGGGCACAATAGCTAGTCTAAGAAGGAAATGTGCACAGACCCAATTAAGACTCACCCCACCATAAATTGGGTAACAAAGAGTTGTACTTTCCCCTTGACTGTTTTCTGAGTAAATGTATGGATCTCACCCTTTCTGGGGACTAAAACATGGGAAAGATTTTTGTAAAAAAAAATCAATTGGTGCCACTTTGAATCAGTTAGAATCAAATAGACCAAACCCTTTTTAGGTTCTACTTTATGATACATCCATGACAGAAGTTCTCAAACTCTATACTTGTTGAGGATTTTGCAGTCTTGGTTGCACTTGAACAGCCAGGAAGGTTTAACACACACACACCCTGCTCTTAACTCAATGTTGTAATAAACTCTTAATTTAAAACTATTGAGAACAGCTGGGTGCAATACTACACTAGCATGAAATGAGGGAAACTGGAATGCAAGTTGAGAGTGTTGTCTCTTTTTGCTGTTTGTAATCAATATCCTGGAAGATTTAAGCAAGGATTTATGCATTTGTCATACCACATAAACACCACATCTCAAAACAGGGATCTTGTGCTTAAGGGGTGTTTCTTACTCCAGTGCTTCAACTGATGGAGAATATCAGGAGGATGTGACAGATCCAGCATGATCAACATTGCTTCATGGGCCACAGGTGCCTTGGCTACACTCATGCCTCCCGAGCCCCTCCCTTTGTTGAATTCCGGTTGTTCTTATTCGGTGGTGCAGCAGAAAAGCAAACACTTTCATTTTAAAAAAGAGGGGCTCTTGTTAAAATATTGCATATGGTCCCTCATGTTTTGACCTTAAGCAGAAATGTATTTTCTGGCAAACTGGAGGAAGGTGTTCTTCACTTCCAGTTGCTGATACGCCACTGAATTTTGGCAGGATAAAAGCAGAAAACCTTTAAGAAAGCCCCAGTGCTTCTAAGAGAAACCATGTTAGTTCCCAGGCTGATCATACTGTACATCTTAATAGTGCTGTGAGAAGACTACTGAGTTGCTATCAAACAACTATGGCATTTACAGTCCTATAACTCAGCTTGTCTTATCCTATACAGTACCATAGAGTCGGTAAAATATCTTTGTAAACCCTTTTCTCTACAATGGCTTTGTCATTCCAGTCTTCCTGTAAAACAAAATAGGTCTCCTGCACCTCCAATTGTTGTGGAAAAGGGAGAATTTCAGCAGGTATTATTTGTATGATATTATCATACTTACAGAATTCCCTGCACAACTCTGTCCTCTTTTATATTAGGCATAGACACCATAGGTAAAGGTCTCCTTTACCTCAAAAGCCAGTCATATCTGACTCTAGGGTGCAGTGCTCAACTCCGTTTACTGCCAAAGAGCCAGAGCAGTCTGTGTCTGCAGACGTTTCCATGATCATGTGGCAGGCATGACTAGACACCGGAGCACATGGAATACTGTTACCTTTCCTGATAAGCAGTACCTAATTATCTACTTGCAATTTCTTGCTTTCTAACTGCTAGGTTCTACAGATAAATACCATATGTAAAGAGAAAGGCTGTGTTACTCAGCAGCAAGAGAATTACTTTCTGCAGATACCTGGAAAGAGTTGTCATGGCAGCAATATCCAATTCCTACATAGTCTGAGAGCTAGGGGAAGACCCTTCTAATATCACAGGTAATGGATCTTACAGTTTGCAGCATGGTGGCATGTGATTGACAATGTGATAAATTAAAAGGTTAGTATGAGAAATCCAGTAGCAGCTGCTCTAGAGAATGGAAGCTGAAGAACAACATAATAGTGCTTCTGGGCATGTTTAGATGGCAAGTTCCATGCACACCAAAATACAGGAGTGCCAGGTTGGCAGTATTCTAGTCTGTGAGACCTCATGACCAAGTAATTTGATCCAGAGAATGAATCCCAAAACGTGAGACTTTTGGCTATGCTATATCAAGTACACTTTTATCTTAACCTATAAGGAAGGGATGTGGCCGTGCGTGTGCGGAATGCATTTCCACACCCGTCCAGCCTATCCCATAATGCGCCATGCACACCTACCTTTTGTCCCTAACATCATCGCCGCAAGGGTCTGGAAAACGAGAATGGGTCGAGCGTTCCACAAACACCAACAAAAAACCTCCAAGTCCCAGCGTCCTCTGCGGCATGCCACAGCCAATCAGGCGGGACGGCCGCATAGTGCGCACGCTATAGTTGAGGGCCCTTCCTGCAGAGGGGGAAACCTCCCCTGACAGATACCTGCCTCTCACCCTTGCCATTCCCCCTCCACCTTTTCAAGCCAGCCCTCAAATTAGTGGAGGGGAAAATGCACAGGCGGCAGCCAGCGATCTGCCAGGGAGAGCGCCTTCCCTGACAGATACCTGCCTCTAGCCCTGCCATGCCCCCTCTGCTGTTTTGAGAACAGCCCTCGAAACAGCAGAAGGGGAAATGCAAAGGCACCAGGCAGGGATCCGCCAGGGAAGGCACCTCCCCTGATGGATACCTGCCTTGCCAGCAGGAAACAGCAAATGGATCATGTCCACCTACCCCAATTCCCTGCCTCCCCCTGGTTGCCGGCAGGGAAGGGGGAACAGTTTGTGTCCGCCTCTCCCTTACCTGCCTCTCCCCCCAGGCGCTGGCAGGGAAGGGGGAATGGATTGCGTCTGCCTCCCCCCTTCCCTGCCTCCCCCCCGGGCACAGGAAGGAAAGGTGGAATAGATCTTATCCACCTCCCCCTTCCCTCCCTACTCACTCAGGTGCCGGAAGGGAAGGGGGATGGATCGCGTTCACCTCCCCACTCTTCCCTGCTCCCCGGTGAAGACAGAGAAGGGGGAACAGATCGTGTCCGCATCCCCACCCTTCCCTGCCTCCCCCGAGCAAAGACTGGGAAGAGGGAACGGATCACGTCAGCCTCCCCCCTTCCCTGCCAACTCACCTGGACACAGGCAGAGAGGGAAGGTGAGAGGCAGGCTACTTTCCGCCCGGAGACGTGCCTCCCCGGGCGAAGAGCGGCCTGCCAGCTCCCCTCCTCCCCTCACTGTGTTGAGAGCAGCTCTCGAAACAGCAATGGGGGAAAGGGAAGCTGACAGTCAATCCGCTCTTTGTCCGGAACGTGTGTCCCCGGACGAAGAGCGGCCTGCCAGTTCCCCTCTTTGTGTCGATAATCAATAACCCCCAGCAAGGTCGGGCAATCAGCTAGTTTATTATAATGTTTACTCTGTTTTAGGTCTGAGACCTAATATCTGGCAGAGGCCTCAGGCCCAGAGCCAAGCTCTAGCTCAAATGAACTGCTCTCTGGGAAGCTTTATTTATAATCATAACCAACCTGCTATGGATTCAGTCTGGCTGTTCAGTCACTGGCTGAATTTGTACACCTGCTGCTGCCACAAATAATGTTGTGCTTTTCCTCAGTCACCCTACAGTTCTGCCCAATGAGAGCAAAAGTAGCTCTACCCCCTTTTTTTGGAAGATCAAGGGAATGGTGGAGGGGTTCTTCAGCATTTCTCCTGTTTGGCAACCATAACACTGGATTTGGCTAGATCAAAAGAGGAGGAGGAGGAGGCTGTAGCAGTCCAAGGCTGCTGTTCTGATCCCCCACCCCCCAGGTAAATAACATGTGTTCCTGTTTTCTCCTGTTGGTATGAGGGCTGTCAGCTTATTTCTGTCAGCTTTTATGTATTCATTCATTTATGAGATTCCCATGCTGTCCTTTACTGAGCAGGGACCATCATGATCATAACAATCCAAAGTATCTACAAAATAATCACTATTAAAATGAAGAGGTTGATAAAGGAACCTCCCCCCAAACAACAACAACAACAACCAGGGAGCCCACAAACATGCTCAGGCAGAGCGTGTGCTGTAAGTATGCCAGGTATCCTGGTATCTTAAGAACTGTGTCCCAGAGAGATTTAAAATATAGCAGTGGCAGTTGTGTGGATCAATCTGGAGCCCTATTCAGATGTTACTCAGTCTGGAGGTTTAAGTTCACAAAGAGATCTGCTTCTCCTGGCCATCATTTTGCTTGTGCAGTTGTTATCCAAAGGTTGTCTATACAGATGTACTAGCCATTTCTTTTTGGTGTTTTGAGGGTGTTTTGGGGTGATTTGGTCCATGATTAAAATTATGTGCACATGTCGTGCATGCTGGAACAGGTCAATTTGCCCCCAATCCACTCGATGTCTTAAAGTGCATCATGATCATTTTATCCTGTTTTCAGTATACTGTACAGTATGTGCACTCTGAGGGCAGGCTAAAAAAGAGCAAAGAAGCTGATTCCTATATAAACTTCCAGATCATCCAGCAGCTTGTTAGCAACTGCAGATTTGGAATATAAAACACTTTCTCTGATGGTCTGAGGACAGTCAGATGAAATGTACATTTTAAAAATAAAATTGGAAGGTGATCACTGTTAGCGATTATTAACAGTAATCATCTATCAAACTTAACTAAACTTTTTTTGACATTTGTCAGATGATCACTATTTTGATGCATTGCTTAGATTCCAGTAAAGAAATGTCATTTAAGTGATGCATCAGCACAGCGATCATCTGCCAAAAGTTAAAATAAAATCACTTTCCCTGTCCAGCTCAGTCAATTCACAATACAGGTACAGTAATTGCTGTTTAGATAGGGGAAGCGGTCTAAATGTCATTTAGCTCCTCTCCCTGTCCTAAAGCAACCCCAGACATCCTGACACAGCTTCCACTTCTGGGAGGGCCAGTGCAGACAGGCCCTAAATCTGAAGAGCAGAGACAGACTTTCCATGTGAGCAAAAATCCTAAAATATCTGGGTTCTTGCTCATGTGCAAAGCATGCTTACAAGCAGAAATCTGTCCCCTTCTGAGTTAGGGATGATTATGCAAGCAAGGCCATGATGAGAGCGGAGGTGGCTTAGGTAGTCAGTCATCTCTAAGTGTTTTCAAACTGCAAGATTCCATATTGCCTTAAGTTGTTTTATGAAGACTAAAACCAGAATATACAGCAGAACCCTTAAAAGGTTTGGATTGAGGATATCTGCAGGAACACCACCTCCCATATGACCATTTCAGAACTCTATAATTTTCATCAAAGTCTCTTTCTTTCGTTTTTTCTTTCTTTACATTATTTGGGGGTTATTTTCTATTTACTGTGATTTCTCTATTTATCATTTTAATCATTCCATTTGAAAAATTGTGTTTGTTTGTGTGTATTGCCTGGGGCAGCAGGAAGACAAATTACAAATATTATAAAAACATTGTCGGTATTTGTTGATAACCCAGAGTTTGTCCTCTTCACATTTTATGCATTTTGAACAGCTGTTCTTTGCAGTTTCCCCTAAGATTATTCACACCTAAGCGTTAACTTCTGCAGATCTAACTACAGAAGCTGCATATTGTTAAAACAGTAAGCAAGGTCATATGGGCAATGTTTACACAATATGTTGGCTTCTGTCCATGGAAAAATGACATTGTGCAGACTGGGTATGAATGACTTTGATATGACATTGAGCTGGGTCTGGTGAAACACAACATAACACATAAATATAGGCACATAGTCTAAATGGAGGTGCAGTTATAACAAGAAATGTGCTGTTGATAAACAGGCCTGGGGTCTTGCTCTGTTTAAAATGCCTAATCTTGCTGTCTTTTGTAGCCGGCCTCCCAGAACTTTCCAGTTCTCTTCTTTCTGCACAGCTCTGTCTGGAATATCTGCTTTTGCCTCAAGAATCCTTGGCTTTGACTGCAGTTTACACCAAATCAGGCATAATTGAAGCTAAACACACATTAGAGTAACAATTAGGACTAGCAGGTGTGGGACATAACTTGGTGTTCAGTTTCTCAGGGCTGTTCTCATGAGCATCTGGCTCATGCTTCAACTAAAGGTCAGCAGTTCGATTCCCGAGTACTGCAGGACGGAATGAGCTCCCGTCTTTGTCCCAGCTCCTGCCAACCTAGCAGTTCGAAAGCAAGAAATTGCAAGTAGATAAATAGGGACCACTTCGGTGGGAAGGTAAACAGCGTTCCGTGTGCTCCGGTTTCTAGTCATGCCTGCCACATGACCACGGAAATGTCTGCAGAAGCAGACAGCATTGGCTCTTCGGTTTAGAAACACAGATGAGCACTGTACCCTAGAGTTGGATACGACTGGCTTTCGAGCAAGGGAAACCTTTACCTTAGTGGTTGTAACTTTAAATTTTGTTTCTCTTAACAAGTATTTTCCAAGTTAACTGTTTAAGAGAAACAGGCCGACGTTTAGTGCCAAATCAAAGCATATCTCTAGACAAATTCTCATAAGGATGAGAGTTTGTATACAGGAACTTGGGGCAAGTGCTGAATGAGTTTTAGCAGCCCACAGAACTTGTCTGGTCCTCATCTATCAATGCAACAGGAGCTTTGAGAAGCAAACAAAGACAGAGAATATTTATATCCAGATATATCCAGTGGTGGGATTCAAAAATTTTTACTACCACACTGTGGGCATAGTATGGTAGGCGCGGCCAGGGGGGAAGCCCTGTGTTGCACCCGAATTAGGACTACTTTATTTCAAAATTTGGATGGGCAGGGCCAGCCAGAATTTCTGCTACCGGTTCTGGCGAACTGGTGCAAACCTGCTGAATCCCACCACTGGATATCTCTCTGTCTATCATGTGCTAGGGAAGGTAAATGGAGATTATTCCCCCCCCCCTCTTACTTGGGAGGTTTTTCTGAGATAGTGGGCTTGCCACCAGGGCTGCCACCAGGGCAGTACTACCAGTACTGCCATATAGGGCCCGGAGCTAACACGGTCCCTGCCGCTGCCGGCCATAACTGTGACATTACTGTGTGTGTGTGTGTGTGGGGGGGGGGGGGGTGGTGGTGGTGGTAGTGGATAGGATTGCTCAGTATGGGGCCCAGAAATTTCATGCCTGCCACTGTCAATAAAGCCACTACTAGGTGGTTTTGAAGCTGCACAGCACCTTCACACCAGTATGAGACTCTCCATTTGAAGGAGCAGCTTCAGGTTTCGCGTGATAATATTCTGGAGCATGGTGGGGTTTCCAGCTATTATTTCTGGTGTCAGCATGGCAGTGCCAACAGCAGATAAAAGCCTTTGCCAAAGATTCAACCTCAAAGTCTCACTGATGGTGAAGGAGGCAGACATGTCAAAGGAAGGAGGAAATTTGTAGAAAACAGAAAGGGACATACAGCTGATTATGGTGCTGCTGAGAATGTTTCTGTTAAAGTCAAAGTAAAGGTAAACTTGGCCTTTCTCGAAAGCCAGTTGTATCCAACTCTAGGGTTTAGTGCTCATCTCCATTTATAGCCAAACAGCCAGTGCCAGTGCAGATGTTTCTGTGGTCATGGGGCAGGCATGACTAGACATTGGAGTGCACAAAATGCTGTTTACCTTCTCACCAATTTTATCTACTTGCAATGTCTTACTTTTGAACTGCTAGGTTGGCAGGAGCTGGAATAGAGACAGGAGCTCACTCCTTCATGCAGTTGACCTCCCAGTTGTCAAGTTCAGCATCTTAACCACTAAGCTACCACAGTCAAAAGTCAGAGTACAAGGCCGAAAATTAAGGCTTCCTTTTGTTCCACACTGAGTATTCTGATGACAATTGTCCTTGGACCATGATGGTGAACCTTGGCACTCCAGATGTTCCTGGACTTCAATTCCCAGAAGCCCAAGCCCCCGTGAATCCACACAAATGGGTTTACTGTGATTCATCCAGCCTGTGCCACCCTCATCCCTCCTGGAACCGGAAGTAAAACGTACGGGCGTGTTTTACTTCCACTTCCGGGAGTGACAAGGGCGGTGTGGGCTGGATGAATCGCAGTAAACCTATTCGTGTGGATTCACGGGGCTTGGGCTTCTGGGAATTGAAGTCCAGGAACATCTGGAGTGCCAAGGTTCACCATCGCAGTCCTAGGATCACCACTGTGTGACTTACATATTAGAGTTTTAGCCTTTTAAAAAGATTTCTTGGGGAAGGAGTTTAGTCTTAACATGAGGGAACAGAATAAGTATAGATCAGCTTGGCTTGAGCACATTGCTTCTGGGGCATCTCCTTGCTTCTCTAGGCCACCAGATGCAACCAGATTTTCTCCTCAGACCCAGCAGGTGCCAGATCCATCCCTTAAACCTCCCCTAACACACAAACACACCAAATAAGGTATCATTCATTAGCTCTCAGGCTCTGTTCCATCATTTTGAGGATCTGTACCTCAGGATTGTTTGAAGTCTAGGCTATAATCATTATTTAAAATCCTTGTCTCTTGCAAGAATGGATAAAACACAGGCTATTTTCAGCTAGAATACCATTTCATAGATTCTCCTGTGCATCGTGGATTAGTAATATCTATATAAATTCACTGCCTCTTTCAAACTTTGAAAAAGTCATGTTTTTGGACTACCTATCTGAAATTACCCTAGTCAGGAAATGCACTAGCCAAGTTGGCTAGGAGATTCTGGGGACTCTGGCGGTGGAGAAGGTCAATAGCCAAGTTCTGTCCTTCTCCTATCTGACTTTCAGCCTTCATCTCAGGATGTTTTCAGATAACACCCTAAGCCAGTGATGGTGAACCTTGGCACTCCAGGTGTTCTTGGACTTCAATTACCAGAAGCCCAAGTCCGCACTCCTGCTGATCAGGGCTTCTGATCAGGGCTTCTGAAGTTCCAGAACAGCTAAAGTGCCAAGGTTCACCATCACTGCCCTAAGTGTTGTTACTGGAACTCCAAAGGGTGTTGTAGCCCTAAGCTTTCAGTATGCAGACAGTCTGCTACTCTAAGATGCATTCTGGGAAACAAAAGCAGAAGAGTGGTCCTGCTTGTGGGATTCCCATAAGCAATTGGTAGGCCTCTGTGTTAACAGAATGCTGGACTGGTTGGGCTGGACTGGTTCTGTTCCGGCACAACCCTTCCTGCATTCTTAAAGTAAAACACCATAACTCCCAGGTTGCATAGGCCTTGCTTCATAAGCAGGGATGTGGTATGTTCCTCCTACCCATATAAACAATTATTGAAATGGTTCCTTTTAACCAGGTGTCCCCAACTTGTGGTCTGTGGACCGCATGCTACCTCTGAGCTCTAGGTGTATGGCCCTCTAACTTTTCTGTTTATTTTTCTTACCCTCAAAGCATTTCCCTTCAGACACACATGGTTCCTCCTGCTTCAGGCAGCACTATCTACTTCTGTTTTTCCTGTCCCTTTCTTCAATCAATCAATCAATCAATCAATCAATCAATCAATCAATCAATCTATCTATCTATCTATCTATCTATCTATCTATCTATCTATATCTATATCTATATCTATATCTATATCTATATCTATATCTATATCTATATCTATATCTATATCTATATCTATATCTATATCTATCTATCTATCTATCTATATATAAAAAAACATTGTTTCTCCTGGTCTCTGTCATTCCCTCTTGGTTTTTTCCTCTGTGTTAGTATTTTGACCATTCTGGGCACTTTGCTCGCCAGCAGAGCTCAGATACCCATAACATTAGCATGTCTTCCTTGATCTCTGAATGTTTGCTTTTGATCTAAAATCAGCAGGTCAATACTTTTGTTACATTTTGATTTAAGATGTGGCCCTCTTTAGGCATTGGAGAGTCTAATGTCCCAGAAGGTTGGAGACCCCTGCTTTTGATAAATATTGTTAGTGTGCATATGACACTCTAAAGAGCACAACAAAATAATAATAAAGATAGGATGTTCAAAATCTAACTGAATTTGCTCAAATCTATGTTGGTATAGTAACTATCAACAACAAAATAATTTGTTTTTATGAACACAGCAAAGGAACTCTTAATTACTACTATTGATTACTACTCAGTAATGTTTCTGTGTCCCATGACACTGCTTGGGTGACATTAGAAGGTTTAAATGACATGAGACTAATTAAGACACTGAACTTGCTGACTGGAAGGTTGGAGTTCGATTCCCAGGTACTGCATGATGGAGTGAGCTCCCGTCTCTGTCCTAGTTCCTGCCAGCCTAGCAGCTCGAAAGCAAGAAATAGATAAATAGGGACCACTTTGGTGGGAAAGTAAACAACATTCCTTGCACTCTGTGTTAAAGCATGCCAGCCACATGTCCATGGAAACATATGCAGACACAGAGATGAGCACTGAACCCTAGAGTCGGATATGACTGGCTTTCGAGCAAGGGTGACTTTTACCTTTACCATACCTTTACCTTACATGTTTATGCAAAGCTGTGTGACTATTCTCAACTCTTCCACCCCCTCATATTAACTTGCATCTGATATCTATGAAGGCAACATGTCATCTACAAAATAAAACAATATACCTTGCTATCAGACCTCGCAACTCTAGTTTGGGTTCAGTAACACCTATTTCCGTAGCTTGAAAAGCCCAGCTCTACGCATGCATCCTCATAAATAAGTCACACTGAGCACCATGAGAATGAATCCCATCTATTTGCATAGAATATTACCTTGAATATCTTTAAACTTAATCACACCATTACTTGGGTTAATAGGAGAGGGAGAGAAACCCAGCCTATCCATCCATAGAAAGGGCAGCTTTCATGGTTTTTCTAGAGAACTGCCAGACATGGCTAGGTGTAACTCAGAAGCCAGGCCACATAGAAAGACAGCAGAAGCCTTCTTTATATCCTGTATCAAAGTTCACAGTATACACTTCCACGCAATTCTTGTGAGTCCATTCATCCCCATCCTAATCCATGCAGTTTATTATTCTTACCTTCTATATCTGCTTTTTAAAAAAATCAGAGGTGGAGCTTCACAGTGCTGTCTTCAGGTGAGCTAACTTCACAACTCATTACTCTTCACAGCAGACTGCTGGCCACTAAACACCTCTTTGAAGTTGCCATATCCTCAATAGGCTCCCATTTTCAACGTGAATGATTTTCAAAGCTGAGAAGCTCAGAGCCCCCCCCCCCCCCAACTTTACGAGATGGGAGAAAATGTAGGAAGGAAGAAATCTGAAGTCAGTAAAACGTACTTAACGATATCTTTGGCAAGGAGAAATCAAATGTAGAACACGATGGGGAAGAGGCAAACATTCATTTTGGAATAACCATGCAGTGTCAAGTAACAGGCACTCATGAGCTATTTTTACATATAGCTTTGCCTCTGGCAATGCTTCAGAGATAACTGAGTGACAGAATGTAATATTCAATGATTGGCCAACTTCCCCATACACATACACACCCCAGGGTGATTCAAACCATAAGCCACTGCATTTTCATGTCATCAGATGGCGGGTGAACGTGTTTGTGTGAAAGTCATCATTAAAAATAATAATCTTGAAATGTGCCATGAGTTATACACATGATTGTCTTCATGGTGTCATTTCATAAATAGCACATTTCATCATCAGGGGTCGACAGATGCATTGGATGATGCATTCTTAAGAGGCACAGCCCTGCCTGTCCTTCCAAAGCTAATAAAGACTCCATGGGAAAGAAACTCCAGTGTTCAGTTTTGCGCTAAATGTTGCAATGACATATTAGAAGGGCAGTGAGTTTTGCATGCGGTCAGCAAGCTACAATTTATTCTTACCAATATAAAATACTCTCCCCGGCACCACTTCAGAACAAAACTGGAATCTGCTGAAGTGTGTTCCAATGAAGTCTCCCTTTGTCCTGTAAGGAGCAGAGAAATAATGGATATTTGCCTTCCCAAAACTGCCTTGAGTCAGCTGCTCACTGAAAGGGGTGGGTGGGTGGGGAAAAATGTAACTAATAACTAATGATAAATAAGACAATATTAGCTGTGGAAATATGGGACAGTAGTCTCTCTCTCTCTCTCTTTCATTCATTCACACAAAGAGTAATATTATTTGAGTAATTATTTTTTTACATGCAGGACAGTAGCTGAGGACTAGTATCCACTAGTGGAAAATCCTACCACTGTGTAGGGTGTGACAACTTTTCACTTAAACAGCTCAGGTTTGAACATCCCTCCTGACATCTTGGGGGGGCATAGCTGTCAAGTTTTGGATTTGAAAATAAGGGAAATTTCCTGGACAAAACGGGAAACTTGACAGCTATGCTTATCCTGTGCAGCTCTCCAATGGTGGCATTAGGGCACTGCAGTCTGACTGATATGGGACGCCGCCGGGAAAGTGGGTAAAATATGGGAGGTTCCCGGCCAATACAGGATACTTGACAGCTATGGAGGGGAATTAAAACATGCCTTTGCCACAGTGTCATTTTTAAGGGCCAGGCACAGTGGCCAGATGTTTTGGGTTGTACCTCTTCACTATTCATACACAAAGCAGCATATGGTGTCTAATTTTCAGCAAAAGAGGAGAAATTGAATGTATATTTCTGTAACTTTATCTCCCTCTATTTCAGTGGTTCCCAACATGAGGCCCATGCCCCACAGGGTGACTTTAATTCCAGAAGCTTAAGTCAATACATTGGCTGATCAGTGCTTTGGGGAATTGACTTAGGCTTCTGGGAACTGAAGTCCAAAAACCAAGGGTTGGGAAACACTGCTCTAGTACTTCTCTAGTAACTTGGACCTTCTCACTTCTAGGACTTAAATTTAAATCTCATCTTTCAGTTTATAAGATATATTTGCTTCAAATAATAAGTAAATAAAATAGTAAACAGGGTAAAAATGAAGAAATAGATATTATTATTATTATTATTATTATTATTATTATTATTATTATTATTATTATTATTATTATTATTATTATTATTATTATTATTATTATTATTATCATTATTATCATTATTATCATTATTATCATTTGTATGCCACCCACTTGACAACGCAACTCAGGGAGGCTCACAGAAACAAGTTAATAAATCACAATATCATACACATCATGAATCATAACATCATAAAACATTACAAAAAGATAGAAAAACATATATAATCTATACAATCAAGACAGGATAAAGCAGTAATAAAATTCAATAAAAAATTAGAAGCAACTGTTAAATAACATTCTTACTGTTTAATTAATGTTACGGACTTTTTTTTAAAAAAAGGAAAAGCTCTTACAACTAAATTGAGTTGGTGCCTGGCAAACTTCACTCCGAAAGGATTCCATAAATAAGATGTTGTCCCAGTAAAGATCATTTTCTAGGTTCTTTAAAATACTGCTTATTTTTGCAAATTTAACGTTGAAAAGTTGAACTAACAAAATGAAAACACAAAACAATGAAAATAAGAATAGGACATACAATATTGTTAGTATTCACCATAAACCAGCATTATAAAATTTCTATGCAGTATCAATATGATTGTCACATCACTATATAAATCTCTAAGCATATAAATCAGTTTCCCAACCTTTGAGTTTTGGACTTCAGCACCCAGAAACCTAAGTCAATTCCCCAAAGCACAGATCAGCCAATGTACTAATTTAGGCATATAGAAATAGATGTTCCCCTGTGGGATATGGGCCCCACATTGGGAACAACTGGTATACAGTGTAGGTCTTCCAAGTATCAATGTCTTCATGAAATTGGCATCTGTAGTATTTGTTGTTGTTGTTCAGTCGCACCGTCGATTCTGACATACTTTTTAAAACATACAGTAGGTAGTGCTAAAAGATCCCCTAAATGTTGTGTACCGGATGGGGTATTTGCCCAACCATTTACATGTGCTAAAAGAATGCCTTGTGCTACAATTTAATATCAGGAAAATAAAATCCTTTTCTTGAATGAACGGCAGGTCCACTTCTTGAGTAGCACCCACACTTCTGAAGATAAGAACATCTGGAGCTTTTGGTCGCTTCTGTCTCTCTGTTCCCTCCTCATGAATGAGACAACACTGGACTCCATGGCCAAGAATTGCATGACAGGAGATTACTGGACAAAATCAAAGATTTGGGGGAGAGGGGAACAACCTTTATTGTGGGTTTTGGTAAAAAGAAATTTCTATATATATTAGGAAGTTATTATATTAGGAATTTGATTATTCCTTTGATTAACAGAGCACAAAGCAAGAAACCAAAAAAGCTTGAGAAATCAGGCCAATTTCATTAACCTTGGGACACATAGTCTATCCCCATGATGGTGAACCTTGGCACTCCAGGTCTTCTTGGACTTCAGTTACCAGAAGCCCAAGTCAGCACTCCTGCTTATCAGGGCTTCTGGGAATTGAAGTCCAAGAAGATCTGGAGTGCCAAGGTTCACCATCACTGGTCTAGCCCTTTTGTAGAAAAACATGATCACTCCAGATATTTCTTTAGAAGAGAAAAGTTAAGTTCATTCACAGCTATTATCTGTAGTTACAGTCAGAAGGTTAAAAAGTGAAAAGGAGTTTCTAGCATGGAGGAAGTCTCTTTAAATGCTTCTCTAAATGTGGCCATGGAAGAAGAGGCAAATAACAACACAGGAACCAGAAGACAAAGCTGGAAGAAGGGGCTGGCCCCATAACTGGGGTTGGAAAAGTTTTACCAATCAAATTGGCAGCAAATGGATAAATATGAGAGCATTGCTGAAGAATTTACCATTAAAAATCACTTGAGTTTTAGAAAATATGCTGGCAAATAAAGCAAACTCCTTCAAAATACGTAGACTAAAACCTCTTTCTAGGATGTAGACATGTTCTTCTTAAGAAAGGATCTCCGTAGCTATCGGTCCACATTCCAGAAACTTCCTCTGCTAAATGGTTTCCCCATTGCCTTATACTGCCTACAGTGACGATAGGGCTATAATTGGAGACAAGAGTATAGCATATTTTCCCAGGATCCACTCCTGGATCAAGCTCTGAGCTTATTGTTATGATGGACATACACATCTGTGACTGGGGCAGAGGAGGCAGAGGGGAAGGCAGCCCTTATTGATGACTATGCAAGAATGCCTACTGTTACCACACAGACAAGACTCTGCCTCTCCTTTTTGGGAAACTCCTGCATTTATCGCTCCTGCATTTCTTCATATCATCAAGAACTCATCATGTTCTGGTGTTGAGTAAAAATTCGAAGAGATACAACCTCACATAATATTTTCATCCCCAAATGTCCTTGCTTTCTTTGCATTCCTGACAGATTATTTCGATTTCCAAGGAAAACCTGTTTTACTCTACAGGAGCAAATGCAGTGAGGAATTGCCCACTTCGTGACCAGGTGAGCTGCAGTCCACAGACACGTTTGCCAATTATAATTTTTTCATTAAGAAAGATGCAAACAAATTAGAGCAGGTACAGAGAAGGGCAACAAGGATAATCAGTGGACTAGAAACCAAGCCATATGAGTAAAGACTAATGGAACTGGGCATGTTTAGCCTTGAGTACAGGATGTGTAATAACAGGCTGAAACTACAGGAAGCCAGGTATAGGCTGAATGTTAGGAAAAACTTCTTAATTATTAGAACCAGTACGACAGTGGAACCAACTGCCCCGAGAGGTGGTGCGCACTCCAACCCTGGAAGCATTCAAGTGAGAATTGGACAACCATCTGTCATATCTGCTTTGATTTGGATTCCTGCATTGAGCAGAGAGTTGGATTTTATGGCCTAAGAGGCCCCTTCCAACTCAGTGATTCTATGATTTGTTGGCTATAACAAAACTCTCTGCTGATTATTCATAGAACTCTGTGGCTATTCCAATGTTCAGCTGACCCTCCCTGCAAGGGGACCTTATGAGAGCTTCTTGTAGCCCTCCATGTTTCTCATGGTTTCATCTTATGCCTGAAGTTCAGATCACTGTATTTCAGAAGCTGACTATTTCGATTTTACTATGAAATCTATATCATATATCCCCTCCTTATTAAGACAAACAAAATTAATTAAAATTAATCCAACTTTTAAAAGAAAAAGCAAGCCTTAATGGCTCAAATAATACGAATAAGAACAGTGAGTCACCAGAGAAAGCTATTGCCCTTTTCCCCCCTGTTCCTTTACACTTTTAGTCCTAAAATGCTTGTATGGGAGTGAGTAACACCTACACTAATTGTCTTTACTGTATTTGGTTTGGTTCAGTGTTCACAAATGATCTGCATTAGTCATACCTGTCAAGTATCCCGTATTGGCTGGGATTTCCTGTTTTTCCATGCTTGTTCATCCCCTTTCCCACCGCCATCCCATATTTTGAACAGCGGGGGAAATAGCTACTGCACATGCATTCTGCTGCCTCTGATGGCCACGCATGCACAGTAACCCATTTCCTGCCCACCACCTGGAAACCTACTGTGCATGCATGCCCGGCTCCTGGATTTCCAAAACTACAACTTGAGGGGTATGGCATTAGTAGCATGAAGTGTCTCTTGGTGGACCCATATTTCTGAGACCACCTCTCTTCCAGCAGCACTTGCCTTGCCATAGGAATTTGCTACCTACTGAAAGCCATCATCACTGTATTGTCAATTTAGGACAAATGTGCCTATCATCAGAATTGTGTAAACCTCATCCTTTTTTAGCAAACAGTCGGGAGGAAATAGAGATATTATTGACTTTGTGCTATCCTGTGGGAGATGGTGGTTCAGGCAGCAATTCTGAAGTTCCCAGTCAACATTTTCCTCCAGCATTGAATAGCATGCTTATGAAGTTTTAGCCTAATATAGCTTTAGAGATGGGCCAATATTTTGAATTGTGGGGGGAATGTGCACCAGTTCGCTGGAGTATGCAAGGACCTTGAAAGTTCTTCCTCTGTTTACTTCAATATTGGGCTTGATACCAGTTCCACTCCTCACCTACCTCCCCCTTCAGCTGCACATTCCATTCAAGATGCTAAACTGATGATGAAGTTCCAAGCTATGTCAGCATGGAAATGGCCTGGAAGTGATCTTTCCAAAATAACTGAAAAGAACATGAAGAGGAGGAGGGCAGTAAGCCTTGATGACAACAACAACAATCACAACAACAGTAATTTAAGAACTGCAGAGTCCTATGGATCATTGAGTCCAGCCTCTGTCAAGGATGCAGGGGGAATCCAACTCTCAACTACAGTATAGTTGAGCTATCCAGCAGTTCACCGTTCCCTAAATATAATGCATAGTAGTGGTTCAAATGGAGGAAAAGCAAGCTTTCTTTCTTTCTTTCAGAATGAGAATGCTAAATAAGAGAATTCCAGCTGTGCTACAGGAAAGTTACAATGGTTGTGCAAGTCATTAATATTGCAATGAAAACTAATTAAACCTAGAGCTAAAAAGAAAAGCTCATTGGAGATTTGAACAGAGGAAGTGCAGGATCTGAGGTCTATGGTTAAAGTGTATTTCAGCTCTCTGTGTAGAATTACAGAGAGAATACTGAACTGCATTGACTATTAAAAAAATTAATGTGGGCAGATACAATATTGCTCTAAAACAGCATTAATACTTTAATAGAATGAACCCTAGAGTTGGAGTGCAGCTATTGTATACCCTTGACCGAAGAATGGTACACTCCTATCTAGGATGGTGAGGTATGCATATGGAGCAGTGAGGGAAAAAGGGGACACCTGCCTAGCCAGCCAGATCAGCCAAATCAAACCTGGTGATCAATGGGGTGACAGATGCCACAGCCAGATCGCCCTCACATCCCAAGAGTCAGATACAACTGGCTTTCGAGCAAGGGTGACCTTTACCTTTATACTTGGTACACGGCTTCACCCAGGGGTGTATTCCTGTGCCTACCTGGCCAGGTGGGGTCCAGCCCTCTCGCCATCCATTCCTCCTGTGCGTTCGTCGAGGCATTCCAGGCCCAGCCCATGCCCCGGAGCGATGGGCCTGCTGCATCCATGGGCACCAGTGTGTGTGGTGGTTGAGTAGCCATTGCCCCAGCCACAGGAGTCCCTCGGGAGCCGCGTTCCGCACGCGTGGCAACCATTGGGCCACTGGCTGCACAGCCTGTGCCCTGCCTCTCCCGTGCTCGGCCTGGCCGGCCCGATGTGCAGAGTCGTGCCACATTGGTAGGTGGTACAGGTAGTTGTTTTTCTTTTCCAGCCGCATGAGTGTGAAGGCGGCATCGGCGTCCTGTCACCTCCACGGCCATTTGGATCCTGGTCAGGGGCAGGGCCCAGGGCGCCAGTGTGTGGGTGGGCTTTGCGGCCATCGGCTCAGCCGCAGGTGTCCGCCGATGGCCGCATTCTGTGTGTGTGGCAGCTGCTTGTCTGGCAGCCTCACAGCCTTTGCCCTGCCTTTCCAGTGCATGGGCTGGCCTCCCTGATTGTCCGAGTTGTGCCGCAGTGGGTGCTGGGAAATGTAGTTTATTTGGTTTTTCATATTTGGGGGCGCCAGCCGTGGCATGGAGTTTTGGGGACCCCCATAGTGACCGTCTCACAAGTGCAAGGTAGGTCTGTGTCAAATTCCAGCCCGATCAGTGCAGGAGTGTGGATTTCTATTCAGCACACACAAGAGGACACCTCTGTTTTATATATATATATATATATATAGAAGATAGACAGTGGCTGCAATCCTGTTGCTTTGCATAGTAAGCCCTTTCCTTTTAGGAAGAGAGACCATCCAATAATCCTTTCTGTGTCCTGTTTTATCCTTGAGAATTCTTCATGTAAAACTAGAATATTACCAGCATCCCTGAGGAGTAACTTAAAATGTCCATATTTACTGTCTTACCCCAAAATTCTGCTTGCCCTAGCATTAAAGGAGGCACAGACAGATGAATGGGCAGAGAGTTTATTTCTAAATGCATTGATTTGTATTATTTCTTTGGAGTGCATTATTTGCTAATGACAGGCAGCTGGCTGAAGCCAAAAGAGTACACAGTGGCCCTGCTTCCCATACTTTACTTTGCTCTCTGACCAAGGCACCTTTTCACTGAGGAAGGAGTGCCAGCTTTCTAGCTGCCCAGGGAGGTGCTCAGGTTACACGGTTTAGAAAGCAAGAGCCCAAATCAGGCAACTGTGTTCTTGGGATTGTCCTTGAGTAGAGAAAACCTGTCCTAAATTTAGACCGCTGCATTTACTTTGACCCAAGCTTGCAAAAAATTAGGCATGGAGAAGAGCAGGCTCACCACCTTACATGAGCCCTATTGTTTTCCCCACACAACATTCAGCATCAATACTACATCCTTTGTTTAAAATATATATACAGTATCACATTATAAGCCTACTGCCCATTTTCCTGCATTTCCTGTGTTTGGGCGACATGGCTCTGGAGAAAGAGGAATACTAATTTGTCCTATGTTTCAAACATATTGGCTGAAATCCTGTTGCCTTGTCATATACACAGAAGCTAGATGGCACAATATTTATTCACTTCTAGTTAGATTCCCGAGTACTGCAGGACGGAATGAGCTCCCGTCTTTGTCCCAGCTCCTGCCAACCTAGCAGTTCGAAAGCAAGAAATTGCAAATAGATGAATAGGGACCACTTTGGTGGGAAGGTAACAGCGTTCCGTGAGCTCATGCCTGCCACATGACCATGGAAACATCTGCAGAAGCAGACAGCGCTGGCTCTTCGGCTTTGAAACAGAGATGAGCACTGCACCCTAGAGTCAGATACGACAGGCTTTTGAACAAGGAAACCTTTAGTTAGTTGTATGCTGTCAAGTCAGAACCAACATATAGTGACCCTAATAAGCTGTTCAAGATAAGGTATATTTAAGAAGTGGTTTACCAGTTCCACTCTGCCAGTGAGCTTCCATTTTCAAGTGGGGATTTGAACCCTTGTCTCCAGAGTCTTTGTTTGTCACTCTATCCACTGCCCATACTGTGTTCATTCACTTCTATCTGGCAATGAATAAGTCTCTCATGGGATTCTTGGGGACACATGCATCCACTGGCTTGGTATGTGTTCAGGAATTTCAGTAGGGTTTCATTAATTGTTCACTGGATATAACCGAATGTTATGCCATTTGTTTTCCACACATGTGAAAAATGCAACAGGATGTTACCCAGTGTTAGAAAGAAATCAATTTTTGACATACATAATACAATCTTGTTCATGGTTACTGTTGATTTCCCAGTGAAATACACATTTGATGGCCATCCATTAGAGATGTGATATACTTCCTATATCTCCCTTTCAGATGGACTAGATGTCATCTGATGTCCCTTCTAATTCTGTACATCTATTCTGTGATTCTAGGTTGCATCTCTAGAGAAGTGGCCATAGAGAATATGAATACTGTAGTTTCTGCATCTACCTCTGTGTATGAAACGTTATGTACAAAATCACAATTACTATGCCTTAGTTCAAAATGAAAATGGAACTCAAGCATCTTTTCACTGAAGGTATCTGGACTTTGCACAATGCACCAAATAAAACCATAAAAACCATACTTTACAACAGGGGTTCCCAACCTTTCTGGGCTATGGGCCGGTCACATGGTTGAACAAACCAGTCACGTGGTTTCTCCCACTCAGAAGCAGAAGTAAAATGTGCCTGTGCATGTGCAAAACGCTGTGCGGGTCATTTAGGGCAGCATTTTGCATGGACGCATTTTACTTTTGCTTCCAGGAGCAGCGAGCGTGGTGTAGGCTGGACAAATTGGCATCGGGGCCAGATTTGGCCCACGGGCCATAGGTTGGGAACCCCTGCTCTACAATGTATGATGATCATGTCCTACATACCTACTATTTTGGAAGGAATTATTTACTGTTCTTCATACTAAAAAAATGTATAAAAGTCATACTAAAACACACTTTTAAAACAACTAGATAGCAAAAAGGTTGACTTGACTAAAGTATACTTAGAAATAATCACATGATGAATCAGATCCCTGTGGTCTTACACAAGTGAATCAGTGAAAGTCACAAAACACAAGATATTTTGGATGTGTGACCCTTATTTTTGTTCCATGCTCATACCTCTGTTGGGCAAATCCTAACTATGGGATAAAGAAGTCGAGACCCTGCTTTGGTAATGTTGGTGAGCATCCTGATGTCCTCTTGCCTCATCTAGAATTAAGAATCGGATTACATAGCAGGGATTTACCTTAGATAGCCATGCCTGAACCTCTACCCTTCTGAAATGTTCCAGTGTTTTCTAATTTGCCACCTATTTGGGATATTTCCCACTCTGAGCGGTGCACAGACAAATAAACAAAACAACATAAAGCTGGCTTTCCTCTGAAGTGACTACAATCAAAGCTGTATCTGCATAAAACCTTAATAAATCAGAGTTTGGAAAATCAGATATTTTGTCTCTAAAACTAGCATATTTTTACATGTCATATCAGCTTTCTGCCAATTGTGATCTGCTGATCTTACAAAAGGGCACTCAAGGGGATGTCAGTTTTCCTCAAGTGAACATACTTAAATCACAGTAGATAAAACCATTTTTCCCTCCCTGTATAGTCGCACCCTCAGATAAGATATCTAAAGTTTATGCATTTCTATGGCAGATTACCAGAGCTGGCCAATAGAGGCATCTCTCTGTTATATAATGTTCACAGGGAATGGAGGTAGACATTCTGGTAGTTCTCATGTAGAACAATGGATGCATTTAAAACCGCTCCTCCACTTTTGTGGCTCAGGTATATGTGTTGAATATAGGGTTCCGTAATATCCATGGTTTCAGCTGGTCTTGGAACGTATCCCCCATGGATATGGGGGGGGGGGGAGCGCTTCAGGAAGGCACAAAGGTGAGAATCTGCCACTGCCCTTTATGGTTGGTGAATGTGTGCCAACCTTACACTGCTGTCTCTGCTCTTTCCTTTGCCACCAGCATTTCCATTGCTCTCCTTCTAGGCCAGGAGGAGAAGTAGCAATAGAGCATGGTGCTATTTTATCTTCCTCTCTCCAGAGAAGAAGGAAGGCCCATACCTCTAAAGCTGTATGGCCCCAGAGATATTGAATCCCTAAGCAAAACAGAGCATTCCCTTAGCTTAACCTTATCACAAGTTTGTAGTTTTATATATAAAAGTAAAACTTCTGGCTACAGCTGTGGTTTGCAGAGAATGAAAATGTTTCCCTACCTTGGGTGAAAGAGACGTGGAAATTTCACAAGCCTCTAATTACAACCACCATGACACTTCATATGCTGCAGCAATAAAAAGATCCATAAACCTATCTTGTCATTAAAGGAAAGCAAACAACCCCTCCTTGGATCATCATGTTGAAATACTGGGGTGACTAATAAAGCCCAAAGAGCATGGGGGCATTTGAAGAGCATCTTTTCCATCTCACTGTTTCTCTCTCAAACTTTGGAGGCATATTTTTATTAAGTGCATGCAAGAGGATGATCTTAACCCTCAAGAAGAGAATGCATAATAATTGTGTGTACCTCTAATGCTCTCCAAAGGCCTATTCAGAGTCCGTTCTGGAAGACAACAATATATCACAAAGTTCTACAAAGTTCTTCCTAATGAACGCATGCCAATTTGAGAGCAAGAATTCTGGCCTCGGAGGACAAAATAACTACTGCTCTTAGTCTCTGGATACTTTGCTACTTTATTTCAGAGCGATTCAAAATCTAATTAAATTTCTAAACTCTAATGAAATTACAGTAGAAAAATCATTTAGGACTATATTATACACAATTACTCATGGCTGAAAATTACTGTTAGCCTCTTTCACCAGGAGAAGGTCCCTGGAGAAAGCCTTGTTATTCTGACCACAAATAAATCCAGCACCATTCCCTTTAATTTACAGAGTGAAGGAAAATCTGGAATTAATTAGAAATATATATCCTGCTGGCAGTAGTGCTCAGTGCCTGGAGGATTGTGGGGGCTGTGTTTGTGAGTTTCCACAGAATGGGTCAAGCAGCAGGGGCAGAGCAAACCTTGAATGAAACTACTACAGCCATCCTCATACCTGTAGTTGAACTAGAAACTTGGTAAGATATGTGAGATAATTAAAATTTGAATGCAGTTTCCAGTCATCATAGAGTTTACATTTATCTCAACTACTGGTTTACATCAATCTCATGTTTACAAGTTATCTCTAAAGTTCTGCATTATAACTATGAAAACTAGAGAAGTGCAAAGAACATGGACAAGTAGCTCTGCTGCTAATGATGCATTGGAGAAGAGCAAAGTACTGGGGACAAGGAAAAGAAAGTATGAATAGCACTAAGATAGAGTGAAAGAAACGTCTGATGCTGCATATCACATACAACTTGAACATGAAATGTGAGAAGTATGAATCAAGGTAAACTTGAAACTGTGGAGCCCCAAATCACTGGAGTGCTTGGTATCAACAAACTAAAGAGAACTAGAATGGGAAAAACAGAAAGTGTTCTTCTCTGGAAATGACAGTTATGGAAGAAATGGAATGGCTCTATAACTGAGGCAAATTGTAGCATAGGCAGTTTGCAACTACAATGGAAGATCTGACCAAGTGATATCAATCAGAATCCATGGAAAAACCTATCAACATAATCATTGTTTAAGTCTATGCTCCAATTACCAATTCTGAAGAAGATTAAATTGAAAGCATTATAAAAGCATCCAAGAGTAAATTGATCACACACTGAAACAAGACATGCTTATAATCATAAGGAATGATACACAAAAAATGGAAACAAAGCAGAACCAAATGATGTTGGAAAATTTGGTCTAGGGCGACAAAAATGAATGCCTCATAGAGTTCTCTGAAGCCGACAATCAATTTATTGGGAATACATGCTTCAAGTAACCAAATAATCAGCTGTAAATATGAACATCAACAGATGATCAATATGAAAACCAAATACACTGGTACCTCAGATAACGTAATTAATGCATTTCTCAGGACATTTCTTAAAGCAAAAATTACTTTATCTGAAATGCAGTTTCCCATTGGAATGCATTGGGGGGATCCATTCTAGAGGTCAAAAAAGCCATTTTTCTGGTCCTCAGGGGTCTGTTTTGCTCCCCATAGCATCAGTAGAGTGTTGTGAATGAATCCACTCAATTTTTGGGATGATCCAAGGTGTTTTTGCCCTGTTTTGGGGACTTAAAAGTGGAGTTTGAGTACTTCCAGTTTCTGTTGAACTTCAATTCCCAGAAGCCAATGCACAGCCAGAGGCTCTGGATAGGAAGTCCCTCCCCATTATTTTTAAATCCCCAAAACAGGGTGAAAACACCCCCCCCCCAAAAAAATCCCAAAAATGGAGCAGATTCACTCACAACACTCTACTGGTGCCGTGGGGAGCGGCACAGACCTCTGAGGTTGATCATTAGTACTGTATATATGTTAAACAGTGTGGGGGCTAGCACACTGCCCTATGGGAGACCATTTCTTTGCGTTCTCTATCAGCTGCATTGTCTTTAGAAATCGACAACACATCTATGGTTTTCCAATAAGCAGCCTATGATTTTTGTGAATTTAAAATCCTTTGTGATTTGGGAGACTTTCTTCAGCAAGGCTGCATGGTTGACTGTGTCATAAGCTGCAGTAAGATCTATAAACACTACACCTTCGATTTCCTTCAGTTCAAAACCATCTTCTATATAATGTGTTAGATTAAGAATTTGTGCTGTACAATCTTTGCCAGGTCTAAAACCAGCTTGCTGTGGTATAAGCCGGGGTTCTACTATTGCAGACTGTAGAACCCCAGCAGTTCAGAATTAAAAGTTCATATATCTTATATAGGTGGCTAAGACGAGATATGGGCCTGTGGTTTTTTGGGTCTTCATTGGCTCTTGGGAGTGGAGACAGGTGGGAACTGCCGTGGGTCATCTTTTGTCATCACTTCAGGATCCCCCATTACCATCATCATTGCAAACATACCATTGCCGCTGTACCACCTCGGCTCCCTTCCTCAGCCCTTCCGGTCGGGGGAGGTGGGAGCAGAGCAGGGCAACTGAGCCCCATTCCCGGCAGGGCCATGAAAAGTTGCCGGGACAGCCTCGTCATCACCAGGGGCCAAAGGGAGGTGGACCGGACCCTCAGCTGTGGCTTGTCGGGGTGGTGAACGTTGCTCCCACCCTCCTTCCCGAGCCAAGCCTGAACCCTCTCCCCCAGTCTGGCATTTCCCGTGGGGGAGTGAAAACATCTGGGCTCTCGGTGTGGCGAGGACTTAAGCTGGGCACCGCCGCAGCTTGCCTGAGCTCTCTTCCCCAGTCTGGCATTTGCTGCGGGAGTCGATGCTACTGAGGACTTGGAGCTGGGCTCTGATGTGGTCATTGAGCCCAGACCTTGTTAAGCCCCATTTAAGGTTGTTGAGCCTTGGCTCCTACCTCTGCCCACTTTTTTATTATTGTGCTTTTTTCTGATTTGTGCTTTTTTCTCTGATTTGCAACTTGTTAAATTATCATTGTATTTGTATTACCACTTACTTATTGTACTTATGATATTGTATCCTAACATTGTCTTTCTCTCCCCCCCCCATTGTATTTCCTGTACTGGTTATTTGTATTTAATATGTTGTAATTGCCGCCCTGAGTCGGCCTTTTGCTGAGTAGGGTGGGGTATAAATCCAATAAATAAATAAATAAATATAGCTATTACCCGAGCCTTCCTCCATATCTTTGATATCTGAACCACATTCAAGCATATCAGAAAGTAAACAAAACAAAAAAGACAAAAAAAATGCTGTGGCACCTTAAAGACTACCTCCTGTATTTTAATGCTAGCTTTTGTGGATCAAGTGCACTTCATCAGACATAAGAGTGGATATCATCGTATACACTAAAACCTTGCATAAATAGCATCTCACTTAGAGACTAACTCGCTTAAAGAGCAGAATTTTCTCTGAATGGTTGCCTCGCTTAACAACTAAAACAGGGTTCACAACCCGCCCCCCCTGCCAGAAGTCACAATCGGTCACTTACAATGGTGTTTCACTTAAAGAGCAAACTTGCTTAAAGAGCAATCCTGTGGAACACATTATGCTCTTTAAATGAGGTACCACTGTACTTTTGTACATATCTGGTATAGAGGCCCAGAGTAGCTGAGCAGAGTTGGTTGGTTCAAAAGATGGATATGCAAATAAATGAGTTCTTTACAACCAGTAATAACATGTAATCAGTTTGGCTATTTACAGTGGTGAATCTCTAATAGGAGTCAAATTGAGGAGTTAGGTTCTGTTTTTGCAAAATAAACATTCTGACATTACACATCTGGCTAATGGGTTAATTGAGGAAGCTTTATGGGAGAGGCACAGCCAGAGGTCAACTGTCCTGAGAATCATCTCCCTCCCCTTCCCCTCATTTTAAAATCTGTTCTGCAGTTGTGGCATTTTTAAATTTGATAATGTCCCAGATATGTACAGAAGTATACCATGATATCTACTCTTATGTCTGACGAAGTGACTTAATCCACAAAAGCTAACATTAAAATACAGGAGTTAGTCTTTAAGGTGCCCCTGCATTTTTTTGTCTTTTTTGTTTTGTTTACTCTCTGATATGCTTGCATAGACTAATACAACTACCACTTCAAAAATTTCTACATTCAGGCGGTTATTTTACCGGCTAAGTAACATTTTTTTCATTATTGGCCCAAAACATTTGATCTGCTCAACCCGAATCTCATCCATACCAGCTGTTTTACTGTCCTTAAACCTGCCTATTGCCTCTTCCAGCTCTCTTATGATGAAGGGGGTAGTCAGAGCGCTTGCACTCCATTCCTCATTCCTTCTTATCCTCTGCTTGTTTTCCCATGGATTGTTTTTCTGTGGGTTGGAACCTGGTTTCCCATTAAATAATAGTTGTTGGGCAGCTGAGACATTGGCATGTACCAGTCATTTGGTTACATCATTATTAAGATGATTAATCTCCATGCTTTTTGATTGCTGTGATTTGTGTCGATTTCTTCTGTGAGCTTAATCCATTTGTTACCCCAGATCTGAAATTATCTTTATTATTATTTTTGTACTTTAATTTCCAATAAAAATACTTCTCTCTTTATTTTTTATTTGCCATCCACTTCAAGGTTAGGCTTCCATATGCACCAAGCACCACACTAACATGCACTCACTCACAACACTTTGCAGGTAAATGATTGCAAAGATCCATTTTTAATCATTTTTCAAAGAGTCGCAATTGCGATCCTTTGAGCTCCGCAAATCCCAATCACTTAAGTAGGAGTTGTTATGTATGTATGTATGCATGTTCATTATACTGTAAAGGCAAGATTGTAACCACTCCAGATACAAACGATACCAGCTGTAAAAGAACGCGAGCAGACAGCCCATAGAGGGCAGCTGCGAGCGTTCAGCCTCACATGGTTCACATTGCTCAATCACGGACAGCCGCGGGAAAACCTTCCCCGCATTCAGCAGCAGAAGAAAGAGGCGTGCCTGGGCGAGGCCACGCCGGTAGCAGCCAATCAGCTACCGTGCTACAAGATTCAAATGTAGAGAGCTACTGTATATATTGAGATGTATCACCGCCATTACCTCATGCTTCACCGGAACCTCATGCAATAAACCTGTGTTAAACCAACCCTTTGATTGTCCGGTTGTCTTTGGTCCCATACACCAAATTGGCGACGAAGGTGGGATATGGCTGCCCACGGGACCAAGACATGCGCCGGCTACGTGATCAAGAAGCCGGGAGACTTGGAGCTGTTTGAGATAGACTTCCACGCAGCGCTGGTGGAGCTCGAAGTCTCAGATGAGGCCAAAAAGAGGGCCATTTTCGTCCGCATGCTCGGACACGAGACCAAGAGGACCTTGGTGGACCTGATTGCGCCGAGGAAGGTGAGCGAACTCAAAGCCACAGAGCTCCTGGCGGCGTTGCGCGCCCATCTCCGGCCAGCAATAGCGATGTTCCCCGCTCGGAGCGCGTTCTGGAGGCGAGTCCAGGCACCCGGGGAATCGGTCGATGAGTTCGCCGCGGCCCTGCGGTTGGCTGCCGGCCCATGCAAGTGGGAGCTCCCCGAAATCACCCTCCGGGACTGCCTACTCTGCGGTCTGAGGGACACAGAGACTCAGTGCGCGCTGATGAAAAGGGAGCCGCCTCCCTCGTGGCAACAAGTCCTCGACACGGCACAGGCCGCGGAGGCCACTTCTGCCGGGGTGCACGAGCTTCAGGACTGGCGCCCGAAGACCGCCAAGGCAGAGAGCTCGGTGCGCGCGGCCCGGCGAGTTTCGAACTCGTCTGCGGAGAGCGGCGACGACGAGGACGTCCGGAGGGTCCAGAGAGAGGGCCGGCGCTGCGACGGCTGCGGCGCCGCCCACGCCCGTGCCAAATGCCCATTCCGCAAGGCCGAGTGCCACAACTGCGGCCGGCGCGGGCACATCGCCAAGGTCTGCCGGAAACGGCGCGAGGCCACCAGGAGTTCTCCAGACCGCTCGGCGAGGCAGGACCGCACCACGAGGCAGGACCGCACCACGAGGCCAAAGGATGGCACCCGGACCACGAGGACGCAGGACGAAGTAGGGCGCATCTCCAACGACAGCGAGGACGACGCGCCGGTTTGCAGCGTTTCCACGGAGCACCCCCGTTACTTCGTTGAGGTAGTAATACAAGGGGCCCCTGTTAGAATGGAGGTAGACTCGGGTTCTTCATACTCCATTATTTCCCAGGGGGAGTTTATGAAAATCGCCCCCCACATGCGGCCCAAGCTCAAGGCGTTGAGGGCCACACTGAAGGACGTGCAAGGGAACCGCATCCCAGTGTTGGGGGTTGGGAAGTTCCGGGTTCAGTTTAAAAAGCACACCGCAACGCTTCCCCTAGTCGTCCTCAAGGGAGGTAAATGCAGCCTCCTCGGGACTCAATGGTTCCAGCCCCTGGGATTGTTCATTGGGGGGGTTCACGCCGTGAAAGCACACGCCGCCGGGGCTGATCCAATACAGAGCGTGTGCGATGCGCACCCCGAGGTTTTTAAAAAGGGGCTCGGGAAATTCAAGGGCCCCCCAGTGACTTTCGACCTGGACCCTGAAGTACGTCCAATCAGACTTAAACCGCGCAGAGTGCCTTTCGCACTAAAGGACAAAATAGAGGCGGAGTTGGACAAGTTGGTGGGCCAGGGGATTCTTGTTCCTGTTGATTCTGCGGAGTGGGAAACTCCAATTGTAACAGCGCTCAAGGCCAACGGGGAGGTCCGCATATGCGCTGATTACAAGTGCACCATCAATAAGGCGATCCGCCCTAATGCGTATCCGGTGCCGGTAGTCAGCCACTTGTTGGCCAGGTTACACGGGGGGAGGTGTTTCGCTAAACTCGACCTGGCCCAAGCCTACCAGCAACTCCCAGTGACCCCCGCCACAGCTGCTGCGCAGACCATAGTCACCCACAAAGGGGCGTTCCAGGTATCGCGCCTCCAATTCGGCGTGAATTCGGCGGCCGGGATCTTCCAGTCACTTGTGGAACGCCTCCTGAAGGGGTTAGAGGGGGTGTTGCCCTATTTTGATGACGTATTGATTACAGGGGGGAGCCGGGCCGAGTTAGCAACTAGGTTGGGAAAGGTCCTGACTATATTCGAAAAGGCGGGGTTGCGGTTGCGGAAAGACAAATGCGTCTTCTTCGCTACAGAGGTTGAGTTCCTGGGGTTCCGTGTCACGCCCGAGGGAATAAGGCCAGCCCAATCCAAGGTAGCCGCCATCAAGAAGGCCCCTCGCCCCACCTCCAAGCCCGAGTTGCAGTCGTTCCTCGGACTGCTCAATTTCTACCACTCCTTCCTCCCGCGGAAGGCAGCCGTGGCAGAACCGCTACACAAATTGTTAAAAAAGGACGAGGCATGGAAGTGGGGCGACGACCAGGAGAAGGCTTTCAATGACCTGAAGCGACTCCTGGCATCAGATGCCGTACTGACCCACTTCAATCCCAAACGCCCAGTGGTCCTGATTTGCGATGCATCCCCGGTGGGGGTGGGGGCGGTGTTATGCCACGTGCTGGAGAACGGTAGGGAGGCCCCGATAGCGTTCTACTCTAGGTCCTTGTCCCAAGCGGAGAGAAACTATGCCCAGACAGACAGGGAAGCACTAGCAATAATTGCGGGGACCAAGAAATTTCATGATTTTGTGTACGGCCGCCCCTTCACCATAGTGACTGACCATAAGCCTTTGCTGGGCATCTTCACCGCAGATAAGCCCACACCCCAAATCCTGTCCCCGAGAATGCTCAGGTGGGCCATCTTTCTCAACGCGTATCAGCACGCGTTGGTATACCGGCCCGGGAAGGAGATCAGCCACGCCGACGCCCTGTCGAGGTCCCCCATTCCCCGGGATTGCTGCCACGTGGGCGGAGTAGAGAGGGACCATCAGGTCTTAATGATAGAGGTTCTAGACTCCCCTCCAGTAGTACCAGCCGACATCGCCAAAGCGACAGGCAAGGACAAAACGCTGGCCACAGTTTGCTCCTGGGTACAGAAAGGGTGGCCCGTGTCTTCCCCAGCAGCGGAATTCGACACATTTTTCAAAAAGAAACTAGAGTTGTCCCTAGAGAGGGGTTGCCTTTTGTGGGGACAGCGGGTAGTGATCCCCACGCCTCTCCGGCCGAGGGTGCTTAAACTGCTGCACGTCAGCCACCCGGGGATCGTCCGCTCAAAGGCGCTGGCCCGCAGTTACTTTTGGTGGCCCCAGCTAGACGCCGACATTGAACACATGGTCGGCACTTGCGAAGCGTGCCAAAGCTCAAGGCCAGAAGAGGCTCGCTCGCCACCTAGGGAGTGGGACACAGCTAGGGGGCCCTGGTCCCGGATACATGTAGACTTTGCTGGCCCGTTCAGGGGAACGCTTTTCCTCCTCGTGGTGGACGCGTTCTCCAAGTGGTTGGAGGTCATCCCAGTCTCAAGCACCTCCTCGGCCACAACAATTAAACAGTTAAGGAGGGTCTTTTCCACGTTCGGTTTACCCGACACCCTCGTCAGCGATAACGCTAGCTGTTTCACGTCCGCCGAGTTCGGGGCATTCATGGAGCGAAACGCCATTCGGCACGTCACCTCTGCCCCCTTTCACCCGGCCACCAACGGCCAAGTAGAGCGCCTCGTGCGCACCACGAAAGACGCCCTGCTGCGCATGGGCCCCGGAGACCTCGACCTGAAATTGTGCCAATTCCTGCTAAGATACAGGGTCACCCCATTAGCCTCAGGGTACTCCCCCGCAGAGCTGTTGATGCGCAGGAAGCTGGCCACGGGAATCTCCAAGCTAGACCCCACGAGAGTAGAGGACAAGGGGCGGAACATAGGGGTGGAACCCACAAAGAGTTTCAGCGTAGGCGCCCCGGTGCATTGCAGGAACTACGCCAGCGCGGGGCCAGCCTGGGTGCCGGGCACCGTAGTAGAATAAACCGGCCCCGTCTCATACCACGTAGAGACCAGTACAGGCTTCCTGTGGAGACGGCACGTAGACCAACTCAGGCGCAGGGTCCCCGGAGAGCAGGACGAAGACGAGGAAAGTATCGAATCAGCGTTAGGGTACTCCCCCACCCGCTTAACCCAAGGGGGAGGAAAAGGGGAGCATGGGTCCCCACCAAGGGGGGAGGAAAGGGAATCGATCCACAGAAATCTTTTGCGGGAGTCCCCGAAAAAATGGAAGAGCCCCGACCACACACATACCCCGCGGGAGTTTCCCCGAAACACAGATGCCCATGGAAGTTTAGACGTTGATTTACAGTACCAGGGGGAGTTAGCGGAGTGGTCCCCCACCCGTCCTAGCGAAAAGAGGGGTTTCAGTTCAGCCCCTGGTACCTCCAGTCCCAGTAGCCCCTGTGAGTCAGAATGCGATATAGCGCCATTTCCCCGGAGACCGACACCCCCAAGATGGGAGGCGTCAGCGAGTCCGCCCACCACAGTCTCAAGGTCCCCCGAGCAGGACTCAGAAGGTAGCCGAACCACAAGGGCGACCTCATCGGTTCCACGGTTCACAATAGGAGGGTCCCCGGGGTCAGAGAGCAACAGGCAGGGGTTCACCTCCCAACTATTCATTCCCTTCCCATCCCCGGGCGCGAGGCAGGCACGAACACCCCACAGAGCCACTAACGAATCCCCGTTTCCTGTTGCAGGGCAAGCACCCGCGGAGTCAGGGATCACAGGCTCTCCAGTACTAGGTCAGATGCAAGCGCGTCCCAAGCGCACGTGCGGCAAGCCACAATGGTTGCGGGACTTTGTCCCATCCTAGGGGGGAGGGATGTTATGTATGTATGTATGCATGTTCATTATACTGTAAAGGCAAGATTGTAACCACTCCAGATACAAACGATACCAGCTGTAAAAGAACGCGAGCAGACAGCCCATAGAGGGCAGCTGCGAGCGTTCAGCATCACATGGTTCACATTGCTCAATCACGGACAGCCGCGGGAAAACCTTCCCCGCATTCAGCAGCAGAAGAAAGAGGCGTGCCTGGGCGAGGCCACGCCAGTAGCAGCCAATCAGCTACCGTGCTACAAGATTCAAATGTAGAGAGCTACTGTATATATTGAGATGTATCACCGCCATTACCTCATGCTTCACCGGAACCTCATGCAATAAACCTGTGTTAAACCAACCCTTTGATTGTCCGGTTGTCTTTGGTCCCATACACCAAAGGAGTAGACTAGGGCTCCACTCTAGAAGTGGAGCTTCAATCGCTGAGCCTATGCAATAGAATTGGAGGTTGACCGGGCCTCGCTCAAGAAGTAAGGCCAAGGACAAGGCGTCTAGGCTGGCTTGAGGGAAGCAGATAGCCCCGGTAAAAGAAGCGACAGTAGTCTGGTCCTTGATAGCAAACTACAACTATACCCTATACAACGGGATTTTTTTAAAATCAAAGCTGAGTAGACTAGGGGTGTTCAGAGAACGAGGGCTACTATTTCAAAGGCAGGTAGACCGCTCCGACTTTGAGAATGATTTTTTTTAAAATAGAAGTGACAAGCATAGCAGACCACCCCGAATTCGAGAAGGTAATTTTTTTAAAAGTAAAGGATGGTAGACCAGCAAAGTCCCTCGGATGGTCATACCTAGCACAGTATCCTCAAATAACCTACTAGCCTACATGAATGGGAATCCAAATTGTCAAATAATATTTTAAGTTAGGACCTAGACAACATATATTAAGGGTATAGTTGTAGTTTGATAGAAAGCATTTTGCTCAAAGGTTGAGAATCCAGTATTTTCTAACAGTTGGCATAAACCTACACATTGTACTTGGCACAGTAACCTGAAAGAATTTAATTAGTCAAACTTTTCACCTCAGATTCACAGTTAGGAGGGGGGAAGAGAGATGCATTGTATATGTGACCTCATCCACTAGATGGGAGGGGGTCTTCAACATACACTTGCCCTAGGACAGCCATACATTGAGATGTACCATATTTGGCCCAGTCTGACACACAAATCCCAATAATCTATATCACTGACTATAAGATAACGATGTACATAGTCTGGCTCAGAATCTTATAAAATACACAAGCAGCTGACAGCCCACAGCTTGGGGAGAAAGCTGAGGAGAAGCTCACAGCTCAGATGAGGGGAGAAGCCTTATCAAGATGCCTTATTTGACTTGATGCCAAATGGAAACTTCACGGGGGCAAATTTGCCCATCCAAGAAGCCAATTTGCCAGAGAAAACAGGTAGCTATGAAAGCTGAATTTATTATGTTTCTTTCTTGCACTCATTGAATGCTCAGAGGAGAGAGACAGGATTATAAGAAGCAAGTTTTTAAATGTTGTTAAAATGCCTATCTTATAGAAAATAGCTCTTTTGCTAAAAAAAGAGATGCTATGCTGATGGAACAGTGTATTTCTTCAAAGCAAATAGAAAATTGAGAGTGGAAGGTGAGATAAGAAATGTAACAAGCTTTAAACAAAAAGACTATTCCTTTAATCTCCAAAGACTTGGAAACCAGAAGTCCTGAGAAGAAGAGTAGCGGGCCAGCCTTCACCCTTTAAGAGAAAGGGGACAAAGTGAAAGGGAAAACTTCAGTGAAGAAGGCTCAGGACCTTTAGTGTAAGGGACCAAAGACAATGAAACAGCCGAAGGGTTGGCTTAACACAGGTTTATTGCATGATGATCCGGAGGAACATGTGGTAATGGCGGATGAGTAGCTCAATATATACAGCTGGCTATACATTTGAATGTGGCTCGTCGACAGACTATTGGTTGCTGCCTGCGTGACGTCGTAGAAGGTCACGCCCTTCTTGACCAGGTAAAGAGGTTGCGGGGAATCTTCCCGCGCTGCTGAACCAGGTGAATCTGAACCATGAGAGCTGGACGCTCGCTACTGCCATCTAGTGGTCACTAGCTCGCATCCCCTTATCAGGTTTACATTGATACAGCTGATGGTTATAATGTTGCACACAGAAAGGTTACATTGTTAACACATGGCAAAGGTACGTTGTTAAAGGCACAGCTTTACAGAACACAACATCCCTCCCCCCTAGGATGAGACGAAGTCTCTCAGCCAAGATGGCTTGTTGCATGTGCGTTTGGGCCGTGAAGAGGGCTGACCCCCCCGGGGGCGCTACTGCTTCTTTGTTCCCTGGTCCCTTGTCCTGAAATGGGAGAGGGAGACTTGTTAGTGGCTTGCCGCTGTCTGGCGGCCTTAGGGGAAGGGAAAAACTCCATTGTGGGCAGACCGGGGGCAGTCGGGGCTAACGAAAAACCCCTCTTCTCGCTTGGACGGGTGGGGGACCACTCCGAAACCCCCCCCCCCGGTTCTGAAAATCAAAATCTAACGTAGTAGGGGTATCCGCATTTGTGGGGGAATTCCGCGAGATATGTATGGGGTCGGGTTCCTCCTCCTCCTCCTCAGAAAGATCCCCTAGGATATCTACGAGAATATCCCCCTCCCCCCTTGGTGGGGACCCGCGGTTCCCTTTTCCTCCCCCTTGGGCTGAACGGGTGGGGGAGAACCCTAACGCTGATTTTTCCTCTATGTGGACTGTGCCCTGCTCATCGGAGACCCTGCGCCGGAGCTGATCCGCGTGCCGCCTCCACAGGAGCCCTGTGCTGGTTTCCACGCGGTACGACACGGGGCCGGTTTGCTCCACAACTACGCCCGGTACCCAGGCTGGGCCCGTGCTGGCGTAGTTCCTGCAATGCACGGGGGCGCCTACACTGAAACACTTTGTAGCCTCTAGCCCGATGTTCCTTCCTTTGTCCTCTACCCTCGTGGGGTCTAGCCTCGTAAGGATGGTGGTCAGTTTCCTACGCATTAAGAGTTCTGCGGGGGAGTATCCAGACGCCAACGGGGTCACCCTGTACCCTAGCAGAAACTGGCACACTTGCAGGTTCAGATCTCCGGGGCCCATGCACCGCAACGCGTCCTTCGTGGTGCGGACGAGGTGCTCTACTTGGCCATTGGTGGCCGGGTGAAACGGGGCGGAGGTGATGTGCTGAACGGCGTTGATCTCCATGAATGCCCTGAACTCGGAGGACGTGAAGCAACTAGCGTTGTCGCTAATTAATGTGTCGGGTATGCCGAACATGGAAAAGAGCCTCCGCAAATGCCTAATGGTCTGGGCCGAGGAGGTGCTCGTGACTGGGATAACCTCCAACCACTTGGAGAAGGCGTCCACTACAAGAAGGAATAAGGTGCCTCTGAACAGGCCCGCGAAATCAACGTGCACCCGGGACCACGGCCCCTTAGCCGTGTCCCATTCCCTGTGGGGAAGGCGGGCCTCCTCTGGTCTGGAGCATTGGCAACTTTCACAAGTGCCGACCATGTGCTCGATGTCGGCGTCCAGCTGGGGCCACCAGAAGTAACTGCGGGCCAGCGCCTTGGATCGCACGATGCCGGGGTGGCTGACGTGCAGCAGTTTGAGCACCCGCGGCCGAAGGGAAGTGGGAATCACCACCCGCTGCCCCCACAAGAGGCACCCCCTCTCTAGGGACAGTTCTAGCTTTTTTCTGAAAAATGGGGCGAACTCCTCCGCTGGGGAGGACGCCGGCCACCCTTTCTGCACCCAGGAGCTAACTGCCGCTAACGTCTTGTCCTTCTCTGTCGCTTTGGGGATGTCGGCGGGCATTACGGGGGGCGAATCCAGCACCTCTATCATAAGAACCTGATGGTCCCGCTCCCCCTTGCTCACCTGGCTGGGCGTTAGGGGGAGGGGAGACCTTGATAGAGTGTCCGCATGGCTGATCTCTTTCCCGGGCCGGTAGACCAACACGTGCTGATACGCGTTGAGAAAAATGGCCCACCTGAGCATCCTCGGGGACAGGATCTGTGGGGTGGGCTTATCTGCGGTAAAGATGCCTAGCAGGGGCTTGTGGTCTGTTACAATTGTGAAGGGGCGGCCGTAGAGAAAATCGTGAAATTTTTTCGTCCCCGCGACTATTGCTAGAGCCTCCCTGTCTGTCTGTGCGTAGTTTCTCTCCGCTTGGGACAGGGACCTGGAGTAAAATGCTATCGGGGCCTCCCTTCCGTTTTCCAACACGTGGCACAGCACCGCCCCCACCCCCACCGGAGATGCATCACAGGTCAGAACTACTGGGCGTTTGGGGTTGAAGTGGGTCAGTATGGCGTCGGACGCCAGGAGGCTTTTTAGCTCGCTAAATGCCCTTTCTTGGTCCTCGCCCCACTTCCATGCCTGGTCTTTCTTTAGCAGTTTGTGTAGCGGTTCAGCCACCGCTGCCTTCCGGGGGAGGAAGGAGTGGTAAAAGTTGAGCAGTCCTAGGAACGACTGCAGCTCGGGCTTGGAGGTGGGGCGGGGGGCTTTCTTAATGGCTGCCACCTTGGACTTGGATGGTTTTATTCCCTCGGGAGTCACACAAAACCCTAGGAACTCAACCTCGGATGTGAAGAAGACGCATTTGTCCTTTCGCAGTCTCAGCCCCGCTTTTTCGAATCTTGTCAGGACCTTCCCCAACCTCTTGGCCAATTCAACCCGACTCCCCCCCCCCCGTTATTAACACGTCATCAAAATAAGGCAACACCCCCTCCAGTCCCTTCAGGAGGCGTTCCACGAGTGACTGGAAAATTCCAGGCGCCGAATTCACGCCGAACTGAAGGCGCGTCACCTGGAACGGCCCCTTATGGGTGACTATGGTCTGCGCAGCAGCTGCGGCAGGGGACACCGTAAGCTGCTGGTAGGCCTGTGCTAAGTCGAGCTTAGCGAAACACTTCCCCCCGTGTAACCTGGCCAGCAGATGGCTGACTACCGGCACCGGATATGCATTCGGGCGGATCGCTTTGTTGATGGTGCACTTGTAGTCGGCGCATATGCGGACCTCCCCATTGGCCTTTAGTGCGGTTACAATTGGAGTTTCCCACTCCACGGAATCAACAGGCACAAGGATTCCCTGGCCCACCAATTTGTCCAGTTCCGCCTCTATCTTGTCCTTAAGTGCGAACGGCACCCGGCGTGGTTTAAGACGAATTGGGCGGACCTCCGGGTCCAGGTCGAATGTCACTGGGGGCCCCTTGAATTTCCCAAGTCCTTTTTTGAAAACTTCGGGGTGCGCCTCGCACACCTCCAGAATTGGATCAGTCCCAACGGCGTGCATCCCAACGGCGTGCACCCCCCCAATAAACAAACCCAGGGGCTGGAACAATTGAGTCCCGAGGAGGCTGCAATCTCCCCCTTTGAGCACGACTAGGGGAAGGGACGCGGCGTGCTTCTTGAATTTAACCTGAAATTCTCCAACCCCCAACACTGGAATGCTGTTCCCTTGCACGTCCCATAGTGTGGACCTCAATGCTTTGAGCTTGGGTCGCTTGTGGGGGGCAATTCCCAAAAACTCCCTCTGGGAAATGATAGAATATGAGGACCCCGAGTCAATTTCCATCCTAATGGGAACCCCTTGGACTAGTACCTCAACAAAGTAGCGGGGGTGTCCTGTAGACACGCTGAACACTGGGGCGTCGTCCTCGCTGCCGTCGGAGATGCGGCCCACGCCGTCCTGCTTCCGCGTGGCCTGGGCGCCGTCCTTGGGTCTCGTTGAGCGGTCTTGTCCCGCGGAGCGGTCTGCGGAGCTCCTCCGGGTCTCGCGCTTCTTCCTGCACACCTTGGCGATGCCCGCGGCGGCCGCAGTTGTGGCACTCGGCCTTCCGGAACGGACACTTTACGCGGTCGTGGGCTGCTCCACAGCCGTCGCATCACCGGCTCTCCTTCCAGACCCTCCGAACGTCCTCGTCATCGCTGCTCTCTGTGGACGACCTTGAAGTTCGCCGGGCCGCCTGTACCGGAGCCTCTGCCTTGCTCAACTTTGGCCGCCAGTCCTGGAGTTCTTGGACCCCGGCCTTCGTAGCTTCTGCGGCCTGGGCCGCTCTGACGACCTCCTGCAACATGGGAGGCGGCTCTTGGTTCATTAATGTGCACTGGGTCTCGGCGTCGTTCAGGCCGCACAGCACACAGTCCCGGAGGGTGATTTCGGCATTCTCCCATTTGCACGGGCCGGCCGCCAGCCGCAGGGCCGCCACGAATGCGGCGACCATCTCTCCGGGCGCTTGGACTCGCCTCCAGAACGCACTCCGAGCGGGAAACATCGCCGTGGCGGGCCGGACGTGCTCACGCAGCATCTGCATGAGTTCTTTGGCCTTGAATTTGCTCACCCTCCTCGGTGCAATCAGGTCCACCAAGGTCCTTTTGGTTTCTTGTCCGAGCATCCTGGTGAAGATGGCCCTTTTCTTTGCCTCTTCCGTGACTCCGGACTCGATCAGTGCTGCCTGGAAGTCCATCTCGAAGATCTCCCAGTCGCCCGGTTTCCTGATTTCGAAACCGGCGCATGTCTTGGTCCCGTGGGCTGCCATGATCCCACCTTCATCGACAATTTAGTGTAAGGGACCAAAGACAATGAAACAGCCGAAGGGTTGGCTTAACACAGGTTTATTGCATGATGATCCGGAGGAACATGTGGTAATGGCGGATGAGTAGCTCAATATATACAGCTGGCTATACATTTGAATGTGGCTCGTCGACAGACTATTGGTTGCTGCCTGCGTGACGTCGTAGAAGGTCACGCCCTTCTTGACCAGGTGAAGAGGTCGCGGGGAATCTTCCCGCGCTGCTGAACCAGGTGAATCTGAACCATGAGAGCTGGACGCTCGCTACTGCCATCTAGTGGTCACTAGCTCGCGTCCCCTTATCAGGTTTACATTGATACAGCTGATGGTTATAATGTTGCACACAGAAAGGTTACATTGTTAACACATGGCAAAGGTACATTGTTAAAGGCACAGCTTTACAGAACACAACAGGACCACAATTTAGTACCCAATTATCTCAGAAGGACATACACACTCACCTCCTATTCTTCCCAGTGCAGCAAGGTGATAGGGAATACGGCACTTACTTACAGGAGTCAAAGGAAACTGACTTCATTTATAGAGCCACCCTTTACCCAGCTAATAGAGAAGCAGGGGAGCCACCTCTCTCACCCAATAATCTACTACAGGCCAGGGCAGAAGCTACCAAAGCAAGGCCAATGTACTGGTCATTTTGAAAGCACCACCGTCCCCCTAACTGATGAGACCTGGGGTGGCTAGCAGAAAATTAATCAAGGGTAAATCAGGTTAGAGTGCCAGCACATGGTCACACCACAAGGGATGAGATGGTGGCGGAGTGGTGCCGACACAAATATGGCATGGAAATCCAAATATGGCACTTCAAAGACATCAAAGGCTGGGCGGTTGTAACAATGTATCCAGTCTGAAAGATTCAATCAAGGCTTCAAAGAACTTCAAAGAAATAGGTACTTTCTAAAGATTCTTCGATAGCACCATGAACAAAAAAAATTAGAAAAAAATTCAAGGCGATAGGGGAGGATGGTGGGTGAGATTTCAAGTCAAAAGTTAACACTTTAAATGCTGAATTAAAGTTTAAAATAATTATTAAATATCGTGACTTCACTCCTGGAGCTTGGCTGACCCCCAGGATCAGTTGACCGGTTAAGGGCCGGTGGCAGAATGGATCGAGGGAATGTCTCCTGGGGAATAAGACAGTAAAAGTTTGTTTATTCTCAATTGGCTCCTACTTAGAAAGTGCAGGCTTTTTGAAACTGGATTTCTCCCTGCCTCTTCTACTGCCTGAATGTCAAGCGTGGCTGCAATGGCAGAGTAAAAATAAGGTTTTAAAATGACTTTAAAGTAATTGTAGTTTGAATAAAAATGCAGTTTTCCTGTCTTTGGAGCCATGCTTGACCATAGACATGGCGAACTTGACTCTTTGATCCCTGATTGATCTTTAATTAGCGGTTGCAATTAGAAGTTCCAAAAATCATTAGAAATATTGTAAAATGGTACTAACATGCTCTATTTTGTATTTCCAAAGCAGGAAACTTTCATAATGTTTTCTTTAAACTTGATCCTGCCTCGGTACACCCAAGAGGTTTACTGTGTTAACACCTGATGCCCAGAGGGACACACACCTATCTCTAAATTTCCTGAAAGTCAGCAACAAGAACTATGGTCATGTTTGTTCTAAGGGCTATTATTTTGTATGTATTCCTCGCGTCTTTGTTTTCTGGGGTCTGTAATTACTGTATGTACATAAGAACATAAGAACAGGCTTGCTGGAACAGGCCACAGCCCATCCAGTCCAGCATTCTGTCTCACACAGTGGCTCACCATTTCCTTCAGGGTATTCCCAAGCAGATGCCTTCACCTGCTTAGGATTCCCTGGAAATGATATTGAGAGATATCCTGCCTATCTCTCCAACCCGGAGGTTGTCCTTAAGTATCCGTAATTATAGCCATTGATACTCTTGTCCTCCATGAACTTGTCTAATCCTTTCTTAAAGCTGTCAAGACTGACAGCTGTCACCACTTCTTCTGGCAGGGAGTTCCATAGACCAGTAATCCTCTGGGTGAAAAAGTACTTTCTCTTATTTGTTTGAGAACTAGTACCCAAAAGTTTCATGGAGTGTCCCCTAGTTCTAGTGTTATGCGATAGGGAAAACAGTTTTTCCTTATCTACTTTGTCCACACCGTGCATGATTTTATAAACTTCAATCAGGTCACCTCTTAGACGTCGTCGTTCAAGAGTGAAGAGGCCCAACCATTGCAGCCTCAGATGGTAAGGAAGGTGTTCCAGTCCCCTAATCATTCTGGTTGCCCTCCTCTGCACTTTTTCCAGCTCCATAATATCCTTCTGGAGGTATGGCGACCAGAACTGTACACAGTATTCCAGATGGGGCCTCACCATAGATTTATAAAGAGGCAAAATGACACTTGCTGACTTATTTTCTATACCCTTCCTAATGATCCCTAGCATTGAGTTTGCTTTTTTCACTGCTGAGGCACACTGGGTTGACATCTTCATTGAGTTGTCCACCAGGACACCAAGGTCCCTTTCCTGGTTTGTCGCAGAGAGTTCAGACCCCATCAGTTTATAAATGTAATTGGGGTTCTTTTCCCCATCATGCATCACTCTGCACTTACTAATGTTGAAACTCATTTGCCACTGTTTTGCCCACTCCCCCAGTGTCGAGAGATCCCTCTGGAGCTCCTCACAATCTCTCACAGTTTTCACTACCCTGTATAATTTAGTGTCGTCAGCAAATTTGGCTACCTTGCTTTTTACTCCTACCTCTAGATCATTTATGAAGAGGTTGAAAAGCAGGGGTCCCAGTACTGAACCTTGGGGGACCCCATTCTTTACTTCCCTCCACTTGGAGAAGTGTCCATTTAGTGCTACCCTCTGTTTCCTGTCCCTTAGCCAGTTGCTGATCCAGGACAAGACCTGTCCCTTTATTCCATGACTGGTAAGTTTATTCAAGAGCCTTTGGTGTGGGACCTTGTCAAAAGCCTTCTGAAAGTCCAGATAAACAATGTCAACTGGATCCCCCTTATCCACATGCTTGTTGACACTCTCAAAAAATTCCAACAGATTAGTGAGGCATGATTTGCCCTTGCAAAAGCCATGTTGGCTCTTTTAGGATGGTTTCCATCACTTTTCCTGGGACACATGTCAAACTGACAGGTCGGTAATTTCCTGGATCACCCCTGGATCCTTTTTTGAAAATTGGTGTTACATTCGCTACCTTCCAGTCATCAGGCACAAAGCCTGATTTGAGGGAAAGATTATATATTTTGGCTAGGAGATCAGCAATTTCATCTTTAAGTTCCCTGAGAACTCGTGGATGGATGCCATCTGGTCCTGGTGATTTGTTAGTGTTTAGTTTAACAAGACATGCAAGGACCTCCTCCCTGGTTATTTCTATCTGGCTTAATTCTTCGGTTTCCCTCCCTACGAAGATAGGTTCTGTTTTGGGCATGTGGCCTCTGTCTTCTTCAGTGAATACTGAAGCAAAGAATTCATTGAGTCTCTCTGCAATCTCTGTTTCCTCTTTAATAACCCCTTGCCTTCCATTGTCATCTAATGGTCCAATGGCCTTCCTAGTTAGGTTCTTATTCCTAATGTACTTAAAGAAGTCTTTGTTATTTCTCTGAGTATTTTAGCTATATGCTCCTCAAAGTCTTGCTTTGCTTTCCTGATTGTTGCCTTGCATTTGTTCTGCCAGAATTTATGTTTCTGCCTGCTGTCCTCATTCGGACAAGCCTTCCATCTTCTAAATGAGCTTTTCTTGCTCTTGATCACTTCCCGAACAGCTCCTGTAAGCCACATTGGAGTCCTCTTGGACCTGGCAGTGCCCTTTTTCCTTTTGGGTATGCATTCCAATTGAGCCTCTGTTATTGTTTTTGTAAACTGCCTCCATGCCTCTTGGAGTGTTTGGACTCTCTCAATTTTCCCTTTCAGCTTCTTTTTTACTAGTTTCCTCAACTTTGGGAAATTTCCTTTTTGAAAATTTAAGGTCTCTGTGTTAGATTTTATCAGTGACTTGCGGTCTATGATCAAGTTAAACATAATTGAGTTGTGGTCACTGTTCCCTATTGGATCAGTCACATTAACATCTTGCACCAGATCCTGAGTATTACTCAGGATCAAGTCAAGGATTTTTGTACCTCTAGTTGGGTCTTCAACCATCTGTCCCAGGGAACAATCATTTAGCCCTACTGAATAAGACGCCGCCGTTGCGCACGGATGCCCCTCCCCGCCCCCTGCCATCGGGCGGGGAGTTTAAGAGGGCTCCCCGTGGCTCTGAAGAGCCGAAGACGCCGCCGCCGCGCACGGACGTCCCTCCCCACCCCCTGCCATCGGGCGGGGAGTTTAAAGGGGCTCCCCATGGCTCTGAAGAGCCGAAGACGCCGTTGCCGCGCACGGACGTCCCTCCCCGCCCCCTGCCATCGGGCGGGGAGTTTAAGAGGGCTCCCCATGGCTCTGAAGAGCCGAAGACGCTGCCGCCGCGCACGGACGTCCCTCCCCGCCCCCTGCCATCGGGCGGGGAGTTTAAAGGGGCTCCCCATGGCTCTGAAGAGCCGAAGACGCCGCTGCCGTGCACGGACGTCCCTCCCCGCCCCCTGCCATCGGGTGGGGAGTTTAAGAGGGCTCCCCATGGCTCTGAAGAGCCGAAGATGCTGCCGCCGCGCACGGACGTCCCTCCCCACCCCCTGCCATCGGGCGGGGAGTTTAAGAGGGCTCCCCATGGCTCTGAAGAGCCGAAGACGCCGCCGCCGCACACGGACGTCCCTCCCCGCCCCCTGCCATCGGGCGGGGAGTTTAAGAGGGCTCCCCGTGGCTCTGAAGAGCCGAAGACGCCGCCGCCGCGCACGGATGTCCCTCCCCGCCCCCTGCCATCGGGCGGGGAGTTTAAAGGGGCTCCCCATGGCTCTAGGGAGCCGAAGACGCTGCCGCCGCACACGAACGTCCCCCCCGCCCCCTGCCTCCGCCCTTCCCACCTGGGGGGAAGAAGAAGGAGATGTCGACGCCGGGACTTGCCAGCGCTCCCTGCTCGTTCCGGGAGCCCATGCATGTTGCTGGAACCAGGGGGGGATTGTGGATGGCGTGGGAGGAGAGAGAGTTGGTCCTGCCAGCCAGGAAGGAGGGGCAGCATTTCATCTAGGGAGGTTCCAGGGATCCATATAGGTGTTGTGACGGGCATGGGGCGGTATGGCGGGTACCGTGGGGTGGGCCGCACTCGGGGAATGCGGGCCCGATGTTTAAGTGCGGTCCCTCATTCCAGCCCTGCAGGTACATCTCTGGGCCCTGAGCAGCAGATCCACAGTGACCCCACCCTTAGGCTGCTGCTGGTGAATGCCAGATCAGTATGTAATAAGGCCCCCCTGATTCAAGATGCTATCCAGGAGGGGCTGGCCGACCTGGCATGCATCACCAAAACCTGGCTGACACCTGAAGATGGAGTACCTCTTTCGGATATGTGTCCAGCTGGGTTCGGTATCTGGCACCAGCCTAGAGGTGAGGGGAAGGGCTGTGGTGTCGCTATTGTTGCCAGGGAGTCCTTGGGAATTGCTAGGGCCACTGCTCCACAAGTGTCTGGTTGTGAGGCCCTGCTTCTACGGTTGGGCCCCAAGGGTCAGTTGGGGATCTTACTCCTGTACCTGCCCCCTTGCAGGGTAAGGGATGCCCTGCCTGAGCTCCTCGAAGCCGCCTCGATGCTGGCGTTGGAGTTCCCGAGGCTCATGGTTCTGGGGGACTTCAACTTGCCATCATTGGGGATGGCTTCTGAGGTGGCAAGGGAGTTCACGGCTTCCATGGCAGCCATGGGCCTGACTCAGGTAGTGCGGGGTCCAACCAGGGGCAGTGGTCACATGCCAGACTTAGTTTTCTTGTCGGAGCAGTGGCAGAGTGACCTGAGATTACAGGATTTAGCCATCTCACCTGTGCCATGGTCAGATCACTATCTGGTGACTCTTGAATTCCTGGGGGCAACGCTTCATCGTAGGGAGGCAGGGCCTATTAAAATGGCCCGCCCTCGGCGACTAATGGATCCAGATGGATTCCAGAGGGAACTAGGGGATGTTCCCAGCTCCACGATTCACCCGAGGCACTTGTCGACCTGTGGAACAGGACAGCAACAGCAGCCTTGGATGAAATCGTGCCACTGCGGCCTCTCCGCGCCCGTGGGGTTAGATCATCCCCGCGGTTCACAGATGAACTGCGGGATCTCAAACGGGCAAAGAGACGCCTAGAGCGCCGCTGGGTGAAGACCCGGGATGACTCCGATTGGACACTGGCTAGAGCTGCTATTAGGGCCTACCTAGTGGCAATGGGGGTGGTGAGGCGTCAATACTTCACCACCCTTATTGCCTCCGCTGATAATCACCCAGCCGCTCTGTTCCGGGTAACCAGGTCCCTCCTCGGTAGGGGGAGATCGGTGCCCGGTTGGCAGGGTTCGGCTGAGGACTTTGCTGACCATCTGGTGGAGAAAATCGATCGGATTCGTTCAGGACTGAGTCCCGGCGTGGATGGGGAGGGTCGGGGGGGTGCCGGAGCACAGTCTTGCTGTACGATCTGGGATCAGTTTGATCCTGTTGTCCCTGATGAAGTGGACAGGCGCCTTGCAGCTGTACATGCCACTACATGTCCTTTGGACCCCTGTCCCACCTGGTTGGTGAAAGCCTCCAGGGTGGGGACAGGTGGCTGGGTTGGGGCGATAATAAATGCATCCTTACGGGAGGGGGTATTTCCTGCACCATTAAAAAATGCTTTGGTGCGCCTCCTCCTGAAGAAAATATCCCTTGACCCAGCTGTCCTTAACAATTACAGGCCGGTTTCCAACCTGCCCTTTTTGGGTAAGGTTTTGGAGAAGGCGGTGGCGCGCCAGCTGCAGAGTGTCCTGGAGGAAGCGGATTATCTAGAGCCCTTTCAATCAGGATTCAGGCCCGGGTATGGTACGGAGACGGCATTGGTCGCACTAATGGATGATCTCTGGCGGGAGCGGGACGGGAGTTATCCATCCGTCCTTGCTCTTCTTGACCTCTCAGCGGCCTTCGATACCGTCGACCACGGTATCCTTCTGGAATGGCTCAAAGGATTGGGGATCGAGGGCACTGTGTTGTCCTGGTTTTCCTCTTTTCTGGAGGGCCGTACCCAGTCGGTGTGGTTAGAGAGTGAGAGGTCCAGCCCTAGGTCCCTCAAGTATGGGGTTCCTCAGGGCTCGGTGCTCTCTCCCCTCTTATTTAACATCTACATGAAGCCACTGGGTGAGATCATCCGTTCCCACGGGGTGCGGTACCATCAGTACGCGGATGACACCCAGTTGTATATCTCGGCCCGTGGGGACCCCAGTGATGCTGTTGAAATCCTATCCGGATGCCTGGAGGCCATTGGGGTCTGGATGGGGGCCAATGGGCTTCGGCTGAATCCCAGCAAGACAGAGTGGCTGTGGATAAGGGGCCCCGTGTTATCCAGGGAGTTACCACCTTTGGTACTGGATGGGGCGGTTTTGCCCCAGACAGACCCAGTGCGCAACTTGGGGGTCCTTCTGGATTCACGGCTGCTGCTGGAAGAACAAGTGGCGGCTGTGGCCAGGAGGGCTTTTGCCCAACTTCGGGTGATTCGCCAATTGCGCACGCTCCTGGACCGGGGCTCCTTGCTTATGGTCACCCATGCTCTGGTTACTTCCCGACTAGATTATTGTAATGCGCTCTACATGGGGCTGCCCTTGACGACCATTCGGAGGCTGCAGCTGGTCCAGAATGCGGCAGCCCGGATGGTGATGGGATGTGGGCGATATGCCCATGCCTCACCGCTACTTCGGAGGCTGCACTGGTTACCAGTTTGTCTCCGGGTGCAATTCAAGGTGCTGGTTTTGACCTTTAAAGCCCTATATGGCAGTGGGCCAGGATACCTTAGGGACCGCATTGTCCCAAGAGTGTCTGCCCGTCCAACCAGAGCGGACCGGAGGGGCTCTCTAATGGTGCCATCAGTTAGGGGTGCACATCTATCCAGCACCCGAAGGAGGGCCTTCTCCGTGGCCGCACCAACTCTCTGGAACCTCCTGCCAACAGATCTAAGACTTCAAAGAGAATTGCTGCCCTTCAGGAAAGGATTGAAGACCTGGCTGGCAGGGCAGGTGTAGGGCCCGAATGGGATCACGGTCCCCGCCTGCTGGCTTATGTAAAGAATTAAGAACTCTCTCTTCCTTTTTTAGAGTGGGTGGGATGGATGGGTGGGATAAGGGGTTTTTTAAGTGTTTTATATGTTTTTAGAATTTGTTGTAATGCCGCCCTGAGTCGGGTTCTGCCTGAGTGGGCGGCATATATAAATACGACTAAATAAATAATAAATAAAATAAAAATTAGCATATCTAGGAACTTTATCTCTTTATCATGTGCTGAACAACAGTTCACCCAGTCTATGTGAGGATAATTGAAGTCCCCCATTATAACCACTAACATAATGCTAGTTAGTTTCTGCCTGGGGACAGGATGGGATTATTTGGGTGGGAAATACAAAGAAATTCACCAAGTGAGTTCCATCGAACCTCTTGCTTTGGACGTGCAGCATTCCTGACTGGTTCCTGTCTTTAAGCCAAGCATGTTCATTGGGGGCATGCTCAACAACTTTGCCCTGCTATTGGTTAATATATTAATTTGTCTCCACCTAATCTCCCAACCTCCTTCCTCTATCTTTTCCTTGAATTTGTAATCTTTTCCTTGAAATTTGTAATCTTTTCCTTGAAATTTGTAATCTTTTACCAAATATCACCATTTACATCAAAACTTACTATTGTAACTCAAAATTGACTTATTTACCTATGAAATAACAGCCTGCTGCTAGGTTATTGTTTTCTTTGTAAAAAAGCTTTATTGTAACTTTAGATAGATGATAGGATTAGTCTTTGTAGAACTGTATAAAAGGATGTTGTGATGTCAGGACTTCAGCACTCTAGCTCACTGTTTCAAAATGTAGTTAGGGAAGCTCACGTTTAGATTTTTGTAGCAGGCAAAAGGTTGTGAACGGTCTTTGACCAGGAGCAGGCCACTGTTGATTAAATGCATATTCAATAAACAATTTTATTTTTGCCTGAAATTAAAGTCTCTGTGGTTGTTGGGGGCTCTGCCAGTAGAATAACTTTTTAATTTTGAAACGCATCTCTGGTGCTCGCAGGTCTTCCTGTGACAAAGAAAAAGGGGATAGTGATTTTTAGGCAACAAATTTTTCCCTTTTGTGCTCTAAGATAGCTGACACTACATGTAGTCCGGCTTTAAATGCATCTTCATTGAGTGGATTTGCAGGGAAAAGGGTAAAATATTCATTCTGTAAGTGAACAGCTTCATGTTGAGATTGACACTAATAGAGTTATACTGGCAGAGAAAAGTAATAAGATTCTGATTGCTGTTTATTTGTATAACCCACTTATTTAGGTTAGTTGCAGTAGAGTTAGGACACCTTCTGTAGGATTCGTGAAAAAAGTAGATTCTGAAGAATAATACAGGAAGAGTAAGGATTCGACATCACAGGGGTATTCTTAAAAGTAGTTTCAAGGACAATTTAGAGACATTGATTTCTTTATTCACCATCTGCTGAGATTCACTTATACTGTCTTTTTGCAATAAATAGATTGCAGACTTCACAGGATTCTATGAGTCATTCTGCTTCATCCTTGACTCCTAGGCCAAATTCTGCAAAATAACAGCAACAACATGTGGTTCTCCTTTGCTTCCTACTTTTGCTTTCAAATATTGTATGAGTCAGATACAAGGGGACTCTAATATTTGTGACAAGACCGGCTTTTAAGCATGTCCTACCTAAACTGAATAGGGGTAGTCCACTTGAGGACCTTTTATTGAACTTGGATGTCAGAAGGGGTTCTGTATCTGAAGGGTAATATTTTGTGATGCTGTAAAGGTAAAGGTAAAATCAGACTGTGGGGGCTTAGTGGTTAAGACACTGAACATGATGACTGAAAGTTCAGTAGGTCAGCAGTTTGAGACTGAATGCTGCATGATGGAGTGAGCTTCCGTCTCTGTCCCTGTTCCTGTCAACCTAGCAGTTTGAAAGCAAGAAATTGCAAATAGACAAATAGGGACCACTTCAGTAGGAAGGTAAACAGTATTCCATGCACACCGGTGTCTAGTCATGCCTGCCACATGCCCATGGAAATGTCTGCAGACTAAAAACAAAGATGAGCAACTGAATCCTAGAGTTGGATATGACTGGCTTTCAAGCAAGGGTGACCTTTACCTTTACTTAAACTGGCTGGATAGCTCAATGGTGGGAGTTTGATTCTTTGCTGTACCTCCAGGGAGAAGATCCTGCCTATGTAGCCTTTGGTAATCTGCACTGTTGCACGGTCCTCCCGAGAAGAAAATAATGGTAAACCACTTTTCTGTATTCTTTGCCTAGAAAACCCTGGAAAGGGTCATCATAACTCAGAATTGACTTGAGGGCACATAATTTAATTTTAAGAATTTATGAAGTCCTCACTGGCTGCTGCAAAAACACCATTTTTTGGGGGGGGGATGAATACAAATTATTATTATTATTATAGAAGTATTATTTCTATATTAAAACATTGTCTATTTGCTGATATAATGGGGTAAGTTGCTAATGCAGAAGAACATTTTTGTGAAGAAATCATGTGGTTTCTATGTCAGAAATGTATGAGTTGATGGATAAAAGGATCTTGTATCTGGCTTCCTGAAAAACAAAACAAAATTGTATATAATTATTTTGTGTTTCAGAAGCTTGACTCTCCTATGGTGAAGACATGATCTACTATGACATTAGTTATCCCTTTATTTGCATTCTTTACTTTGCAGTGAAAAAGATATTGAGACAATGTAGTAGACTATTTAACTGACAGAAATTTGAGGCTTTGGGCCTCATCCAGACAGTTGATAGAATAAAAGGGTTTAGATGGTCCCTGGGAATTATTTAAAGATTACTAAAATTAATTGTTCATGTCAATTTGAAATGGCAGCTCAACAAAGTAAATTACAATTTCAAAACAAACAAATAAACAAAAACAGGCAAACTTAATGCATTAATTAAAATGTCCAGGCCTGTTTAATGGGGATATCATGAATTAGCTGCATTGCAGACAAATTTATTCTGACAGGAAAAAAAGACAAAGAAGGGCAAAGACAATGGAAAACTAATGAAAACTGTCAAAAATATTAATTATATTTTTATTCAACTCTTCCACCAAAAAGCTCAGTACAATCACTGTGTCTCTTCTCATTTTATCTGTATAACAATCCCTAATGACCTTTTTTAGGTTTCAGAAATTGACCCAGACTGCAGGAAGTAATCGGTCCACTTTATTCTGTATTAGCAGAAATATTGATGGCATTTCTTTTCCCTTCCCTTTTCTTCTTTGTCTGCTCTATCCTCCCCCCCCTTTTGCTGGTATTTCTCTCCCCACTAATTCATCCTTTGCTTATACAGTAGAAGAAAATACTATGTGCAGCTATCAAAAAGTCCTTATGGAGGGATTAATCTTTTTGCCTTTTTAGGTGAGAGAAAAGCTGTCACCTAGTGGCTGAACGTGGTACAGCGAGCTGTAAACAAATTTTTAGTGAACTCCTCTGCCTGGAATTGCATGTTTGCAATAATCCACAGCAAAGGCTGTGAGTTACCTGCAAACCCACTTACAACATGTGCCCTTTTCTAACATGGTTCCTTGCTTTAAAACAACATGTTACTGAATAGCCAATGCTGGAAGGCTTCCTGGCTATTAAGAATGTCAGGGTCTAAAGAGCAGCCTTGTCCACTTGACACATTGTGAAAACAGCTGCTGGAGCAATCCTCTGGGCCTGGGGCAAAAACCACATCACCAACTGGCCAAGGCTGGGTGGATTCCTGGCTACCTTGACATCCCTTTGCTATGCTGGGCAGCTATGGGAGCCATGAAGGGCACAATTTTTAAACCTTAGTAGGCCTTGCGTCATGGGCGATGACAAGAGTCTCTGCAAATTCCAGGCAGTTTTTCCACAGTGTGTTGTTACCTCCTTTAACAAAATGCACCATAGCTACTCAGATGATGTAGCTGTTGGTAAACCAAGCTCTTAATCCAAGAAGTATTAATATAATTGGCAACCTGTATGGACAAAACAAAAATGCTGATGTGAAAATTGCAAATCAGATGGTATGATGACACAGAGATACAAATGGAGAATGACCAAGGTTGTCTACCCTTTCCAGTGCTTTCCAGTTTGTACTGAGAACATTTTTAGAGAAGCATTTTCTGATTCAAATGATGGTATGATGGCTATATAGATTATCAACAAGAGCAGTATGCAGACAACCCTGTGTTATTGGATGGACTCCAAAGGTTACTAGATAAAGTCAATGAAAGAAGTAATGGACAGGGCCTAAAATGAACTATAAGAGTAAGTGCTTGGTTAAAAAAAAAGAAAGAAAAAATGCAGAGGAAGGGCCAAAATGTGTACTATGGCAAATTCTTCTTCTTCAAGTTCCATATCTGATTCCAAATATTGGTGGTCATCATGGCATCAGCCATAAAGATTTTCCTGGGAACAATATAATGCAGTAATCTTCCATTTGCCTTCTGCATTGCAGTGTGATACTCATACCAGAGCCATACCATTGATCCATATCACTTTCTGGTCCTGAGGCCTTTTGGTACACAAAGTCCTCATCAGCCCCAGGCCAGTATTGATGAAGCTGCTGCCCTCCATCAAGATAGATTCAAATGGGATTTTCTTTTCATTTGGGACTATCACCCTTCCCTTTGGACTTCACCACCCAAGGCCATTAGTCCTCAGAGTTATCAGGTTAGTTAACCACCGCCTGACGTTGAGTCACTGGCAGTATTATCTACTCTATTATCATAGCAGGACAACCTGGCCAGACTCTAATTATGTCAAATAGCTCTAACAGATACAAGTAGTGTGGTTTCACGAATAGTGAATACTGCTGTCCACTGTCATACTGCTCTAGCCATTAAGATGTTTTTTCCTGATATTCAGCCTATATCTGGCTTCCTTTAGTTTGAGACCATTATTACATGTCCTGCACTCCTGGGATGACCGAAAACAGATCCCGCATCTCCTCTTTATGACCACCTTTCATGTATTTGAAGAGTGCTATCATATCCCCTCTCTGTCCCCTTTTCTCAAGACTAAAAATACCCAGTTCCTTCAGTCTTTCCTTATATGTCTTGGTTTCTAGCCTTCTGATCATCCTTGTTGCCCTTCTCTGTACCTGCTCTAATTTGTTTAACTTCATTATTTACAGCTATCATCTCCAAAAATAAGAAGTGGCCAGTGATGCTATAATGTAGTACAGTAAAACCCCTACCTACACAAAAAATCAGTTCTGTAGGCTTTTGCTTAAATCGGTTTTTATGTTACTCGAAGCAAACCCATAGGGGGGGGGGATTTTACATAGCTCGAAACAAAACCCTTACGGAAAATGAAATTTTTATGTAAATTGAAGCAAACCCATAGGGAAATAAATTTTTACATAACTCGAAGCAAACCCATAGGAGTTACTTAAATTTATGTAAATTGGGACATATATGTAAATCGGGACATGGTTTTAGCACAAAATCATTATGTAAGTCGAATTTTATGTAACTCGGGGCATTTGTAAGTCGGGGTTTTACTGTGAGTAATTATTTCAGGCTCTGCTATGCATGTGCAACCCATAGCAATAAAACAAAATAGCAGCCTGTGAGAATGGGGGTTTAGAATGAAGATGCTATACCGGATTATAACTGGGGGAAATATTAGCATGACCTGCAATCCTGACATAGATAAACCTTCCCTCAGACACTCAAAGTAACAGACAAAACCAGGGGTTTCAAGGACTATTAGATAAGTATGATTAGTAAACAAGTGGAGAAAACCTAATCTAGGTTCTCATGATTACATGTACTATTTGCCAGGTATGAATCACACTCTAGGATTCATTAATTTTTAACATCCTTGACAACAGTATCAAGAGTTAGATATGCACAAGCAGTTTTAGACCACTAGACATATGGCAAAGAGTATGGAACTCATAGATGACAATTTAATCCTTGCATGTTGCTTAATGAAGAAAATAACAAAGTACAGTACTTAAAATGAGAAAATATCGCATTGAACAATACGGAAGATCTCCCACAAGCTATACATAATGAAATCAGTCATTAGAGGAATCTGAATTAGCATATCAGCAAATACAAAAAAAAGTTAGAGAACAGATACTTTAAAAAAGTATTTATTAGTCCATGAAACATGCCGTGAAAATGGGAAGCACAAGATAGAATCAGAAATTACCACAGATCTGGAAGAATTAGACCTAGACAAACTTACTGAATCAATGTTGTATCTGAAGCAAAAATAGTATGGATTTAGTATCAAAAATTCAAAGAAGACAAAGAAAACTGTCCAAGTTACACAGAACAAAAAAGCAGATGAAATATATTTACTTACTTAGACTTAGCTCTTCCCATGCTAGATAGCATATTGGGTAACAAGGTTCCTCATTACTTCTGCAGCAATAAAATTTCTCGGGACTAGGGTGCTAACCTCAGCACCCAACCCTCCTCCCTTCTCATCAAGACTTGAGATTGGCAATGACAGAGTTAGACCCAATATGGGAACTTTAAAAAATAGGAGGGCAAGGTAGAGAATTGTGTGAAGAACCCCAGCAGCTTAGATTGCTCAGTTATTGGAAATTCAGTTTTCCACAACATCAATTATTACTACTACATAGAACTTGAACATAATTATGTGCTGTCAAGTCAATTCTGACCTAAAAGCAAATCTTTCCCAGGTTTTCTAGGGATGATGATTACTGTATATACTCAAGTATAAGCCGATATTTTCAGCACCAAAAATGAGCTGAAAAAGCAGACTTGGCTTATACTCAAGTCATCTGCACATTTGCAGGTCTCTCCCCTGCAAAACACACACACATACACACATATGCACACACATGCTTGATCCAGCTCACCCTGGCAGCAAAAGAAGACTCCAGTGGGCTCCCAGAGCCTCAGGGGGTGAGGGGGAGCTGACTGTGCCTCACTATGAGAGAGCAGAGGCTTCATGGGTCCCTTGCCCTGCAGGGGCTTCCCTGTGGCTTCACTCACCTGCCTCATCATCCCTGCACCACAGCGACAAACCAAGTGTCTGGAGGCAGGGGCAGCAGGGCTCTCTCGGGGGCCCTGGTGGTGCTTCTCTCACTTGCTCCTATTATGGGGGTGTCTTGGTGCATCAAATGGAGGAAGCCCTGTCAGGGAGAGGAACTCACCCCACGCACTGTGTGGGGAAGAAGATATGCCTTTTCCACCCATTTCTCTCATCGGGGTGTCCCCCATCTGGTGCACTCTTGCTGCCGGGGAAGGGGGTGGGCAGGCCATAACGCTGAGGCAGAACACAGGAACCACAACTCAAAATGTTACTCCAGAGGGGCCATTCAACAATTACGTGATCCTCGAGGGGGGAGGGGGCCTGCCATCTGAATTATGGAAAATTATGTGGGAGCGGGGTCAGAGGGCCAGGTCAAAGATTACGTATTCCATTTGGAGCTGTTGTGTTTTCGAAACATGGCACTTTTTTAGGTTTAAAAGTGATCTCTGGGAATTTTGTTCTGATTTGGGAAGATGATTTTGATGTACCCCCGGCAGGAGACGACAACAACTCTGATGATGACATTCCACTGATCCATTTAATCAAGAATATTCCTGATTGGAGTGCATGCCCTTGGACAGATGAGAAATAAATAATACCCTGTCCATATAAAGTTTTTATTTTATTAGATGATTACGCTGTAAAACATTTCCTTCAAAATTAATGTTTCAATATTATGTTGACTTCCTTGACACTGTTTCCTTTATATTTTTATTTCTTACATTATTTTTCTTTAATATTAATTGGAAGCAATAAATACTTTAAGACTTGAGAAAACTGCATTTTAGTTAACATTACTCTTCATTTTTATGACTAAGTGAGTTAAAATTCCCATGAGTCAAGGTTCACTCAACCGTTTCATTGTGTTATTAATGTTCAAACTATCAGTAAAATGTTAATCCTTATAAAGAAGATAGTAGAAGAACACTATCAGAACTTACCTAACATCCTCATTCCTCCCTAAAAAAAAAAAAAACTCTTCACAAAGGGTGTGATGCATCGAGAATCCTCACCGATACGTTCTGCATCAGGCACCAATAGCTGGATTACATAATTTTAAGGGGGGGGGAGTTTGAAGTGAAAATTACGGTTGGATTACATGGGGGGAGGAGGTCAATTTTTCCCAAAAATGTATCACATAATTGTTGAATGGCCCCAGAGGAGGAGAAGGAGGCAGCCAGTTTGTTGCCGAGGAGCAGGGATGAGGTAAAGGGCCGCCCGGTCTGGCAGAAGACAGCCACCTCCGACCAGCTAAGGGGAGCCCTGCCCTTCCTCCCTTTGCCAGGAGAGGTAAAGGGCCGTCTGGGCCAGCAGAAGACAGCCACCTCCGACCAGCTGAGGGGAGTCCCGCCCTTCCCCCCCTATGCCGGGAGAGATAAAGGGCCATCCGGGCTGGCAGAAGTCAGTAGCCTCCAACCAACTGAGGGGAGCCCCACCCTTCCTCCCTTTGCTAGGAGAGGTAAAGGGCCACCCGGGCCAGCAGAAGACAGTAGCCTCCGACCAGCAGAAGACAGTAGCCTCCGACCAGCTGAGGGGAGCCCCGCCCTTCCTTCCTTTGCCGGGAGAGATAAAGGGCCATCCGGACTGGCAGAAGACAGTAGCCTCCGACCAGCTGAGGGGAGCCCCGCCCTTCCTCCCTTTGCCGGGAGAGGTAAAGGGCCGCCCGGGCCGGCAGAAGACAGCCACCGCTGACCAGCTGAGGGGACCCCCGCCCTTCCTCCCTTTGTCAGGAGAGGTAAATACCTTCCACCGCCCCGAGGACCGTTGCCGCAGCTGCGCGGGGGGGGGGAGTGTCTGACCACCCTCTCTTTCTTTTCCTTGCACTCCCGGGCCTCGCCTCGGGCCATGGAAAAGATGACGCTGTGGCAGGCGGCTGGATTTGCCACCACCATCGCTCATGGTCTTGGCCTCGGCGGAGGCGAGGAGGTCAGCCGGCTAGGAGCATCAGGACTTGTGCACGCATGCTTTCGTCGTCCCCCCACCCCGAAGGACTTGGAAGGGACTGTGTTGGGATTTATCTTTATATTGTTATATTGTTATTTTATGATTATTTGTATTTGGACATTTTGTATTTTGTATATTATGTACTTTTTTCATGCTATTAATTGATGTTTTACATATAATTTTATAATTGTAATTTTGTATATTGTTTGAATTTAGATTTTGTATGCTGCTTTTGTACTTTGAATAATGTATTTATATGCTGCAAACTGCTTTGAGTTCCCCTAGAGGAAGTAAAGCGATATAGAAATATAAATATAATAATGATGATGATGATGATGATGATGATGATGATGATGATGATGATGATGATGTGGGTGACTGGAGCCATAGGGAAACTCCAAATTGTCATCTCTGCTCCACAGTGGCAAACCAGCTGCCTCTTCCTCTTCGGCATGCCAAGACAGATAGGGGGAAGCCTCACTATAGCCTCTCTCTCTCTCACTGCGAGCAAGCGAGCTTTCCTCATCTGGTGTGCTCAGGCTGCCAGGGAAGGGGGATGGGCGGGCCATAGCAATAAGGCAGTGATGTTTGGATAGTCCTGCTGTCACTTAGCACACACCCCGCTCAGTCGGCGCACACATACATGTGCATGCACACACATACACACATGCACACAAATTCACTAGCAGTTGTTGCATTTCCCATCCTCAGCTTATACTTGAGTCAATCAGATTTCCTGGTTTCTCAGGTAAAGATTAGGTACATCTGCTTATATCCGGGATGGCTTATACTGGAGTATATTTGGTATTATTATTGTTATTATTTCTATTTATTTGGGATTATCATTCTTAAAACCACTCCCTCAACAGTTCAAACCAATGCAAGTTTTTTCAAGGGAACCAAACCTTGCCCACCATTCAACCCACTGAATCCAGGATTGAGAATAATTATTTCCAGGAGTTTATAATGATGTCAAACTTGTGAGATCAGCCTAGTTTTTTTGGTTCTTTACCAGCCTTCAAAATAGCAATCATTTGTCCATTTCCCTAAATTTTTGGAATCCTGAGACAGTTAAGACAATTATTTAAAAATTTAAGAGGCTGTTTTTTTCTTTAAAAATGTTTTATCTGTTCTAGGTAGATGCCATCCAGACCAGCGGCCTTGTCTTTTTTGCTGCCACTGATAGCTTTTTCTAATTCACTTAAGCTAAATGGACTTGTACAATCATCTGTCTTCAGTTGCTTGTATTTTTCAAGTTTAAGTTTTAATTTCCCATGATGATGTTGAGATCTGCCATTAATGAGGAGTGGATGGGCTTTTGGATTTGCTGACATGTTTTCATGAGTAGAACCTTTACTTGGGTTGTTGTTAAGCCACTTTAATAATTTCAAGGCCTGTTAAATGTTCCTCAACATGTTTATTTCTTCCATGTATTATACCTTGTTACTTTCTGAGACCAAAGAAATTATTTGTTGCTCAGCCAAAATGATTTCTTCACTCAAGGGATTTTGTTCAAACAGTGAAAAATGATTATTTATTCGGGTAATTGTTTCTGATGGAGAAATGTATATTGCCTTCACTGTTCCCCAAAATGTCTCATGTGGCATAAACATGAAGGCTGACTTATAAAATTGCTAAATTGGTACAATCAACTTCACCATGAAAAATGAGTACCTTATATACTCAAGTATAAGCCGTGATTTTAGCCCCAAAAAGGGGACACAGCTTATACTTGGGTCAATGACTACGAGGGTCCCAGGACCATGCTGGATTGAGACACACCAACAATTTAATTAATTTTACCATATTTTCATGTATTTTGATTATTGAAACTCACTAGCAGCTACTGCATTTCCCACACTCAGCTTATTATTATTATTATTATTATTATTATTATTATTATTATTATTATTATTATTATTATTATTATTATTATTATTATTATTATTATTATTATTATTATTATTATTATTATTATTATTATTATTATTATTATTATTATTATTATTATTATTTCTATACTGCCTTTCTTACCCTGCGGGCAAAATCAAGGCAGTTCACAACAGTAAAGTAGACAATAAAACAAAATACAGCAATACAGTATCTGAACAAGCAGCAATAACAATACAGTAGTCAGCAATATACAAAATAGATAAATACAAGAGAATACAGTCTAATCAATGTCATAGTAACAATAAATAAGATCTATCTTTCTACTTGGGTCAATCTATTTTCTTGGGTTTTGAGGTTAAAATTAGGTACCTCGGCTTAAATTCAGCTCAGTTTATACTCAAGTACCCTTGGTACGGTATACCAAAGAGTAAGTATTTACCTAGACTAAACTGCAGAATTGAGGTACACTAATCTAACTCTCTACTCCCGACAAACAATACTAGGCTACTCCAGGCTGGTGTATACCTCCCCTACAATCCATGACCCATGGCCCTGTCTTTGTAATATCAGTGAAGTAATAATGAGCACATCTTCTGTTTTCACCACTGTGTTCCATTTCGGTATAGACACAGCACTGTCCAGTACCTTCCACAGTGTGAGGCAGCAGTCAGAATAGTCAAATAGGCTTATGATTGGAAGTCTTATTTCTCTCAGGTCCCTCTCCCACTGAACACTGGTACAAGTACTGGCATACCTAAAAGTTAGAAGCGGGGAGAGAGGACTAGTAGTTGATAGGGGCATACATTGGGTGCCATGATGTCATATGAAGCAACACCCATAAAAATACCCTCACACCAAGCCAGTGATTCCCTTGCAGTAACTGGGAATTGATAGAAATGGGCATCCAGGTTTTATAGACATCTCACACTCAAAACTTAAAATATTTTCTCTTGCAGAGCTGATTAGCCTGAGATCCTTCCTGCCCTAAGAACCAGAGAATAATAACAATTCCTTAAGACTTCAGCTAGTGCCCTGAGATCTGCCCCCCCCCAACATTATGTTCTCTATATAGAGGAGGTTTACCTAGGCAGTGGGGATCACCATATTCTATAATAGCTTTTCCTTTTGTTACCAGGAAATCCCTCAGCCCTTGGAACAGGCTATAATTTCCTTTATCTTCTGTTGGGGCAAAAATTGTGGTCACTGGCCATATATTATCTAGCTTGCTGCTCAGTGGCTTCCTTGGCAGAGGGGACTTTTTGGTCTCAGGTGTGGTTTGCAAGAACTCTATGACTGTAGTGTTCAGGGACTCCAACATCTGCTCAGAAATTGCCTTGATAGGAACAGCCCATGGGTATTCATGACAGAAAAGGCGGCTGCTCTTGAGGATAGGACTTGTTGTTCTGGACCATATTTTCTTTCCTCACTCTACCAGGAGCTGTACAAGAAAGTAGAAGAGGTAAAAATGTTTCTCTCCAGATGTCTCTTTTGTAATAATTAACCTTACATTCTATGAAAAACTTGTGTATTTTCTTAAGTTAATGACATCCTAAATCAGAGCAGGGAGGTTAGGTCACACAGAGAGACAAAACCTCTCTCTCTCTCTCTCTCTCCCTCTCCCCCCCTCTCTCTCCATGAAGATAGTTGGCTATATGCATTATGGGAATGAAGTACTTCCCTCCTGGCTTAGCCAGAAAGGATAAGCACTCATTTTATTCAAGAAAACATTGTATTTTTTATTAAAGTGTTATATTTTATTTATATTCTGCACGCAAATATGCCTAATGACTATAAACCAGAACAAAATGCTTTTGAAACCACAGCAAAAGTATAATGATCACTCATAATAGCAAATAATTGCAATTTACTCAGCAAATTGCAAAGGTACAGGAGAGTTAAGAAGACAAATCCCTGTAGTATTCTTTATTTGTCTGAATCTGTTTCCCCCTTATTCTCTGTGATGAAAGATGAGGTACATTGGAAAGTAAATGCTGTGTGAGACCAATTTTCATGGATTCCCAAGGTGTCTTTTATCCAGTTCAATAACATTGTAGCTCATTAGTGGCATAGACTAACTAATATCCTAAATCAGTAATGTTATGCTTGTAAGTAATTCTGAGTGTGTGTAGCCGAGAATAAACCATCCTGTAAGGTGTCTGTTAATTGATTTCCTTTCTATAGCAGCATTTTAATTAAGATTTCTGGTTTGGGAGGATGTGGTCATGGAGAGAATCTAAAAGATGAACATTCATCTCCATGCATAACTACTTCATCTCATTCATTACAGCTGTAGCAGGGAAAAAACAAGGGGAAAATGGTTGTGGATGAAGAAATCAGGTTCACTTCTACAGCCAGGATTCAAAAAGCAATACAATAACTGGATTCATGGTTCTAAAAGCATCATGATGATAAATGGCTTTGGTTTGTCAGGGGGTGCTCTCTTGGATTTTGAAGTCCATGAACTGCCTTGATTATAACATTCCCAAAATGAAGCAAGAAATGGAGCATGTACAAGGTAGCAGCAAAATTTTCAGGCTTGGAATAGCACACATACTTCCAAATGAACGATTTCTCAATACAAAATTCTCATAGTGTTCAAAAATGTTGTGGTCCAGCATCCGCATCCTTCTGAGTGGGAGCTCATTGACAATGACCTCATGTCAGGATCATTTCTAATCAGGAAGTATTCCAGCCTCGGTCCAGTGGATTTGGAGTTTGAAGGGTACTCATTTGTAAAGAAGGAATACTAACTTATTCAGAAATTAAAAAAAACCCATAAATATAGCTGCTTATATACTGCCCCATAGAGCTAAAACACTCTCTGGGGTGGTTTACAAAGTAATTATTAAAACTACAATTTTCTCCTAACAAGCTGTGTTCTCAGAAGACCCTGGATGAATGGATGTAGATCCACCCAGCTCAGATGGTCATCAGAAATCCTTTGCCATCTTTAGCCAGCTTGTTAACTGTCAATCCGGGGCTGGCCTTCTTTGGGATTCTGAAAGTTGAGAAACTGATGCCATCATCCCATGGGAACTATTTGGGAAGGCTCAGTACAAATGTGCCATCTAGGCATGTCCCATTCTTGTAATCCGCCAACCCACTCTAAATCCCAGAATTCTCCATTCTGCAAGACCCACTTCTAAATTTTACTCAGTTAGAGAAAGGCTGAACAGAAAGCCCTTTCCTTTTCTGACAGGTGGCTAGGCTGGAACTCAGCCTATCTATGCCATGAAACCTTCCAGCCCAGCCTTTCTCTAGGTGACTGCAACGGAAATCCCAGAATGATAAACTCTGAGATCTGGAGTCCAAAAGAAGAAGAAGAAGGAAGGACAGTATTGTACATCCCTAGTGACATCATGTAGCAAGGCAGCCTGATAACTGGAGATATGGGGGCGTGTGTGTGTGTGTCATACACTGAACAGGTGGGCAGGGATAGAATCTAACTAAAGACAGCAGCAGCCAGCCATTCTTACCCTATCTGATTGTATGGCTCCCTGTTCCTTACTTCTGAAAAGTCCTCTCACACTCCATTGGAATTTTATTGGCTTGGATGCAGAGGTGGGGAACTTGCTATCTTTAAGGCCACATACAGCCTTCTAGGTCCTTAAGTGAAGTCATGGTTTTGTTTTTTTTTTTGAAATTATTAAGTACATAGTAGTTAGATATTTAGAAAATATGTACATTTTTATTATATCTAAAGTTTCTTGAATGTGGCCTTATTTCATTACAGCTAATCTAATGTGGCCTTTCCACAGGGAAAGGTTTCCCACCCCTGGGCTAGGGGATCAGGTTCTCTTTGAAAGAGAATAAGGGTCTCATTCATTCCAGGGGGAGGAGATGACCAAAGAAAAAGGCAAAACAAACATGTACTGTCAGAACACTTACCTTAGAAAAATTACCTTAGAGGCAGGAAGTATCAGAAAGGTTGTTTATTATGCTAGCAGAAAAAACATATGGAATCCAAACTCATAATTTACAAGTAGAAAGTAGAAAAACATTTTTAGAACCACACACTTTTTTCCTGCTTATTAAAAAAAACATGGTGTGTGATTACACAACAAGGGAAAGGCAGATTAATTTGTATTCTCTTTTTGTGAAGTGTCCACACTAGCAGAAGAAGAAAAGCCTTCTAATCACAGTTCTTTAGAAGCTCCTGTTGGTGTCATGGTTCTAAGAAACTACCTTAAGAACGCTTTCCTTCTGCTATCATTTATTTCCATATCTTATATTGCAGACTGGTATTGCTCATTAAGCTGTAAACAAACAAACAAACAGGTCAGCCAATCAAGTACTTGCTGTTTAAAAAATAAAGTGAAAGAAATGTATTTAGGTGAGTGTTGCTGCTTGTTTGTGCATGTGCGCACATGTGCAAAAATACCCAACAAAGTATAAAAACAATCAACAAACAATGTGATAGTGTTAATTATTTTATTTGTGTACAGTCAAGAAAATAGAGAGATTATATTTATAATGGCACATTTGGCTTTTATTTTATTTATTTTTATTTTATATTCATATTTATATAGCCACCCAACTCTCAAAGACTCTGGGTGGCATACAATCTTTAAAACCCTTAAAACAAGAACAACCCCATTAAAACAAATTACCCTGCTAAAACCACACATTAAAAAGAGGAAAATTACTTTGATATTAAACCAACCAGCAGGTGGGGGTCACAACATCTTCAGGACTCCACACCTGTCCTGCCAGCTATGTTTTTAGATCTTTCCTGAAGAGTAGCAATTCCATCTGCAGTCTTAGTTCCACTGGCAGGAGGTTCCATAGGGCCGAAGGAGGTTCCATAGCCCTCCTTCTTGTGCTAGAGAGACGGACCCCTCTAGCAGATGGTACAAACAGAGAGCCCCTCCGGTCCACCCTGGTTGGATGGACAGACGTTTTTGGGGCAATGCGGTCTCTTAGGTATCCTGGCCCACTACCATATAGGGCTTTAAAGGTAATGACCAGCACCTTGAATTGCACCCAGAGGCAAATTGGAAGCCAGTGCAGCTCCTGAAGCAGTGGTGAGGTGCGAGCATAACGCCCACACCCCATCACCACCTGAGCAGCCGCATTCTGGACCAAATGCAGCCTCCAGATGGTCGTCAAGGGCAGCCCCATGTAGAGCACATTGCAATAATCTAGTCTAGAGGTGACCAAAGCATGAGTGACCATGAGTAAGGAGTCCTGGTCTAGGGGCGGGCGCAACTGGTGAATCACCCAAAGTTGGGTGATCTTCAAGCAGCAGTCGTGAGTCCAGGATGACCCCCAAGTTGCACACCAGATCTGTCTGGGGCAGACTAGCCCCATTCAAAACCAACAATGGTAGCTCCCGAGATAACACCAGCTCCCAATCCATAGCCACTTAGTCTTGCAGGGTTCAGTTATAATCCGTTGTCCCCCATCCAGACCCCAATAGCTGCCAAGCACTTGGACAGGACCTTGACAACATCACTGGGATCACCACGAGACGAGGTGTACACTTGGGTGTCATCCGTGTACTGATGGTACCGTGCCCTGTGGGAACGGATGATCTCACCCAGCGGTTTCATGTAGATATTAAATAGGAGAGGAGACAGCACTGAGCCCTGAGGCACCCCATATTGGAGTGGCCTAGGGCTGGACGTCTCACTCTCCAACCACACCAACTGGGTATGGCCCTTCAGGAATGAGGAAAACCAGGACAACACAGTGCCCTGGATCCCCAATCCTCAGAGCCGTTCCAGAAGAATACCATGGTCGACGGTATTGAAAGCCACTGAGAGGTCAAGGAGAGCAAGGATGGTTGGATGGCCTCCATCCCTTTCTCGCCAGAGATCATCCATCACTGCGACCTATGCCATCTCCGTACCATGTCCGGGCCTGAACCCTAACTGAAAGGGTTCCTTGATAGAGCCTGCAGGTTTCCAATAAGACATTAACTATACATTTAATATGTTATCTACATTCATTGGTTTAGTACTGAGTATGTTAATGAGTTCCTCCTCATGGCATTCAGCAGGTTGAATGTTTTGATGCACAAAATACTCCTGTCCCCCTTGGGACATCTTTTTAATGTTTTGAAGATGACCCAACACTTTAGGGCCCCTCATAGCTTTTTAGTTTCATTTTATTTTTAAAGCTTGGGTTATTGGAGAATACAAAGCTTTTGCAATAACAACCCAAAAAGGTAAGAAAAAGGAATAATTACAGAAGCACTGCTTCAGGGTTTGCTTCCAGCTCCAAATGTCTGGAGATTTTCTATCCCTGCCTTAAAGAATCCTCTAATGATTTTGCTTAAAAAGAAATCATGGCGTGATTAGTGGGATCACACCCAGTTCAGGGGTTGTCCACCTACTTCATTGTCAGACGAGACACGATCTGTACACTCATGCTGTTTGTCCCTTCAGTCATTCCAGGATTTTTCCTAGCAATTGGATTGAGGGAGGTGGCCTCAGGCAACAATGAAAACACTTGAAGCCTAGATCCATTGCCTTCTGTTGTGTCAAGTCTACAAGTTGTAACTAATAAAATGACAGCCTGTTTTCTCCCTTAGCAAAATTGTATACATTATCTCATTTGTGCTTTGCTGTCACCAATTAGCTTCTATAGCAGGGGTGCTCAAATTTTTCAGGCCGTGGGCTGGTCACGTGGTTCAGGGAGCCGGTCACTATGGCCTGGGGGCTGGATCCAACCCCTGACACCAATTCATCTGGCCCACACAGCCCTTGTCGCTCCTGGAAGCAGAAGTAAAATGTGCCTGTATGGGCACATTTTACTTCCACTTCCAGGAGCAACAAGGGATTCATGGGCCAGATGAATTGGTGTTGGGGGTTGGATCCGGCCCCCGGGCCATAGTTTGGGCACCCCTGTTGTACAGCAACATGACATGACTAAGATTTTTGAATAACTAAAAAAATATAAGGCATAAAAGAACAGCTCTTTGGGTTAAATTACTGGCCACATTACATCCATCTAGTGTCGATAATGGCAGATAGATGGGAACCTTCGTTCCCAAGACCCCAACTCCACCGCACAGCCAGACTTCTCAGCTGGCTAATTTGTTGTCTTCTCTTTATTAATTTGTCATAATTTCTGGACAGGCAGGCCAATTAATCATGTTGTGAGAGACGGATGAGATTTCTCACACAGCGAATATTTGTCTCTGCCAAACGAGGGGGTAATTCAATCAATTTCTGTTTACATTTATTAACTGCATTTGGTAAATTACCAGTTTTTTAAATTTAGCTTTTATCTCTAAAGATTTAGTGTGTCATTAGACTCACAATGCTTTGCAAGAACCTTTTAATAAAGTATATGATTGTGCTTTCATAGAGCCATTAGAAAGCATATCAAGTTTAGCAGAGGAATTAAAAGAAAGAATGCAAGCATTTCCTTCTGACCTCCCTTGAGGAAAGAAAAGCTTGCAGAAGGATGACAAGCGATGAAGGGCCAGTCTGTGGCTTCTTTCTGTCAAATAAAAAAGAAGGGGCATTTGCTCCAACTAGTATTTATTTCAAATGGGTAGCAGTTTTGCTTTTTCCTTTCTAATATTCCTTTCTAATATTTTAATTTTCCGAGTTTCACCTGTATATACAGATGAAACTAGAAAAATTAGAACATCGTGCAAATGTTCATTCATTTCAATAATGCATCTCTAAAGGTGAAACAAATATATGAGGTAGACTCATTACATGCAATGCGAGATAGTTCAAGCCTTACTTCTTTATAATTCTGATGATTATTGGGTATAGCTTATGAAAACCCCAAATTCCTTCCACCAATTTTCACTTCTCCTTTATCCAAATATATTTATTTTGTATCATTTGTAGGTCATCTTTTTCTGGTGATGGAACCCAAGGCAGGTCACGTTGTTAAACTAGAAGATGATGATTGGATTTGTATGCCACCCACTTGACAACGCGACTCCAGGTGGATCACAACAATAGAACACCCAAGACACATTATACATATCATGTCAAAAATATATCTATCTATCTCTTTATACCTATAAGGAAGAGGTGTAGACATCCGGAATGCATTTTCACACCCCTGGAGCATATCCCATAATGCCTCACACACACCTACTTTTAGGAACAAGAGTCAACTTGCCGAGGGACCAGAGGCTGAGGGTGGGGCCTACACCCCACAAATATGGACAAAACAACTGTGCATGCATGAAGTCCAAGGGAGGGGTTGCTCGATCCGTTGGTAAGCATCATGCGCACACCAACGTGCTTGTGTGGAGAAACCAACTGCTGACAGCCATTGGAACAACAGAGAAACAAACAAAAACTACATGCCCGAGTGGACAATGCGCAATGACACAGCCAATCAGGGATGCCAGCATGAGCGCAGGATAGGTGGGGCTATGGGCGCACGACCGCTACACCAACTGCCACCGCACGCCCTCCAAAGAACCTGCGGCAGTGTGGATTTCCCCAGGTGAGATGGCTGGCGACAGAGCGGCCTCGGTCAGGGCAACATGGCAGCCCAAGGAGGTGGTGGAGGAGGCCACCGTGCTGCTGGGAGCAAGGCCACCAGAGGCAACCATTGCTGACCACCACCACTATTGACAGAGAGCAGGCAACCACACACCCCAGGACATGACGGTGCAGCTGGGGCAACCGCAAAAGCCACACTCAGGCTGTGCTGGCTCTCCAGCCTCGGCATGGCCCGGCTGTACCATCACCCGGGAAGAGGCACAGCTGGGAAGAGGCACTGCGCCACGAGGGCGGCACCCAAGGCCATGCTCGCAAGCCCTCCTGGCCCACCCACCTTGGACCCAGATAGGTCCACACCCTGCACGCAGCCCGCCGTGCTGATGACAACATGCCAGAGGTGGGCAGGGTGGAGGAGGTGACAGCCCGACTGACTGAGGCGAGTCCCTCCCTGCTGCTTTCTGTCCTAACTACCTTCTCCCCTTCCCTCCTTCCCTCCCTCCCATCCCCCTTCCCTCCTTCCTTTCTCCCTTTCTCTCACCTTTTCCTCCCTTCCTCCTCCTTTCCTCCTACCTTCCCAACCTCCTTCTGTCCACCTCCCCTTCCTTCTTTCCTTCCCTACCTCCTTCTGTCTTCCTTCCCCCTTACTTACTTACTTCCCTCCCTTCTTCTCTCCATTCCTCCTTCCTACCTTCTCCATTTCGGGGCCGGCAGGGCCGGTGGAGGCGGAGGCGGCAACCACGCACTGGGTGCTACGGTATGCCGGGCGGTGGGAGGCTGCCTCACCCCCTGAGCAGCAGCCCAGTGAGCCACCCCTGTCCAGGCCCACAATACACTGGACATGATGGTGTTCCGGCCACAGGGAAACACACCACACCCAGCCACAGTGCTGCTGCAGGCCACAATGCCCGTCACCAGTGGCAAACCCAGCCGCTGCCCCCACCCACAAGGACCCTGGAGTGCCCAGGTTAGCCACCAGGGTTATAGGTGATAACCACCACTTTGAACTGAACCTGAAAATGGGCTGGTAGTTGTTGTAGCAGAAGCATTATGTGCTCCCTGTAACTGGCCTCAGTCAATAGTGTGGTAGCTGCATTTGGAACCAGCTGAAATATCTGAACCATCTTCAAAGGCAGCCCAGTTAAGAACACATTATAGTAATCCAAGCAGAATGTATTTAAGGCTTGTGCCACCATATCCAAATTGGATATCTCAAGGAAGCTGGCACATTGGTTTTAACTAATCCAGATTTCTATCTGATATGTTCTGCATACAAATTGAGCAGATAGGGAGATAAAACACATCTTGCCTGATACCTATGTGTATGGGAAACTAGTTTGTTCTTCTATATCCTATCTTAATGGTAGCTTCATGTTCATCATAGGATTATGAATCAAATGGCAAGGCATATCAACTTATTTAAGAGCAACCCATAGCTTTTCATGATCCAGACAGTTGAAGGTTTTGCTGCAGTCTAAGCATAGATGGGGTTTCTTCTGAAACTCTGTGGTATGCTTCAGTAGCCAGTGGTATTTGCAATATGGACTCTAGTATTTCTTCTTTTTTGAAACCCAGCCTGAACACCAAGCATTTCTCACTTCATACAGGGTTAAAAACTTGTTGCAACTCTATGAGCACCACCTTGCTTATATAGAAAATTAATGAAATGGTCCTATAATTACTGCACTCCTTGGCATCTTCCTTCTTGGGGACTGGAATGTATACTGAGTATTTACAGTCTGTGAGCAATTGATTTGTCCTCCATATTTATTGGTATATCCTTGTTAGGATTTTGGAATATTCAGTCTTGTAATAGATGTACCATAAATGCCATGATAACTATCAGCAGGTTCCAAAATGTGTGAATGTTTTCTGTAACATAGATTTTGGTTTAATATCCTGATAGTAACTCTGAACCTGATATGTTTTTTAAATTGTATATTTATGGTCCTTTTTTGCTTTCATTATATTTAAATGATTGTGAGCTACCTGACTCCCTTTATGGGAGAAAGTTATCAAATAAATGAAATAAATATACTGTACATTGTAAGTACTGTACAGTAATACCTCATACAAAGTCCGCTTCATACAACATTGGATTCATACAACATCGCCTAATTCCTTGAAAAAAGTCGTGCGACTTTGTATGAGGCATTGGGGTTTTTCCCAGGTTGCATTGTGCCTGGGCAGTATAAAAGGCAGGCCACATGCGTGCATTGCTCTTGTGGGTTTTGCATGAGGTGAAGAGTGTTTAGGAGTGGTTTTGAGCATGACTTTGGATTTTTTGAATTTTTTTGTCAGAATTTTTAGAAGCATTCTTGGGATTTTTGCAGCATTCTTCAGGTTCTTGGACAATCAGGGTTGTTTGACATGTTTTTGTAATGTTTTCAGCCTTTAGACAATGATTTCTTAAAGTTCTGTCTGTTTCCTGTCTGTTTCCTTGACTTTGCCCTGAAGTCTGTGCTGTTACAGTACAATATATCTCTATGGAAATGACATTGTATGAGGCATTGCGGCAAGGATTTGGACGTTGTATGAGGCATTGCGGCTAGGATTTTGCATGCCTCATACAAAGTCCAAATCCGTATAAAGTCCAAACTTGTGGAACCAAGTATGGACGTTGTATGAGGTATCACTGTATATATACTTCTAAAAGAGAAATGTTATACCAGCAAAGTAATTTTGTTCCCACTCATTTTGCTTGAAATGTGACCTTGTTATACTTCACAGCAAAGTAACTTTGTTACAGGTGAAAATGTTACTTTAAATCTGTTATTTCTAAGCTCTGTGCTGCAAACCTCACAATCACTTTAAGGCCATCCCAAGTACTATACATTTACACATCAAGAGAGAGCATATAAGAGGTGGCATGGGTTCCAAATCACAGAGTGCTGTCAAATGCTGCATTCTGCATTGGGAATATGGCAGTTCAGCATGTTAAGGGTTAACACATAATCCTTGGAAGGAAGGAGCTCCTATTATCAGGACTAAATTTCTTGTATGGTTTGTTTGGTAGCCAGTCAGAAAAAGACAGTGCTATCCCACCTTAAATATGATTGCCTGACCCTAATCCCTTGCCTCCTGTTTGCCGGGAGCAGTTGACAATTTGTTCTTGAGGGAGATGAGGGTAATGGTGTTTCCTGAAAAATGGTTACATTTTAAATTTAGGGGAATGTCCCACAGGCAGGGTTGAATCAGAAATCAAAGACCACATTAGATTGTGGGTTCAAATAGAAAGGAGTTTATTGACTTGAAGGTACCATTTCAATTGAATAAACTCTACTCACAAAATGAGCCCCTAACTAGGTTGATGTAGAAAGAGAACTAGAGAGAGAGCTGCAGTCCGAAGTCACAAAGTCTTCTTATACATTTCTACACATACAGACTACCCATAGTGCCTATCTACCTTGAAACTAAAGTTTACACAATAAAACAAAAGAACCCACAGCAGCTGGTCAATTCAAAGATGGATAAATCATTTACAGATTACAAAGGTAAATATTTATGTAAATGTGGTCAAATAGCAAAAGATTACAATTTCCAGGAAAGATGGAAGGAGGCGATTGGGGATTAGGTAAAACAGATGCTGATACAGTAGCCAATGTCAGGGATTTAGCCTTCAGGTGTGCCATCAATGGGCAAGCCAGGTTCAAAGATAAGGTCCAATCAGGTAGTGAAAAATCAGAAATGGGAGACTTGAACATCCATTCAGTGATGCAGGATCATCAGGGTAGATACAACAATGCACTCCCCACCCACATAATCCCAATCTGTCCCAAGGCGGAAAAACCCTACCAGCATTACGTACACATGCTAATTTCTAACCTACCACTGATCCCAAAGAAGAGAGAGGGGGGAGAGAGGGAGAGAGACAAGCAAACAGGGGAAAGAATTAATCTTTAAGGCAATCATAGCTTCAGGGATTGTGCTGACTTTCAGGATATAAAGAAATAAATTTCATGAAGGGTATGGCTTTTGGGGCATCAGGTGTGATAGAAAGCTTCCCTTTGAATGAGATAGGGCTTTTAGTCTTGCCCCAGCATGCCCAGGGCAAATGAGAATATTTAGAGAGGTTCCTGCTTCAAATGTACAAAACAGAACATGTTAGAATATATGACATTTTTATTAATTGTAGGACATCCTAAGCATAACCACTAATGAAATACTTCTCCCAGTTTAGTGTTTGGGAATCAAGACAATGGAAACGGCTGTAAGATAGCCTAGCACATCTTTATTGCATGGAGTACAGTACGAACATGTGGTAATGGCGGACAAACAGTTCCTTTTATGCGGTGGCTATACAATTGAATATGGCTCTTCAACAGGCATTGGCTACTGTCAAAGTGACATCATCCTTGGTCACGCCTTTCTTGTCCAGGTGAGGTGAGCTGAAGGCATTTGAGGAGTGTGTACCATGTGAGCTGGGCGCTCGCTACTGCCCCCGGTGGCCACTAGCTTGCATCCTCATACAAAAGGTTACAGTGTTACAATTAGAGATTGTTACATCCACTCATTTGTGTGGTTACCATTACATTCAATACACAACATCCCTCCCCCCTAAGATGGGACAAAGTCCCTCAACCAAACTGGTTTCCCGCATGTGCATTTTGGCCGTGCGGCCGTTATGCTTGACTCAGCCGTGCCCCCTCGTCTGTGTCCTCCTGGCTCTTGTCCTGCAATTGGAGAGGATGACTTGTTAGTGACTCGCTGCGGACTTGCAGCTTTGGTATGGGTAGGAGAAGGGGGAGGAAGGGTTTCTGATGCAGATGTGGGGAAACCGGGGGCACTAGGGGCTAGAGAAAACCCCCGCTCTTCGCTTGGATGGGTGGGGGAACACTCCAAAAAAAAACCCCGGTTTGGTAACTCAAAATCTAATTCAGGGGCAACAGGGGCAAACTCATTCCTCTCTTTCAAAGGACTGGGTAGAACTGGTGTATCTAAAGGATACGGATTTGAGCCTGTGCGTCCCCCCTTTGTTTGGGACTGTTGCCCTTCGTTTTCTTCCCCTTGGGATAAGCGGGTGGGGGAGAACCCTAACGTTGAGTTTTGCTGCTGGACCCCTCTGTCCGCCCCCCCCCCCCAATCACTCAATGCCTTAGTTGGTCAGCGTGCCTTCTCCAGAGGAGACCCGTGTTGGTCTCGACACAGTATGACACTGGTCCCATTTGATTAATGACTACACCCGGCACCCAGGCTGGCCCTGTAGTAGCGTAGTTTCTGCAATGTACAGGTTCACCTATCTGGAAGTTTTTTGTGGGGCTGTGCTCAATGTTTCTTCCCCTATCATCCACCCTGGTGGGATCCAACCTGGTTAACAATGAGTGCAATTTCCTTTTCATGAGGAGTTCAGCGGGGGAGAATCCCGACACCAATGGTGTCACCCGGGATGCCAACAGAAACTGGCAGAGCTGCCGGTCCAGATCCCCTGGTCCCATGCGCCGCAGCCCCTCTTTCATTGTGCACACCAGGCGTTCTGCCTGGCCATTTGTTGCAGGGTGAAAGGGGGCTGAGGTAATGTGCCGAATGGCGTTGGACTCCAAGAATGCCTGGAACTCGGCCGACGTGAAGGTACTCGCATTGTCACTCACAATGACGTCAGGTATTCCGAAGGTACTTATCAGCCTGCACAGTTGTTTTATGGTTGCAGCTGATGAGGTGCTGCGCATTGGAATCACCTCTAACCACTTGGAGTATGCATCCACTACCAGCAGGAAAAAGGAACCCCTGAATGGACCTGCGAAGTCTATGTGGAGGCGGGACCACGGCCCCCTAGCTGTGTCCCATTCTCTGTGTGGAAGGTGGGACTCCTCAGGTCGAGAGCTCTGGCAACTTTCGCAGGTGTTCACCATGTGTTCAATGTCTGCGTCTAGCTGTGGCCACCAGAAATAGCTTCGGGCCAGCACCTTAGAGCGCACAATCCCTGGGTGGCTGACATGTAAAAGCCGTAGCACCCTTGCTCTTAATGCTTCTGGGACCACCACCCTCTCCCCCCACAGAAGACACCCCCTTTCTGTGGACAACTCAACCCTCTTCCTGAAAAACGCAGCAAACTCGTCTGCGGGGGGAGCCGTGGGCCACCCCTTCTGTACCCAGGATCTAACAAGGGCTAAAATTTTATCCTTTGCCGTGGCTGCAGCGATTTCCACGGGAAGTATGGGGGTGCATCTAGGGCTTCTATGAGGAGGACTTGGCTGTCTTGCTCTATCTCACACTTTGGGTCTCCCAGCTGGGGAAGAGGAGACCTTGAGAGTGCGTCAGAGTAGCTTATGTCTTTCCCGGGGTGGTACTCTAATGAACCCTTGTATGCATTGAGGAAAATAGCCCACCGAAGCATCCTGGGGGAGAGGATCTGTGGAGTGGGCTTGTCTGAGGTGAAAATACCCAATAGTGGCTTGTGGTCAGTTACAATGGTGAATGGACGACCATACAAAATATCATGGAACTTCTTTGTGCCCGCCACAATAGCAAAGGCCTCCCTATCTGTTTGGGCGTAATTTCGTTCTGCCTTGGACAATGATCTCGAATAGAAGGCAACTGGGGCTTCTCGCCCGCCCTCTAACACGTGGCAAAGGACCGCCCCCACCCCCACTGGTGAGGCGTCGCAGACCAAGACTACCGGCTTCTTTGGGTCGAAATGGGTTAGAATAGCCTCTGAGGAGAGGAGAGGAGCTGCTTGAGTTCCCTGAAAGCCCACTCCTGTTTCTCCCCCCACCGTCAAACCGCATCCTTCTTCAGCAGCCTATGCAGGGGCTCTGCAATCGACGCTTTCCTGGGCAGGAAGGAATGGTAAAAATTCAGCAGCCCCAGGAAGGACTGTAGCTCCGGTTTCGCCGTGGGGCGAGGGGCGCTTTGAATGGCTGAGACTTTGGACTCAGCGGGTTTCACCCCCTCAGGGGTGATACGGAACCCCAGAAACTCAACTTCCCTTGCCAGAAACACACATTTGTCCTTCCGCAGCCTCAACCCCATGGATTCGAAGACTGTAAGGACCTTATCTAGTCTCTGGGCCAGTTCTGATTCCCTCCCCCCAGATATCAATATGTCGTCGAAGAATGGCAAGACCCCCGGTAACTTCTTTAACAAACGTTCCACAAGGGACTGAAATATTCCCGGCGCCGAGTTCACCCCAAACTGTAGGCACGTTACCTTGAATGCCCCCTTGTGAGTTACAATGGTTTGCGCAGCGGCTGTGGCTGGGGTTACTGAAAGCTGCTGGTACGCCTGTGCCAGATCTAGTTTGGCGAAAAACTTTTCCCCATGTAAAGTAGCTAGCAGATGGCTAACTACCGGCACCGGATAGGCATTAGGGCAGATTGCCTTGTTAATTGTACACTTGTAGTCAGCGCAAATCCGCACCTCCCCATTTGCTTTCAACACTGTAACAATAGGAGTCTCCCACTCTGCAGAGTCCGCAGGCACTAAAATTCCCTGCTCCACCAGTTTGTCCAGTTCCGCCTCAATTTTGTCCTTTAGGGCAAATGGAACCCGAAGTGGCTTGAGTCTAATTGGGCGGACCTCCGGGTCTAGGTCGAAAGAAACTGGGGGCCCCTTGTACTTCCTGAGCCCCTTCTTGAATACCTCGGGGTGTGTGACGCACACTGCCTGGATCTCATCCCCCCCGATGGCATGGACGCCGCCTATGAAGATGTCCAGGGGTTTAAACCATTGTGTTCCCAGGCGATTACACCCCCCCTCCCTTAGAACTACTAGAGGGAGTTTCCTTCTGAGTCCCTTATACTGTATCTCGAAGTCCCCGACCCCCAGCACTGGGATCCCATTTCCCTGCACTTCTCTTAAGTTCGCCCTCATCTCTTTGAGTTTGGGTCACTCCTTGGGGGAAATGCGCAAAAACTCCTTATGGGAAATGAGGGAGTATACAGACCCCGAGTCTATTTCCATCTTAACAGGAACCCCTTGCAACAGTACCTCAGCATAAAAACGTGGTTGCCCTAGAGGCACGCTGTGGACGGCCAAGTCGTCTTCCGCGTGTACTTCTCGGTACACGTGGTCCCCCTCTGGGTCGTCGCCGCCATCGTAGACTCTGCCGACGCCATCCCGTCTCCTCGTGGGGCGCTTGCTCTCGTCCCGGCGTTGCTTGCAGACCCTGGTGATGTGGCCCTTCCGTCCACAGTTGTGGCACTCAGCCTTCTTGAATGGGCACTTGCTCCGCTCATGGGACGCCCCGCAGCCAACGCAGCGCCGACCCCCTTTCCCTTTCTTCTCGCTCAGCCCCTTTCTGACTTTCCGGACTCCCTCATCTTCACTGGAGCCTGGGGTGGCGGAGGCCTCTGAGGATGTGGGCGAGCGCGGGGCAGGGGCCGCCCTCCAAGTCGCCTGGACTGCGGATGCAGCTGCCTCTACTGGTGGAGGCTTTGCCTTGAGAAGCTTGTACCCGGCCCTTGTGGACTCAGCAGCTAGGGCCTCTTGTAGTACCTCTTTAAAGGTGAGGTCGTGGCCTCGGGTCATGAGCTTTCTTTGGGTTTCCCCATCTCTCATCCCGCAGAGCATCCTGTCCCTCAGGGCCACGTCTAGAATTTCCCGCCATTCGCATGGGGTTGCCGCCAAACGGAGGGCCACTGCATACTCGGATACGGACTCACCCGGCTTTTGGTCCCTCCTTGCGAATGCAGCCCTGGCAGAGAAGAAGGATACCTTGAGCTTGAAGTGGTTTCTCAGAGTCGCCAGTATTTCGGTTACCGAAACCTGTTCCACTTCTCGTGGTGCCACCAGGTCCATCAGCACTTGCACTGCGTGGAAACCGAGCATCGTGATGAGAAGACCTCTCTTCTTTCCCGCGTTGATGATGCCGGCAAATGCTACCGTACTCTTGAAATGCATTTCGAACCAGTCCCATCGCTCAGGATGGGTCACGTCGAACACCGGTTGCTGTGAAGTTGTCTTGTCCCTGTGGGAATCCATAATCCCACCTTCGTCGCCAATTTAGTGTTTGGGAGTCAAGACAATGGAAACGGCTGTAAGCTAGCCTAGCACATCTTTATTGCATGGAGTACAGTACGAACATGTGGTAATGGCAGACAAACAGCTCTTTTTATGCGGTGGCTATACAATTGAATATGGCTCTTCGACAGGCATTGGCTACTGTCGAAGTGACGTCATCCTTGGTCATGCCTTTCTTGTCCAGGTGAGCGCGGGAATGTTTCCCGCGCAGCTGAAGGCATTTGAGGAATGTGTACCATGTGAGCTGGGCACTCGCTACTGCCCCCGGTGGCCACTAGCTCGCGTCCTCATACAGAAGGTTACAGTGTTACAATTAGAGATTGTTACATCCACTCATTCGTGTGGTTACAATTACATTCAATACACAACACCCAGGGACTTTAAAAGGTTAATTGCTCTGCTGTTGAGACTTGGCTTTAAACAGAAGGAGAGAAGGGGGGACCCTTGACCATGGCCTTTTTAAATAGCAGTTTGAGATCTTTATAAATGTATTAAAAATCAACCCTTGCAGTTATCTACCTGCAAGTGAATCATGGTACAGTGTGGTGCTTGTGGACATGTAAGCCTATTGGGTGTAGTCAGGGGGAAATGGAAACAGTAATTTTTATTGAAAATAAAATATAAACTAAAATAAAGGGGGGCAGTATCCAGTTTTGGGGTAACACTGGGAATGTATAAACAATTCAAATCTTACTAATTGTCTCTTTTGTTGTGCAACTACATAGCCCAATATGCTGTACATGGCAATTCTTGCCAACCCTACAAAAATAAGAATGAACTGGGCCTCTACACAAGTTCCACAACAAGGGGCATTGCAACTGACAGTGCTGTTATTTTCAGCTTAGATGGGCCAAAGTATGGTTAACAAAATGTACAGCTATACCCGTTATCCTCTCTCTCTCCACAAAAATAATTCCAGTTGGATTGTGCCCCGTCAGCCCCAATGCAACATCTCCCAGAAGAGTAGGCCTTCTGCATGGCATTGTGAGTCAGTCTCTTAAGTAGGGGGTTTGACAGGTTTTTCCGGTCAGTTCTAAATTTAATGGTGGGAAAAGAACGTTACACACCAGTTTGCTAACAGGAAGGGCCTTCCCCATTTGATGAGAAGCATGTGTTTTTGTGGAAGGAGTTGTGCAGCTGCTGAACCAAACATTATCATTACCAATCTTTGCACCAATTGCTTTCCTCTGTAAGAGTTTCCTACTCTGAGGCTGTAACTGCATAATTTTGGTTAGTGTTGCGTGGATCAGTTTTCAGACATAAGTAACTTCCGTCCCTTGTCATCAATTCACCATCCTGGCACAGCTCCCCTGGTGGCTTAGTGGTAGACACTAAACTGGAGACTGCAAGGTCGGGTTTTGATACTCGAGAGCTGCACTTGGGAACATGAAAGGAGGCTCATTCAGGCATCCCCTAAAAATCCTTTCAACCCACAGTAATATCTGACACGAAGCAACAACCATCCCAGCATACCAGCTGAAGATTTAGACACATGGTTTACCGATGTGGGGCACTTTGATGTAGGCAGATTGATTGCACACGAGCCGGCAGATGGGCTAAACACAACTTTATTTCAGCATGGTCAATCTGTACATGAGACAATGGCGGAGCCTTGCCTCTTTATATATGTTACCTGATACATTTGAATCTCGCCCGAAGGCACCCATTGGTTACAATATCAGTGACGTCTTTCTGACGTACTGCATACCTGACATAGTTCACCTGTGGCGGGAAGGTTTCCCGTGCTAGTTAATTATTGGATGAATTGGAACCATGTGAGTTTCCTCAGCTGCGCTAATGGCGAACAGCTGAACTGCATGCATACACAACAGGCACATGCCCCACCAAGGGGCAATTTGATTTTTAAAGGAGCAACTCAATAATGAGTTATTAACAGTGAATGGCCTTTTAGGCTTCCTCCATGTGAATAGGAGTTCACTTTTTGAATAATAAGAAATATATATCACAGGGGGAGGTCATCAGGATTTTAGAGATGCTTAGGTGGGGCATGATAAAAAAAAGATTGGGAACCACTGATTTAGATCAAACTGAATGATGAGCAGAAGCCTCTCAAAACAGGCAGAAAACTCTTCTGTTATGGAGGCGGGACTCTTTGGAAAAGGCAAGCATCTCCCTTGGCAGACTCAGGGAACTTTATTCACTCACTTTTTCCCATGGCAGAAGCCTCCAGGCTGCTGTGCCATGAATATGTATTTAGTGATTCACAATTAAGATCACGGTGCACTTCATGGCCCATGCAGAGTAGGCAGAAGTCAGAATCATATGGAGTACAGATCCAGAATGGTCCTGAATACCCCATAGCCAACTGCCACAGATAAAATTGTGAAGGAAATGTCATAGAATCCCATCAGGGCCCCTCAGCACTCACCTCCCTTTTAGAAAGTTATTACTGCTAGTGTGACAAAACACCTCTGCTTGGTTACTCCCATCTTTCCATCTTTTTCTGCTCCTTTTCCTCGGTTGGGTGGAAGGCTCAGAAGATACATGGAAGGTTCAGAATATTGACCAAATGAAGCAGGTTCATGCTAAAACATTGCTACCTCCTTCCATTTCTTTATCAAAGAAAAGTATCCCAATGACCAATATTTATTCCTGGGTAGATTATAACAGTGTTCTGTGTACTCCAGTGTTCAGGCATGCCTGCCACATGTCCACAGAAACATCTGCAGATCCTATACAGTAAATGAAGATGTGCACCAAACCTTAGAGTCAGATACAACTGGCGTTCGAGCAAGGGCAACCTTTACCTTTACTAGATTGTACCCTGGGTCAAAGTACCAGAGGCAAGTCATTTTCTATTCCATCTCCTTACCTTTGATATTTAATATATTAGGATGTTTTCCTGCTTCCATAGGTTGCACCTGGGCATCAGCTGATGCCATCAGCACATGATTCTATTTCAAATCTGAGGAATGCCTCTTTAGACATTCCCACATTGCAGGCGCACCCCCCAATAAAGGACTCAGACACCAATGAAAGTGGATAACGGCATTGGGCCGCATTTATTGATTCATGCCCTAGTCCGAATTATAAATTTCTATTGGTAATTGACCAATTATAATTCTTAAGGCAAGCAGGCCGAAGTAACACTGGTAAGGTACCACCCAAAATTGCCAACGGCAATTGCTACAATGTATCTATTTGTATCAATTTGTTTGTTGACAGCAAACAAATTGTTGACCGTAGTCAATATCTAACTAATGACCCCACCCTCTGACGCGTATCCGTAAAATCACGGGGTGATGCATGCTGTCTAGCTGTAGCCATCACCCCGTCGCCTGGTTCGTCGTTGACCGGACAACGTTTAACCAACTTATACCTGTCTAGTGTTGTCCAGTCAATTGCGAACCTGCCGGATCCCTGTGGGTCATAAATGTTTACCTTACCAGTGCTACCCGCCACACGGGGAGGCTTCCCAAAAGGCTCACCACCCCCCCCAAGACCGTCAGCTCGGTCAACAGGCCTGCTCGCCAGCCCACTAACAAGAGGTCCATACCTCCCTGCGACAGATGGGCCCCATCCCCTGAGTAAAAGCTTGTAATTTTGCAGACTGATGGCGGGGAGGTGAATGATGCGTCCCCCACCTTTGTCGAAAAGGAACCGGGCAATAGCCCCGTTCACGGAGCGTCGGCTCGGTCAAGAGCCTCGAGGCCGCACGCCCCCCTGTAAGCATACCGCGGTATCGTGTCCAACCAATTGAGGGTTGTGGCAGGCCACACATAACGTGAGTAGGGCAGGTCACTGCAAATCGCAAGCTTCCGCGATAGGCCAGTGACCCGCCCTAAGCCATTGCCCCCAAGGTTCATAACCAGGACATCAGGCGAGTCAGCATCCCTGATGTAGAAAAGGAATGGCAACAGTTCCCGCCATAACATGCCGCGCTTACCATACCACCGGAGACTGCGGATGCACCCAGTCCCAGTCGGGGTCCCCACTCTGTCGCCGCAGCGTAACGCGCTGCCCTGTGCAGCGTAACATGCTGCCCTGTGCAGCGTAACGTGCTGCCCTGTACAGCGTAACGCGCTGCCCTGTGCAGCGTAACGCGCTGCCCTGTGCAGCGTAACGTGCTGCCCTGTGCACGTGGCTATGGCCCACCAGGCACACTGTCACCGGTGTAATACGACACCCAGGGTCTGTCAAGAAAAAAAGGGGGGAGAAACAGTGCAGTGACGAAACTGGTACTCACGGTTGAAGAGGGCGAACCCAAACTGAAAACATTGTGATCCCCACCCTCCCATGCGGCGTATGTCAGCCCCGGAGTACCCAAAAACAGTAGCAGTAGAAGCCGCCCCTATCCTGAATGAATGGGTGCCGCAACGAGCCCCAGGGAGGCCAACACTGGCTAGTGCCTTCCCGGCACCCTCCAAAATTGAAATTTAGTAAGGGAAGACCCATCTTGGTGACAGAAAAAACGGGCCATGGTGCGTGCCACGCAGTGCAAGGAACTCCTGTAGGGCACCAACCGGACAGATGTCTGCCAAAGAACACTGTAGCAGTCTTACTCCACTGCCTACGCCATGCTGATCCGTCTTAGAGGAGCGTATCCTCAACTGAGCCCAGTCTTTGGCCACAGAGACATCTTCGAGTTCCAGTGCCCTATGACTTGCATCCGCCTTAGACAGCATCACAAGCTCGCTGATGCGGAGCGCTCCAAAAAAGGCCACCGTTGTAGCCGCATGAAACAGGGCTGCCTCATACCTATCAAAACATAGGTCCTGTCAGCCCCATGCCAGTTGGGTAAGAACCCCTGGGGAAGTTGGGTGGCGGTCATCCGGGCTACGCCCACGCTCCCGCACCCACCCCTCTAAAACGTGTCTCACACGGAAGTCAGCGGTACTGTCCACATGTCCACCTACTTTGGCCATAAAAGCCAGCGCTGACAGCCTGGATGCTATGGTTCGAGGTGCAAGGCCCTGGGAATGCAGGTCAACCATGAATTGCAGTATATGGGCCACCGGGATCGGCCAGGTATCTGGCAGCCGGAATTGGGCACAGAATGCCCTGAAAGAATTGAATGCGTGTTGATACGCCTTACGCGTGCGAGGCGCTAGCGACATGCCGATCGCCCGGTTCACCTCTCCTTGCCAAAAATCCATATCTCGTCCGGGAGTGGCGAGGGAAATTCCTCCGCATCCGGGGCCAAGGCGCGGAACCGGGAGATCTGCAGGCGGGACAAAGCATCAGCGATATCATTATTAACCCCCGGGACATGCCTGGCCCGGAACAGCACATTAAGGCTCAGGCTGCGCAATACAAACTGGCGCACCAGGTCCATTACCCTGGGTGATTTGGAAGTCTGTGAGTTGACAATGTGGACAACGGCCGCATTGTCGCACCAGAAATGAACGACCAAGTTGGCCCACTCATCACCCCATAGCATCAAGGCCCCCAGAATGGGAAAAAATTCCAGATACGTAAGGTCCCGCAGGCGTCCCGTACCTGACCAGGCTGGTGGCCACCCACCATAGGCCCACTTCCCATTGAAGTACATCCCATAACCCAAGGACCCAGAGGCATAGAGACTGTATCTGGAAACAAGGGGAAGCCAGGAGGTCAGACCTCCAAAATGACACCCCATTGAACTCCCTCAGGAACTGGAGCCAGATAAGCAAATCTGCCTTAATGCCCTGGGTTATTCTCACCCTATGGTGGGGCCTGGACAAGCCTGTCATGGCGTCGCACAAGCGCCGAGCAAATGCCCTGCCCGGTGCGACCACCCTGCAAGCAAAATTGAGGTGACCATGCAACACCTGCAGTTCCCGCAGTGATGCCTTGCGTTTAGCAAGCAAGTCCGAGATAAGGGCCACTATCCTTGACACCTTCTCCCCTGGTAACCTAGAATCCTGCGCTACCGTGTCAATCTCCACCCCCAGGAAGACTAGCTGTGTAGATGGGCCCTCGGTCTTTTCGGGCGCCAAAGGGACACCAAGTTCCTCCATTAGCGTCTGAAATGTGTTGAGGAGACGTGTGCACGTGTCCCAGCCCCGTTCACCCCCGAATAAAAAATCATCCAGGTAATGGGCTACAGACCGGGACCCAGACCTGCGGACAAAAGCCCACTGTAGGAAGGTGCTAAAACGCTCGAAGGCCGAGCACGATATGGAACAGCCAAAAGGCATGGCCTTATCGAAATAATATTCACCCCGGAACTTAAAACCCAGCAACTCAAAGTCACCCGGGTGAACCGGCAGGAGGCGAAAGGCCGACTTAATGTCGCACTTAGCCAACAGCGCACCCGGGCCACATGAGCGCACCATGCGCAGCGCTTGGTCAAAAGATGTATACCTGACCGAGCAAAGGTCATCAGGGATAGCATCAGTGACCGATTGGCCGGCTGGGTAGGACAAGTGATGGATCAGGCGGAACTCGCCCGGTGACTTCTTGGGCACCAAGCCCAAGGGTGACACTTTAAGGTTGGGGAACGGGGGTGCAGGGAAAGGGCCCGCGACCCTGCCCACATCAACCTCCTTAGAAATGCTGGCTGCAGCCACCTCCTCCCTCCCTCTAAGGGACAAAAGGTTGGGGGCATCTTGGGGGGACCTATCACCCTGGAAAGGAATACGGAACCCCAGTCGAAACCCCTGAAGCAGGTAAACCGCATCTGCCCCCTTCGGGTACGATGCGAGCCAACGCTCCCACATGTCCACATTAACTGGGGAGGGGGCCTTTCGGTAGACCAGCTCCTTCTGCGGCGGTCTTGCCAGCCCCTTGTCCGCCCCTACCTCTGCCCCGCACCCCTCCAGGCCTGGGGCAGGCGGAGGCCGCATGGGGGCCAGCGCAAGAGGGACACTCATGCCTGTACCGGCAATTCTTCCTACTGCAGGAACCATTGGACGAGAAAGTCCAGCACAGCAGGTGGGCTGGAACCCCCTGCCCCGCCACCTGGCGGGGTGTCTGTGCTGGGGCCGCTCGCTGGACTGCATGTCCACAATGGTATCTTTCCCCAGGCGCAGGGCGCGTGGGAGTCATGTACAGAAGCCACAGCTTCTGGCACGGCTCGTCCCACCTCATCTCAGGGTGCAGGGGAATCCGCATACGGAATTCCTCGTCGTAAGCCAACCACGACGGTCCCGGGAAGTCAACCATCGCCCGGTAAATGTTGTCCAAATACTGGACCATCGGAATTGCCAAATCCGGACGGGCCCTGAGGTAGACCGCCATGTATATGAGGTACGCCGGCAGCCAATTGGCCCACGTACGTGGCGGCTTACGACGACGTGCCTGTTCCTTATCCTTCTCATCCTGCCCCTCCCTCTCCTCTTTGGTGGGCTCTCTGTTAAGAAGGGAGAAGATGTCCACATACTCCCCACGCCAGATCTTCTCTTTGGTGGCCTGGGCCAAATGGTCCCCCAGGGGCAAGGAATACCCCGCTGTCGGCAATGCCGACACCGGCACGGTGTGAACCACGGGGATCTGGAAAGGAGCCTGGACCAACCCGGCCACCCCTAACACATTCCCAACTGAATAAGAGGTACCACCCAAAACGGGGCCCTGGGTGAGAGGTGAAGTCACCGGGTGGGACGTCGGCGACTGAACCGTCGCACCACCCATGCGAGGCCACGGCCACTGAAATGCCCCCCCCAACGTGGGTAGGTGTGTGGGTGCACTAGATTGAACCGCATACTCACATGGAGCATCCCCACGGGCCGCCCCCACCGGGGGTTCCGGCCCGCTGGGGGCGTCGGAGCTCACGACCGCAATTGAGCTCGTCGACGGGGCCTGACCAGCATCAGCCTGGTGAGTGGGGAGCTGCGAGGCAGTGGCCGACGCCGGCCCACGCGCCTCGGGCAGCTCGACCCGTCCAGCCGCCTGCCGCTAACCGGCAGACAAAGGATCAACCTGCACCCCAAAAGGCGCCCCCGGGTGGTTGACCCTCGCGAGGGATGCCTCGAGGGCCGCAACACGGGCCAGAAGGGCATCAACATCAACATAGCCCCCTAAGCCAAGTGGGGGCAAAGGGCCAGCCGGCCCACTGGCTGCAGGCGCCGGTCCAGGTCCCCGGACTCTGGGGGCCATATACGGCCACGACCCCAGGCCTGGCCCCTGCAGGGCCGGGGGGGGGGTACCCTGCCAGGGGAGGGAACCCAGCCACCCCCATGGCTGAAACCCCCCGCAGGAAGCTGCGCCCCAACGGAAGAAGGCCCCGCAGAATGGGCCATGCCAGAGACAGTGGCCACTGCATGCGGGCCGGGGGCCGCGGCCCCAGCTGGGCCGGTACGCGGACACCCCGCCTCGGGCCAAGGGGCAATTAACCCCATCCCACCGGTCCCGGTGGGCTCAGGCAAAGGAGGCTGCTGGGAAGGCGCAGCCGCGGTCCTCCGACCCGGCTGGCGCCTCCGAGCAGAACGAGCCGCGTTCGCAGTCGCCTTCTTCTTAGAGGGCATAGCAGCTAAACGATGGGAAGCCGTAAAAGTCAAGAAATTAGCAGCCAGAGGCTTCCCTATGAATGGCAAGAGCGACGGAGGTAGAGGGAAAAACTTCTCCGCTCCGTCGCTTCGCAAAATGGCAGCTCGGCTGCCTCGTGGCCGCCCCTTATATAAGGGTGCTGGCCACGCCCCCTAACTACCCGGATGCCTTTGTCCGGGGGGGGGCGCAAAGAGCGCGACGGCCATTTTGGCGCCGCGCTTGCATTCTATTCAGTATTGAGTGGTTCTTTCTGAACCCTTCAGCCTCTTGACAGTTGGGACAAACTCAACTTAAAAACACTGCAGAACCAGATGCCATTTACTTGGAGGACAACCAAATCCTTGTGAAGAATGTTAACAAAAGAGGGAAAAGTGCTACTACTGTTGGCACAGTGGGTAAACTTCTGTACATTGTGAGTTCAATCCTTATCAAGGCTCAAGATTGACTCAGCCTCCCATCCTTCCAAGGTCAGTAAAATGAGTACCCAGCATGTTGGAGGCAAGATGCTAATGAACCTTTAACCTACCCAGAGAGTACACAAAGCCCTATAGGTAAAGTGCTATAGAGTGCTTTCCGTTTAACTGACCATGAATGCCTTTCCTTCACTGCCCGTGAATCTAGAATGGCGGAGATGTTGGGAAAGCAGCCTCTTAATTTGGCAGGAGGATAAAACGGCCAACTTATGCTTAGGGCAAAGCAGCCACCACAGTAATGAAGGGGGGGGGGGATGCCTGTGGTGACTCGCCTTGTTAACTGGAATGCTGGCAAGTCGGGAGTTCAAGACCTGGGTACTGCATGATGGATTGAGCACCCGTCTCTGTCCCAGCTCTTGGGGACAGGAAAGGAGCCTCATTTGGGTGTTCCCTGAGCAGCATTTCTCCTGCAAAAATCCTTTCAAACCAGAATAATTTCTAACATGAAATTATTCTTAGTAATGAAGGGGGAGGGGCAACCAAGTGAAAGCACCACCTCTTTGGCCCTTTACTGCTTCGGTGGCTGGAAAGACTAAGGCCCCGACATGGGGCCCTTCACCAGCAAGCAGTGGTCGGGCAAGTTCTATTCCACAGAGGAAGTCGTGGAATTTCTTGGTTAACTTCATCGCCAATTTGATGTTCGAAGATTGATACATGATAGGCAGCATTCAGGGGGCCAAACACATCTTTATTGCAAGGTGACATCATTGGGGCGTACTGGATACCTTACAGGGTTTACCTGTGGTGGGAATGTTTCCCGTGCTACTCAGTGATTGGGTGATCTGAACCATGTGGGCTGAGCTCTGCAGCTGCCTCTAGTGGCAGCTGAATCACTAGCAAGGATAGCTGAGTTACATTGTAATCACCGGGACTCATTCACAGTTCATTTGGATACAAGGTTACTTAGAAGATACATTTCTTAAAGGCACAAGTTCCATACACAACATCCCTCCCCCCTAGGATGGGACAAAGTTCCTCAACCATCATGGTGGCCCGCAAGTGCATTTTGGCCGCACAGCTGCTTGGTTGGGCTCAGAGGAATGGGGTGTTCCGGGTTCCACAAACTCTCATCCTGCAAAGGGGAAACGAGCAGTGTTAGCGGTGTTTCAGGAGCACTGGCCCAAATCAGGAGAGGGACCCGGGAGGGAATACTGCATATCGAAACCTGGGAGGGGAGGAGGCTGACTTGAGGGAAGTTCCCGCCTGCTACTCTGAGAAGGGGGTGACTCGACTGTGCGTTGCCTCGTCTGCAAGGGAGTAGAGGTGGATTCGAAGACTAGAGGACAGGCGGTTGCTGGGGAGAAATCAAAACCCCGCTGCTCGCTTGGATGAGTGGGGGAACACTCTAAAAACTCCCCCTGATCCTGTAACTCATAATTTAAACTGTTGAGGTCTGGGCTCTCGAATTCTTCCTAGTCTCGCTGAAAAAGATGGGTGAAACTGAAATCAGGAACTCTTGGTGGACTAACTGCCATGTCTCCCCCTTGGGATAAGTGGGTGGGAGAGAACCCTAACATTGAATCACCCTGATCCTCAGTCCCCTGGGTGTCTGTGACCCGACGCCTGAGCTGGTCAGCATGTCGCCACCACAGTAGCCCCGAACTTGTTTCCACCTGATAGAAAACTGATCCTGTTTGATCAATCACCACCCCTGGGACCCACATTGGGCTGGTGGCCGCATAATTCCTACAATATACTCGGTCCCCAACTGAAAAAACCTTGCTGTGTGCAATTTCAATCTTCCTCCCCTTATCCTCCACCCTGGTCGGATCCAACTGGTCGAAAAGTGAGACCGGCCTCCTGCGCATCAGGAGTTCGGCGGGTGAGAGCCCGGATGCCAGGGGAGTTATTCTGTAGCACAGAAGAAATTGACACAATTGTAACTCTAGGTCCCCATGGCCCATTTGCCGAAGTGCCTCTTTAGTAGTTCGCACTTGGCGCTCAACCTGACCGTTCATTGTGGGGTGAAAAGGGGCAGATGTAATGTATCGAATTGCGTTCCTCTTTAGGTATGACTGGAATTCAACGGAGGTGAAAGTACTAGCATTGTTGGAGACAAGCACATCGGGTAACCCAAAACAACTAAATAGTTTCTGTAATTGCTTGATGGTTGCGGCAGAGGAGGTGTTGGGCATTGGAATGGCCTCCAACTACTTTGAAAAGGAGTCAACCACTAGCAGAAATAACGAGCCCCAGAACGGACCCGCGAAGTCGATATGTAATCGAGACCACAGTCCGTGGGCTGTGTCCCATTCTCTGTGAGGAAGTTGGGACTCTTCTGGTCGAGAACTCTTGCAACTTTTGCAAGTGCCCACCATGTGCTCAATGTCCACATCTATCTGGGGCCACCAGAAGTAGCTCCTGGCCAAAACCTTTGACCACACGATTCCCGGGTGTGTAGCAATTTGAGCACCTTTGAACACAATACTTCAGGAATTACCGCCCACTGGCCCCAGAGGAGGCAAAACCTCTCTACTGAAAGTTTGATCCACTTCCGGAAGTAAGCTTTGAACTCCTCCACTGGGGGAGTTGCGGGCCACCCCTTCTTTACCCAAGAAAGAACTAGGGACAGGACCTTGTCCTTTGCCGTGTACTTAGCGAGGTTTGTGGGCACTATAGGGGGTGAATCGAGGGACTCGATCAGCAACACTTGGTGGTCTCGTTCTACCTCACACCCAGTTTCCCCCAGCTCTGGGAGAGGAGACCAGGAAAGTGCATCAGCGTGGCTGATCTCTTTGCCCAGGCAGTGAATCAGTGTGTACTGGTATGCATTGAGGAATATAGCCCACCTAAGCATTCTAGGGGACTGAATCTGGGGTGTGGGCTTGCTCGTGGTAAAAATACCCAGCAGTGGCTTGTGGTCAGTTACAATAGTGAACCCCTGACCACAGAGGAAGTCATGGAATTTCTTGGTTAACTTCATCGCCAATTTGATGTTCGAAGATTGATACGCGGTAGGCAGCAGTCCGGGGGCCAAACACATCTTTATTGCAAGGTATGCAATCTGCACATGAGGTAATGGCAGAGACACAGCTCCTTATATATGCTTGCAGTACATTTGAATTTCGCCCATGGGCGCCCTTTGGTTGAGGTATCAGTGATGTCATTGGGGCATACTGGATACCTTACAGGGTTTACCTGTGGCGGGAATGTTTCCCACGCTACTCAGTGATTGGGTGATCTGAACCATGTGGGCTGAGCTCTGCAGCTGCCTCTAGTGGCAGCTGAATCGCTAGCAAGGACAGCTGAGTTACATTGTAATCACCAGGACTCATTCACAGTTCAATTTGGATACAAGGTTACTTAGAAGACAAGGTTAAATTTCTTAAAGGCACAAGTTCCATACACAACAAGGAGCGACGAGGGCTTTGTGGGCCGGATGAATTTGGCGTCGAGCACCCGGTCCACCCCCCTGAGCCACGTGACCGGCCCAAGCCTGAAAAGTTTGGACACCCCTGATTTAAAATGAAAGGCACTGTGTGTGAGAGAGTGGGGGACGGATGGAGAGAATGGCCAATTGTGGATGGAGGTGTGTGTGTGTATTTGCAGATTGATACGCAGTAGCCAGCAGTGGCTCAAGTAGCTAAGAGGCTGACTGGGAAGCGGAAGGTCAGCAGTTCGATTCCTGAGTACTGCAGGACGGAATGAGCTCCCGTCTTTGTCCCAGCTCCTGCCAACCTAGCAGTTCGAAAGCAAGAAATTGCAAGTAGATAAGTAGGGACCACTTCTGTGAGAAGGTAACAGCGTTCCGTGCGCTCGTGTCTAGTCATGCCTGCCACATGACCATGGAAATGTCTGCAGAAGCAGACAACACTGGCTCTTTGGCTTAGAAACAGAGATGAGCACTGCACCCTAGAGTCAGATACGACTGGCTTTCGAGCAAGGGAAACCTTTACCTTTAGCCAGCAGTCAGGGGGCCAAACACATCTTTATTGGAGTGTAGTCAATCTGAACATGAGGTCAAAGGCGGAGCGATGTTCCTTATATACAACAGGTAACGATTCAAACCTGGCACGGAGCTACATGATTAGTCAGTACAGGTAAACAGCCAGGTGACAACGCTTGATTGAGTAATGCGTAAACAACAACTACAGCTACAAGTCCCGCAATATTTACACAAGAGGAGTATTTACAGTACACAAGGGGAAAAGGGAGGGGGAAATGGAGGATCGCTAGATCCGATTTGGATTTGGAAATAAGGGAAATTTCCCAGGAAATACGGGAATACATGACAGCTATGCTTATCCTGTGCTGCCCTCCAATGGTGGCAATAGGCCATTGCAGTCTAATTAATAAGGTGGGAAAGAGGGTAAAATAAGGGGTTTTCCCGGCCAATAAGGGATACTTGACAGCTATGTTTCATTCACCTTTCACTTGCGTTACATGTTTGCTTTCAATCACAGTTCACTTGAGTCACATACACAACATCGTCTGTGTGTGTGTGTGTGTGTGTGTGAGAGAGAGAGAGAGAGAGAGAGAGAGAGAGAGAGAGAGAGTGAGTGAGTGGGTGGAGTTGTTCCTCAGGGTTTTTCCTCAGGGTTTTGTTGCTGGGGCCGCGGGGGCGCCTTCTCCCTCCGTCGCCTTGTTCTGGCCCATGGTGGCCAAGTGGGTGTGAGCCTGCGAGGGGCTGTTTCTGGTGTGTGTGTGTGTTTTGTGTGTGTTTAGGGGGAGCGGGCGGGGGGGGGAGCGGGGACGGCAGCGCCACACGCTCCTCCTCCTCCTCCTCTGGAGAAATGGGGGTCTAGGCTTCCCCGGGGCTCCTCCTTCGCTCAGCTGCCTCCAGTCCTCCCTCCCAAAGGGCTGCGAAGCCCTGCTATCTCGCTGCTCTGGGAGGAAAGCTTTTGGTCGTCGCCCTGCCTGCCCGGCGGAGGAGGGAGGGAGGGAAGAAAGAAAGACCGAGGGGCTGGGGGTGGGGACGGAGAGAGGGAGGAACGGGCAGGGGTGTGTATGACCGGGACGACGGTCACGAGCAGAGCAGACCAACTAGAAGAAGAGCCGGAGGGAGAGGAGGCGAAGGCGTCGGGCCCAGCCTTTCCCGCCCTGGGCGATGCGACTCTTGGTGCTGGCGGCGCTTTGGGTTGGGACGCCCTCGCCAGGTAAGAGCGCGCGCTCTTCTTCCTCAGACCAGCCTTAATCCTCACCCCCTCACCCGTCCCCCGGTGGGGGCAGACGGGCGACGGGCCGCTCCGTCCAGCTCCTCCTCCTCCAAAGTTTGCCAGGAGTTGAGACGGGACGGGACCAGGCGGGGACTGAACCCGTGGCCTGAGGAGGGAGCCCTCCCTTCCCGTCGCCCTGTCTCCGCGGCGCTGGGGAGCCCCCGAGGTTGGGCAGAACCGATATCTACTCTGTGTGTGTGTGTGTGTGTGTGTGGAGTTTGACCAGCCGTATCCGACTCTAGGGTGCAGTGCTCATCTCTGTTTCAAAGCCGAAGAGCCAGCGCTGTCGGCTTCCACCGGTTGTTAAATTGTTTGAATCCCAGCCCCTGCCAACCTGGCGGTTCGAATTAAGTACGAAATTGCAAGGAGATACATTAGGGACCACTTCGGTGGGAAAGGTAAACCAAGTGTCTAGACATGCCTGCCACATGACCACGGAAACGTCTGCAAACGCAGACGGCGCTGGCTCTTCAGCTATGAAACAGAGATGAGCACTGAACCCTAGAGTCGGATACGACTGGCTTTCGAGCAAGGGTGACCTTGACCTTTACAGGTCAGCCTGCCGACGGAGTGTGTTTGCGTCAGATCTGGCATTCAGGCAATAATATTAATTCCGTGTCAGAAATTATTCTGGCTTGAAAGGAATTTTTTGATGGAGGGACTCCCCTCGTGGGACGCCCGAATGAGGCTCCTTTCGTGTCCCCAAGCTCTTTCCCTACCAAAGTGGTCCCTATTTATCTGCAGTACTTGCAAATTTTTGCTTTCAATCTGCTACGTTGGCAGGAGCTGGGACAGAGACTGGCACTCAAGCCGTCATGCAGTACCCGGGTCTCAAACTGCTGACTTGCCGGCCTTCCAGCTTCCATGCCAAGCTTCTTAACCACTGAGCCACCGCAGCCCCTGCTCAGGCAGTGGAAGGGCAGTGAACTTATCAAAGTTTGGATCTGTGGCAAAAATAGTGCCAGGCCTTAGGTCTGTGGCGTTGGCTACCACTGCCGTTGGATAAAGGGAATGAGGGCATCTGATGGTGTGTTGGTGTGTTTTTGTTATGTTTTCCTTCTCCTTTGAGCAAGGGCCTCCCCTAATCTCCAGGTCTGCATCTGCCTTTTCTGTAGAGACATCTGGAACAAGTTCATATCTCTCAGGCATGCCAAACATTGGCCCATACACCCTCTGGCTGTTATCTGATGAATGGACCACCTTCACCCACAACACTGCCCGGTTCTGAGCAGCAGCGTGTCGGATCAGAAGAACAATCCTTACAAATCCTTCAGCTAAATAAACTACTAGCACCACATCATAGGCTTACCCAGAGTAATCTGAGACACGAAAACGAACAAACAATAGGCTTAGTAATAGTTGTAACATTATTAATTTTAAGAACTGGTTAAACTGCTGTCCTGCAACCAAAAGGTCATGAGTTTGATCCTGACCAGGGATCAAGGTTGACTCAGCCTTCCATCCTTCCGAGGTCAGGTAAATGAGTACCCAGCATGTTGGGGGCAAAATGCTAATTAACTTGTGAACCACCCAGAGAGTGCACTAAGTGCTATGGGGTGGTATATGTGTGTATTTTAATTTTACTTCTCCTTAGCTCTGAGCAGAAATGCTCCTTTTAAAAATATATTTATGTACCCCCATTTTAACTAACAGGCTCAAGTGGGGGCGGGGGGCTGTTGGCAGGCAACAACATGTTATGTGAATGTGGAGAGATACAGAATCCGGCTTATTTACTGGTCTGCCGATTGCTGCCAGAAATATGCACCAATGAGGACTTAAGTTTGGCTAACAACAAAGCCAAGAAAGTGGCTTCATTTTGGCAGTCCAGGGTTTGATCGGGACACAAAAGAAGAAAAAGACTATGTATATCCTGCCTTGGCTGGGTACTGTGATTCTGTGAAGGCACCGCTGATAATTTCTATTACCTGCATCCCAGCCTGCAGATTATGTTCTTCAGGAGGAAGGATTTAGCAGTCCTTCTAAAAACACATTAGTCTAGGGTCATGCAGGACTTTCTGCTAGGGCATTTTTAGAAGGACTGCCAAGAGGCAGGCACAAGATGGTGTACCAAGAAGTGGTGAGTTAAAGGATGAAAGCCTGCAAGGTGTATAGAATAAAAGTAAGAAATGTGGTATCTGGAGAAGGTAACAAAAGACTGTGGGAGGCAAATAGAAAGTGTTGGTCAGGATGAGGCGCCAGTGCTCCTGGGGCCAAAAGATGCTCAGTACTGCACGGGAAGGAAACACTTCTTCTTTTGTGTCCCAATCAAATCCTGGACTGCCAAAATGAAGGCAATTTACTTGGCTTTGTTGTTGGCCAAACTTAAGTTCTCATTTGGTGCATGTTTCTGGCAGTAATTGGCAGACCAGTAAGAGAACCATATCTATATTCACACAGCATGTTGTTGTCTGCCAGCAGCCCCCACTTGAGCAGGTTGGTCTTGCATTTAGGGACTTCGATCTTCAGCCTATTCAGGATACTCCAAATGATGTAGGGGAAGTTGAGTTCCTCAGCTGTATCTTCCTTTAATGTTATTCCTTGTCCAGTGAGCTCCTTCCTCCATCTTCTAATTTGGTTTGGCTCTTGCATACCCTCAATAATGTTTGTCCTTACTATAAAGCTCTTCCTGGACGTGAGCCAGCAGACATGAGGCTCATATCCATTCAGAGTATGTCAGGGTTCCTTCTCTTGCAGGAAACACTGGGAAATGTTCTTTGTCCCTCCAAAGAATTGCTCCCCGAGAACCAAACAGAAGGCAGTGGTGGCGAACCTATGGCACACATGCCAGGGGAGGCACTTGGAGCCCTCTCTGTGGGTACCTGTGCAGTCACCTCATCACAGAGTTTGCCCCGCCCCTCTGTCCCTTTGTTGCTTTGTTGGCACTTTGTGATAAATAAATGGGTTTTGGGTTGTAGTTTGGGCACTCGGTCTCTAAAAGGTTTGCCTTCACTGGCCTAAGGTCATGTATAGCAAGCTTTGAATGGGCACAGCTATGTTGCAGTCCCAGCCAAAACCCTGCTAGGTGAGGAGCGGCCTGAGCAGAGGTCTTCTTCATGCCATGTTCTGAGCCTTCTCACTCTTCAGGTGGGTTCCTGGGAGCAACATGAGGAGTAGTTCACTGCCACTTCCCCCTCCCAGGTACCATTGTGTCATGAGAATGGAATGGAGATGGAGGAGAAGAGCAGTGGTGACAGACCAAACAAGTCCTGCCCAGAACCTCTGTGACCAAAGCCAGAGTTTAGATTTCTGAAAGCTGGGTGGCCCAGAAAATCCCACTTCTCCATTTGATTGTGGGGATCCTGGGACTGAAGGAATATGGCACATCTGAATGGAAGAGAACACTCACAGAAACACTACCCTTGGCTGATCCATAGCAGATAGAGCACCTGATTGTTGGTGCCTGAAAGATCTGTAGGAAGTCGGGTGTGGCGAGAGCGATGGTGAAGGGAAGTCCCCCTACTTTTTTAGGCACTTCAGTGGTAGATTGCCTGCACATGCGCCCAGCTCCAGGACACTGGAGAAGAGGCTGTTTACCCACCAGCTTCCTCCTGAAGCATGTTGAAGCCAAAATATTGGGACAGAGTAACCACAGTAGCGCTTGTCAAGCGTAGCAGCATCAGAAAAATTGAGCAGAGATGACCTGTTGTCCCTTAATCACCAGTAGCTACTGGGTGCAACAGGAGGGCACAGAAATAACGTCTTACCTCATGGGCAGATGTGGGAGCAAAACACAACAGGAAAGGGGAGCAAGCAGCATGTCTCCCAAGGCATCCCAGCAGTCAGGGCAGGGGACTTCATTTGACTTTCTGTGCCTCTTGTCTGCTGGTTCCCGTCTGCCCCATTCAGCTGCCCAAGGCATCTTACTCTGCTCAAGGCCTTACTCTGCCTAGTGGTAGGGCCACTTCCCGTGGGTCACATGGTGTGTGTAAATATTCTGTGAGGAACAGGCGGCTTGCCTGAAGAAAATGTTTTTGCTTAAGGTCCTCTGGGGAGGTCCATACACCTTTTGGTGTCAGAACAGGCAGAGAGGTTGGATATTTTTAAATAAGTGAAGTAATGCTATTGAACACTGATGAAACAGTACTGTTGAAGTTTTGCTGGATTTCCCCCTGTAGAAAATTAAAATTGCCTGCTAAAATAAATTGTTAGGATGTGACTAGACCGTTAAGTTATCCCAGGCTGTATCGGGCTAAACAGGGTTACTGTAAAGTGCATTCTGAGTTTTTAAATGGTCCTGCATCTGTAAGAGCTCTGGTGGTGCAGTGGTTAATGTGTTGTACTGCAGTCAAAACATTGTGTGTTCACTCCTAACCAGCATGTTGGGGTCAAAATGCTAATTAACTTGTGACCCACTGTTATGTATGTAACTTGTGCCTTTAAGAAATGTAACCTTGTATTCAAAGTCACCTTGTATCCGAATGAACTGTGAATGAGTCCCGGTGATTACAATGTAACTCAACTATCCTTGCTAGCGATTCCGCTGCCACTAGAGGCAGCTGCAGAGCTCAGCTCACATGCTTCAGATCACCCAATCACTGAGTAGTGCGGGAAACATTCCCGCCACAGGTAAACCTTGTAAGGTATTCAGTATGTCCCAATGACGCCACTGATACCGCAATCAATAGGCACCCGTAGGGCGAAATTCAAATGTACTGTAAGCATACATAAGGAGCTGCGTGTCCGCCATTATCTCATGTTCAGATTGCATATCTTGCAATAAAGATGTGTTTGGCCCCCTGACTGCTGCCTACTGCGTATCAATCTACAAACATCAAAACCACCCAGAGAGTACTCTAAGTGCTATGGGGCGTATATAAGTGTGATTGCTATGCAGGGATCAAGTGATTATGGGGCAGGAAGGCACATGGCACCTCAAAGTGACCTTATTCAGCCCATGTGTAGCCTCTCAGCCTCTCTTCCCAGAGGGGGCCAAATGGTGATGGGCTGTGTTTAATGGTTTTTAATGTTTTTTTGAATTTGTGGCTTATTTGCGCTGGGTCCGGCTGTGGCGGAGTTTTTATTTTATTTTTGTTCATACAAATTTAATTTTTTTAAAATTTTTTTAAAAATTTTATATTTAATTTGGTGTTAAAGTGATTTATGTAATTTTTTATTTTTTGAGAGTAGTGTGTATATTTTGGAATGTTTTGCAAACTTATTTTCTGCATTTTTTAATTATGAATTTATCTTTATCTATCATGTGCTCCACACTCCTGCACCACAACTGGAAGGGCCATGTGGTGGAGGAAGGGCAAAATGGCCATCCGGCCCCCAAAGCTGTCTGAGGGAGTGTGTCCTGGCTCTCAACTTGAAAAGGTTGAGAACTCCTCATTTAGCACATCATGAATGCATCCTCTACTCGTTTTTCTTTTGGCCTCTGGGTGGCGGTGGTGAACTTTGTTTCCTCTCTTCCATTCTCCTCTTGTCCTCTGGGTTTCAGTTCCGGTAAGTGTTACTTCCTTTATTTTGGTCATTCGAGTTCCTGTCGCCATGAAGTGAAGACGTCTTCATGGTAAGCACTCTGATTTATTTATTTATTTATTTGGGGGGAGTTGAGTTTTTGTTGGGGGGGGGGCTGTTGTTTTTTGTTGTATGTTTTCCTGTCTTTGTTTGTGTTTATTTTTTAAAGGTTAGATTTCTGTTTTTGAATGGTTTTGATTTGTTTTTTGGTGCGTCCTTTTTTTTGGGGGGGGGTGCCTTTTGTTCTCACGGGCCATGCTTGGTGGCCCGTGGGAAAGTAGGGTACTTGCAGCGGGGGTGCCTTTTCTTCCCATGGGCCATGCTTGGTTGCCCGTGGTTAGGAAGGGAACTTGCGGCCGGGGGTGCCTTTTGATCCCATGGGCCATGCTGGATGGCCCTTGGGAAGGGTGCGTTGTTGCGGGGAGGGTGCCTTTCGTTCCCACGGGCCATGCTTGTTTGTCCATTGGGAAGAAGGGCAGTTGCGGGGGAGGGGTGGTGGGTGGTTTGTTTTTATTTTTGGCGCGGTGGCTGGCCCTTCGAATGGAAGGGCAGCGGCGGCCGAGGTTTATTTTTCCTCCGTGGGCCATACTTGCTGGCCCGTGGTGAAGAAGGGGAGTTGTGGGGGTTTTTTGTTTGTATTTTTTTTCACGCGCCGCTGGCTCTTCGAACGGAAGAGCATGGGCGGCGGGTTTGTTTCATTTTCTTCCCCCACGGGCCATGCTGGCTCGCCCGTGGGGATGAATGGCGGTGGAGCCGGCTTTCTTTAAGTTTTGTTTTCGCGCGCCGGCTGCCTCCTCGTTCTGCGCGCTCATGGCACGCAGGACGCTGGGGCTTGTAGTAATAGGTTGGTGCTTTGTGTTTGTGATGCGTTTTTTTAAAATGCTTTTCTTTTGATTGGCTGCGGCGCGTGTCCGAACGCTGCGCCGTGCCAGAGCCTCTCAGCCTGATTGGCTCTGGCGCGCCGCGGCGCAGTGACTGTTGGGACGTGAAGTTCTTTCCCTTTCTTGCCGTTTGTGGGGCTGAGGCCCCCGTGCTGGATTTTTAAATCCTTCGTTGACCTGCGTAGGCAATTCGGCCGTGCGCACGAAGGAAGGGTGCGGGTCAGTAGGGCGACGCATAGCAACGTATAACCAATTCCAACGGTGAACACTTGGTTTTATAGGTTAAGATTGACCTATCCACAGAATGGATTATGTAAAAAATAGGGGGGGGGAATCACCCTCTCCTCCTCCTCCTGAAAGCCGGATTTTTTTAGCTCATTGGCAAATGATGTATTACTTTATTGGCATGTCATCCAAGTGGCACTGTACTGAATTGTTTGGGGAAACACCTACCAGTATTGCTTTGGTTCAGCCACATGTGCTAGAAATTGAATTAAAATGGAGCAATCCTACCCATACTAAAAGAACAGTAGCCCCTGTTAGGGAACCAAAAAGGTATGAGTTTGATATAGATGCTGGGTGGGCTGGCTTGCAGTAGGTGGTATGTTTTGTGGTTGCTGGAACATGGAGCAAAGCAGAACAATGTGAGGTAAAGCACCATCTGGTTTCACTCCTCTCCATAAAATGGTTACAGCATGATACAGGGAGATGGTATTTCTTTTCATCACTTACCTTGAAAGTATTCTCCAAAAAGTGATATGTGGCTTCATAACTGCATGGTACCTAACCAGTTTAGATTAACTAAGAACATCAGAATTATGTTGGGCCAAAACAGCATTCTGCCCAGATAGCAGCATGTAAGTAGAATATGGGAAGCCCTAGTAATGTAACATGAGTTATACAGGAGCAGTTATGCTCTCTAGTAGATGTTCCCAGGCAGACTGTTTCCGGTACTGGTGAGATTGCACAAGCTATATTATATTGATTATTCCATAGAATCATGGGATAATGGCGTTGGAAGAAGCCTATAAAGCTGTGGAGTCCAGCCCGCTGCTCAATGCAGGGATCCAAGTTAATTTACAAAATGTGTTTATACTCTTTCAACTGGCATGTCCTTCTTTTTCTGCCATATCCAAAAATTGGCGATCCTTATGGCGATCAGCCATGAAGACTGTCCTGAGACTATAATGCAGTGGCCTTTCATCTGCCTTCCGCATCACGACCCCTGTATCACTGACCCAGTTCCACGAGTCACTTTATGTTCCTGTGCCCTTTTGGCACACAAAGTCCTCATCGGCCCCAGGCTGTTATTGATGAAGCTGCTGCCCTCCATCAAGATGGATTCAAGTGGGATTTAATCCACTTGGGGACCATCACCCTTCCATACCTGTCAAGTGCAGCTCCGGACAATACGGAACCTGCGCAGAACCATTCTACGCAGGTCCCTTCTACTCATGCGTAGAAGCCTATGCATCCCCTTCTGTGCAGAACCCTTCTACACATGCGTAGAAGGATTCTATGCATGCGTAGAAAGGTTCTATGTATGCATATAAGGGACCTGCGCAGAAGGGGATGCACAGTAACTACTCCCCCCCCCCCGGTCAAATTACGGGAAAGGAGGAAAAGCGGCACTAAATTATGGGAAATCCTGGCCAATACAGGATGCTTGACAGGTATGCCCTTCCCTGTGGATTTCAGCACCCAAGCCATTAGTCCTCAGGGTTGTTAGGTTAGTTAACTACCACCTGACACTCAGCATTGAGTTGCTGGCAGTATGGTCTATTATAGTACCATAGCAAGATAACTTTGCCAGACTGGTACTAATATGTTCATGAATCTAAAAGTAATAATGGCCCTAAGTTATAACAACACATTGGTGCAACATGTTCCTCTTTAGCATATATATCATAATCATCTAGCAGTACTTTCATTTGCTACCAATTAGGTATGTGTTACAAGGAGTGCATTAGAAAATAGGATGTCCTAACAACCAAAGTAAAACCCTCAATAGAATGTCTCCCAAAAAAAAAGTAAAGGGAAAAATTCTTGTGTAGAGATCACTGTCTTCCTTACACTCGGATGAATTTGTCTTTCTTTGCTTTTGCAGAGGTTTGTGAAGCTTTGAATGTGACCGTATCTCCAGGACCAGGGGCACAATATGCTGTTGGAGACAATGCTACTCTGTTTTGCCATGTTTCTCAAAAAAGACGAAGAGAGAATCTGCTCGCCGTCCGGTGGATCTTTGCTCTTCTGCCTACTGAGGAACATCTGATGATCAAAATGACTAAATATGGAGTGGTCCAGTACTATGGAAATTATAGCCATCATGTCTATAGAAAAAAGCTTCACCTTTTTGAAGAGAGACATAGAACATTATACACACTTTTTATCCTAAATCTCCAGCAAGCTGACCAGGGACACTATATTTGCAAAGTTCAAGAAATTGGCAAACAGAGAAACAAGTGGATAGCATGGTCTAATGGAAGTGCATCTACCGAAATCCAAGGTGAGGATCCAGAATACAATATGCAATTGGAGACAATGCAACCTTGATTTGCATTGCTTTTCAGAAAAGGAGAGAGAATCCAGTAGCTCGTGTTGTAAACTATCCTATGCATTTATTTGTTATACAGATAATATTGCATGCTAGTAATATCTTATGCGTTGTGGGATACATCGCAAGTGAGATGGGTTGAATTTGGGCGTTCAATGTTTTGCATACAGAGGTGGTTTACAAATTTCTTGTCCAGACAAATGTTAATTTTGTAGATATCAATAACATTGTATTTATCTAGCTCAAATCACTGTATGGTGGGAACTGGTAAGAGGCTCAGCATATTGTGATTTTTCCTTAGAGGAAAATTCCATACTGAGCTGCTGTTGAACACTTATAGAGCAAGTGGATCTTCATTTCCCAGCATTTAGACTAGATGATGGCAATATTGGATCCTCCTTAAAAAGAATGTAGCTCACTGTTGGCTGTCCTGGCTTGGGCTGATGGAAGTTCATCCAAATTTGTTAAAATATCTTGTATCAGCAAAATATCTTGTATCAGCTTTCTGGACAAAGCCTCCCTGAGGCAGTTTACAAAGTAAACAGCTGAAACAATCAAATAAAAACATGGTTAAGTTAATGTTAAAAGTAACTACAACAGCTTAACAGTAAAACAATAGAATAGATAGGATTTTTGTTTTGTAGTTAAATTAGCCTGGAACAGCCAGATTTTGGGGGCCTATTTAAAATAGTCAGGGAGTAAACTACAGTACTCATTTCCTGCATGCATGGGATATTGTATTAGGCTGGATCTCTCATTGAGAATATCCTATCTCTCATGTGCATGACACCAAATAGATCTCATAGCAGGAAATGAATGAGACCTCTTACTGAATTTAAGGCCAAGGTAGGTGATCCTTCAAATAATCAGATGACAAGCCATTTAGGACTTTAAAGGTAAAAGTAAATGTCGACCTTGCTCAAAAGCCAGTCGTATCCGACTCTAGGGTTCAGTGCTCGTCTATGTTTACAGCCAAAGAGCCAGCACTGTCTGCATCTGCAGATGTTTTTTCCATGGACACGTGGCAGGGCTGTTGAGGACAGAATATTTTGGAGATCACTCCATAAAATCACCATAAGTCAGAGGCAACATGATAGCATGTGACAACAAATATGAGTGGCACACACCATCTTACACTTCATTTCTTCCTAACTTGTTTGTTTCCAAGCTCAATAGAAAGTGTCCAGGTTCAACCTGGAGGTCCTTTCTTAATTTGCTGCTGAATTTCAGAACCACTCATTCAGTGGTGGGCTCCAAAAAAAATTACTACCACACTGTGGTATGGTGGGTGTGGCCAGAGGAAAAGCCCTGCGTTGCACCTGAATTAGGACTACCTTATGTCAAAATTTGGATGGGTGGAGCCAGCCAGAATTTCTGCTACCGGTTCTGGTAAAGTGGTGCGAACCTGCTGATGCTCACTACTGCACACATTGGACACTTTTCCAAATTCCTTCCCTGGATTTTCTTCACTAGCATGTGACTGCTGAAGAATAGGCATTTTCAAAGGTGGTGGTTGGATAATCTTTGCAGAGTAATAATAATTTCGTGTCAGAAATTATTATGGGTTGAAAGTGGTGCAGCTAGCATTTCCTAAGGGATTAAGTTTGAATATTCTTGAAATTTAATCCCTTTCAATCCCTCATCAATTCCCCTTTTGTGTCTTCTTAGTTCCTAACCTAAAATACAAATTCTCAGGCAAGTTTTAGCCAAAGGAGAAATAATGTTTACTTACAAAGGCTCAAATAAAGGTACAAATAAATGCTGGCAGAAAGGATGACATAGCCCATTATCCCACTACCATAGGATTTGTTACACCTGACAGAGAACTCCACCCATCCAGGAAATCAGCATAAAACCTATAGCTGCTTCAGAATAAATGAGATTCTGCTCCAGGATAGAGAAATCCATAGTAGGTTTCAATCATTAGCTGTTTATGCTTACAAACCAACCAGGTCAGGTAGGTAGCAATATATAGATTAGGTAGTGAATTGCCAATAAAGGAACTGGAATTCTCCAGTGTTAAAAAATCACCTTTATTATATGAAGGAAAAATAGATTAAAAATCTGAATCAGAAAAAAGTTATAAAAATAAAAAGGAGCATTTTTTATTTTTTCCCTTCCCTGTTTAAAACAAGAAAGACCAACCTACCTCCCTGCCTGCCTACGTACCTACAACAGCCACGGGTAATTTACGGCAGCATTATGAACATGTGCAGGCATGTCATATGCCCACACATACACATTTTACTTTCGCTTCTGGTGAGAGGAACCACGTGATCAGCCCATAGCCTGAAAAGTTTGGGCACCTCTGCTCTATTCCATTATCATAGTAGAATAAACTGGCCAGACTGGTAGCATAGTTTTAAATTTCCAATTTTCATAAAACCAGCATCATTGGTTTTGAGGCCTGTGTTTACATTGGATTAAATGCACTTGCACTGCATCTATAATGTTTAATTGGTTTTTGTTCATAAAGTTTGATGTCACATCTGATCTTCACTGCTGGTGTTTGTCCCACAACGTACAACTTAATTTGGGGATGAGCATAGCCCAGAGTCTCTTTTTAATGGAAGAGCTACCAGATAACTGGGCAGAACCACATGATTCTACCGCCTGGCCAAGAACAACCATGGCCTGTGTGGAAAGCTTTAAATAGACTGCATGCTGCGATAGGAAGATCAAGGGCTAATCTGAGAAAGTGGGGTTTCCCTGTAAATGGTAGCCTGTGTGAATGCAGAGAAGAGCAAACAATCACCCATATGATACAATGCACACAATGCCCTTCAACGTGCACTGAGGAAGACCTTATGTTGGCAAGAGGAAATGCTCTTGATGTTAGGTGAATGTCATCTAGTCCTTTAATTCCTTTTTGTTTTAGATATGTTAATTTTAGCTTTGTATGTTATTATATGCTGGTGGTGCTTCTGACACGAATAAAGAAAAAGCAAGTGTGAAAAGCAAGTACATGAGTAATCCATGATATGGATGTTCTTTTCTCTGCCCCTTTTGCAGTGATTTCATCCCAAGTTTCAGATGACTCTGCTCTTGAGAAAAATCACAAAGCCTGGAGGTTTTTTGAAGGTTAAGTATATGCTTCCCCTTTCATTTATCCTTAAAAGATCCCAGAATTTACTCAGAAGTTCTGTTGTACAGCATTAATGTGGAAAAGAACAAAAGTGAAAGCATATTAGTCCATCAACCATTTTTAAAAATCTAAATCTTTAGAAAACTTAGAGTAATATTTATAACTTAACCATGGTGTTGACATTACTAAGTGGCAGTAGAATTATTTGCCTTGTGGGTCAAAACATAACACAAAACGGTGCTGTATGTGGTTGAAGAGTAGAGGGGCTCTTTTCTGTTTATATTGACTGAAATCCTATTGCCTAGTGTAGTAAGTTTCAACAAGAGTAGGCCCGTTGAATCAGTGGAACCTATAGAGGAGTTGACTCGCCCAATCTCCACCGGGCCTACTGTATTTGCAACTTATTACTCTAAGGAACAGGCTTTCCTTCACTGCTTCTCCCTTCAATTGCTATACACTGCTTAATGTAAATGTCAGGAAGTTTCTCCTTATGAGCAGGTAGGATGCATTTCTTAGTCACCTACCTTTGAGTACCACTCATTAGCTCTGATTAGTGTAAGCTGGGGTGTTGTTGTTTTTTTTTTTTGCCTGTTACAGGTTTTTTTTTTTTTTTTGCACACTTGCTTTTGTTCAGAAGGTATTCTTTGGCTAATTCTCATTCTCAACTTGCCTTTTAGACCTATTCATCATCGCTGTGTTCGTGTGTTCCACAGGCATTGTTGGTCTTCTGCTGTTTACAATTGTCATCCTCTGCCAGACCATGATCAACAGGAGACGGTCCCACGGTGAGTGGTAAAGAAAGGCTGAAATAGATTAATGCTGCTTTTGCAGGGCCAAGTTCTAATCAGAAGAAAGCACGGCTGGCAACCTGTTTTCCCTGTTCTCTAAGTGTGGGGCAATCTCAAAGTTATTGAATACTTTTTGATAGTAAACAAAACAATAACAAAAAATACAAAAAGGTTGTGGTACCTTAAAGACTAACTGCTGTATTTTAATGTGAGCTTTATGTCTGACAAAGTGGATCAAGTCCACTTTGTCAGACATAAGAATAAGACCTCATGACATCAATTTATACACATCAGGTACAGAGGCACACAATGGCTGGCCAGCCCAACAGAAAAGCATCATTGTAGCTTTGTACAACTAACAATAATGGAAAATCCCAGGTTGTTATTCAAACTTGGTATGAGGCCTGCCCCTATTGAGTTGCAAATGGTTGCAAAACAAACTTCTCTTTCAAGCTGATGCATCACATCGAAAGGATGGATGCAAAACAAACATTGTGGCATTCCACATTTGCCAATGAGTTGGCCTCTATTGACAATGGTTTGAGTGACTGAGGCAAAATTGCAGCATATAACAACCTGTTAGTTGTGATGCATCAAATTTGATAATGTCCCACTGAGACATTGTCATTAAATGCTAACTCATTGGCAAATGTGTAATGCCACAATGTTTGCTTTGCATCCATCCTTTGTATTGATGTATTGATGCCATGAGATCTTATTCTTATGTCTGACAAAGTGGATGTGATCCATGAAAGCTCACATTAAAATACAGCAGTTAGTTTTTAAGGTGCCACAACATTTTTGTATTTTTTGTTTATTTATTTTTATTTATTTATTGTTAAATTTTTATACCGCCCACTCAGCCAAAGCCGACTCCGGGTGGTTCACAACAGTGGGTAAAAACAGATAAAAACAAATAAAACAGATAAAAACCAGCAATAAAAACCCACCCCTAAAACGAGAGGAGTGCAGGAACTGAAGAAACCATGGGGCAGGCATCCTCCCCTATATTAACCACCCAACGGAAGCCACCCCTCCACCTGCACCCCAAACTTGGCCTGCCAGCCAGGTTTTTAGTTCTTTTCTAAAGGGCAACAACTCCGTCTGGAGACGCAGTTTATTGTTGTTTTGTTTACTCTCTGATATGCTTGCACAGACTAACACGGCTACCACTTCAAAAATTTCAAATTTTGAGTGGGTGATGTTTTGTTGAGAAAGTAGAGGAGAGGCTTTTGATAGTACTGTCCTGAAGGTATCTAGGTGATCATTCAGCTTGGATGTACTAAAGAGAAATGTGCCTCTTTGTGATTCCTGTTGTACAGACATGAAGTGCCAGGGAAACAAATACATTTCATTCACATTCTTCATGAGAGTGGGCTATTATGGGCACCCTAACAGAATCATGGGATACACAGAAAGAATCTCCTCAAAGATTGTGGTATTTTTAAACCACAATAGGGCATATCCTGATCACGGCAACCTTGTATTGCTGGCTAATCTTTCTCACACTAGGTCAGGCGAAAGGAACTGCAGAAGGAACTCACCAAGAGGTGCCTTCATTTCGACAGTTTCACGTCTGGCCTAGACATGGAGGAAGAAGAACAGAATTATATGGTCCTGATTTTTATTATTACAGACTTGATCTATCATGGCCTCAGCCTAATTTCACGCTGGCATAGGGGCTGTGAGTTGAGAGGAGTATGGATCTGGCATTCAACTCAGCTCCTCTCCACATCCTTTCCATTCACTTTTTGACTCTCTTCCAGGTGATTTAATCCAGCACTGCAATCTGCAGCCAGCCAACAGAAGAGTAGTTGTGCTAGCCCAAGAGCCCTCAACTCATTCCAAACCTATCAAAACTAACATAGTTTGGAAAACAGATAGTATTTTGAAATTACATTTCAACTGTAATTTTTCAAAGCACTCACTTAAAGATTCTTCCTTTATTAATCAATCTGAGATTTCTCCTCTCATTTAGTTTGAGGAGGAACTCAAATGTTTGTTACTGTTTCTAATCACAATGTTTCATGGAGAATGTGGCAGCAAAGAGAATAGCAGGGATCAGGGCTTCCCAAGAACCACCACTTTGGCATCCAATTTCTAATTTTCATTGGGGTAGTTGACATCCTCTCTCCAGCCAGGTTTATGGAGTTTCTTCTAGTCCTCACATTCTGAGGTTGTTCAAAATTTCCTTACATCTATTTGTGTGAAATACTGTATGGTGGTGATTCAGTAATTCAGAAGTAGTTGCAGATGTTGAGTCCCCTAAAAGAACTCTCAAATATTAAATGTGCCTAGAATAGAAACTCTTGCGATTATCTGTCTGAAAAAGCCATAGGGACATATTGATCTGCCCATTATAGGCAATAACAAGACTTCCCAAGGTTAGAGAAGAAAGTTAAGGCTTTACTTTGGCTCCACATAGAAGAACTGTGCCTCCTATCTGTGCCTAGAAGCCAGGGATTCCCAACCAGCAGCCTGTGGGCTAGATGCGGCCCACGGCACCATTTCATGTGGCCCCACACCGCCTCCACCACACCAGGAAATGCCATGTAGTGGAGGAAGGGCAAACTAGCCATTCAGGCCCTGAAGCTGTCTGAAGAAGCATGACCTGGCCCTTATCTTTAAAAGGTTGAGAATTCCTGCTCTAAGCAGAAGCAGGCCCCTCTGAGGCGATTCCCAAGCTGAATCCTTGTTCTCTGCTCAACCCTATTAAAACAACTGAAATTAGAAGAATAGGCATTGAATCAATTTAGAATTCCTGGGGGGAGGGAGTGTTCTTCAAAATACAGTACTTGTAATTGCTAGCCCATTTCCTAAGAGGATGTGGTTGTGTTTTGGGGTTGGTGTTATTTAAGTTTAAATTAAAAACTTGCTTTCTACGTTTTCTACAAAGACTCAGTATGGAGGCAGGCTAGCCTTCAATTATTTGTCATACTGTGCCTTTGACTAGCAAACCGTGCTTTGTAAGGCTCCCTCCTGGCCATTAAAATGGTATCTCCAGATTTAATTGCTTGGATTTGTTGCCTGTCCTCTGTGGACTTTTGCGTATGGTTGCAACTCAGGTTGCAACTCAGTGAAGGTAGTGCCAGTTGCTTACCTTGAAAGGAGGGGATGGACCTCTTTGCAAAGCTGTGTTTCTTTGATTTCTCCCTCTTTTCTGTTCTTTTTTTCCTCTCCACTACTTTTCACAGTGAAACATTACTTGGTGAAGTGTTCTCAGAACAGGTAGGCAAAGGAGTTTCACTTATATGCCTTAGAATTGTATTTTGTTTCACTTTTCTCCAGATTAGTCTTAAAGGTTATTTTCATTTGTTTTCTAGTTTAAGAGAAACATACTGGCTGAAATCTTGATACACAGTTGCTCAAAAAATGTAACTTTGGAAGTGAATTGACATAAGTTGAGAAACAGATATTATCTGTTGCACGTTGAGCTATATGACTTTGTAGGCAGCAGATAATGTCTATAGCTGGAGTTCTCAACCTTTTAAAGCCAGGGGCCAGGTCATGCTCCCTCAGACAGCTTCAGGGGCTGGACAGCCATTTTGCCCTTCCTTCACCACGTGGCACTTCTGGGTGTGGTGGAGGCAGTGGGGGGGGGCACATGAAATGGTGCCATGGGCCACATCTGGCCTGCGGGACACAGGTTGAGAATCCCAGGTCTGTAGAGATGTCTTGTGGCTATTTATTTTGAAAAGTTACAACTTTTGCATAATTGTAACAGGATTTCAGCCACTGTGACATAATCCAAACACTTTTTGTGTGCTTGTTTATTAAAGATGGAACAGAACCACTGTGAAAAGTAGGGCTGACCAGATTTTCCATTCCATCCCAATCTGGGAAAAGTACCTCCTAGTTCTCAGCTGTTTTGCCAGGCTCTAACTCACCTCTAACTGACCCCAGGTTCTATTAGGAGAGAAATGGAAAATTGACAAAACATTAGGAACTTTGTTCCAGTGGACCTACCATTGTTGACACTGATTGAAAGCAGTTCTCCAAGGCTTCAGGCAAGAGTTTACCCAGGCCTCCCTCAGTGTTTTATGGGTTGAAATTGGGCCTTTTCCACACAAATTTGCTGTGTTGTAAGCATTGCCCTTTGTCCAACTTCTTTCTCTGACCTTGCACAGTCATTCTAGATTTTCCTTCTGTCTAGAAAGGCTGGACAAGCTCATAAGTCTGGACTTGAATAATAAGAAACAAACCTTAGACTTGATGTGCAGTTTGGGATATCTATGAGTCGAATGATTTAAATGCATTTCTATGTCAGGCACTATAATGACTCCTTCTTCCCCATCACAGTTGAATTGTCCATAAATTTCATTAAATGACTGTCCAGCAATACAATAATTCCTGTCTTTGAAATGTCACCAGCACGTCTTCACACAATAGCTTCCCCTTGTTGAGCTACCAAGGATCCAGGTCTCTGTGGTCTTCCCAGGGGATAAGGAAATCCATCTGTCAAATCTTTTAAAATGACAATTAATTGTATAATGTATTTCATTGTACTAATGAAGAATGGGGTCTTAGTTCTATGTTGGATCTTAGGACCTCCACAAAAATCAAAGTTCAAAATGAAGACTCTCAAATTAATTTCAAAGACAGAACTTCTAAGAATGTAACCCATTGCTATAGTAACTTTGTTGAGCTGGGAAGGAACCTTGACTTCAGAGCCACTCTGTGTGGTCTGACACACTTGGGTCTCCCTGTGAGTAAGGTTTAGGGATTCTGGCACATCAGTGGGCTGAACCTGAGAGAGGTCCACCTGACTTTACAGGACAAACACATTCTCATCTTTGCTGATAGCTACTAAGGCAGCACTGTATTTTACCCAAGAGCCAGAAGCAGAGGTCACCAAGATGTCTGATGTCTGTTTCAAGTGAGCACCTTTGGTTAGACCTGACTCCCTAGGCCAGATGGTTGAATCTACAACACACTTGAATTAGAGCATGTGGAGGCTACATCAGGAAATGTTGTCACTTGACATCTAGTGGAAAATCCTAGTGCTGAACTTTATAGCCTCCAAGACAAATTCCAAGATGACATGGTTCTTCTAATTACTGCACATGGAAATGACCAGCCCTTTTGATCTCTATGTCTACTTCTATATGTGTTCTTCCAAATTCTATAACAGGAATGTTGTAGTCAAAATTTGTAATTAAGTACAGTACTGTAGTTCTATCCAGATGAATTGAACAGATCATAATGGTCTGGTTGAAAATTGTTCTGGTCACACACACACACTGGCCATATAGATGCTGCTTCCTCAACATATTTGTACTTTAAATGTGGAAAATTGATATCTAGTTGTGCAGGCTTAGTCTTCCAGGTTCTTTTTGCCCATTAATCTTCATCTAATTCAGATACATTCAAGAATTTCCTCTCCAGAAGTGCTGATTTTTAATTAACAAATTGTATACTGCTATTCATTAGATTTCATACCTGTTTACAAAACAATACAATAAAATAGCATCTAATAAACCAGATTAATTTATCAAAACAATCTGAATAAACAGCAACAGAACCAATGTAACAAAAAGTAAAAGCAAACCACATTTTACAAAAAAAAAAAAAATAAGAAGAATTTTCTGACATCTCCAGATAGACAAGTATCAGAGCATTGGGGATGTCACAGAGACACCCCTATTCTGTATAGAAAGTAATTTAGAAAAATAAAGCAGGAAAGCCAGAGAAAATATGAAATACACGAAGAAGGACATATAAAAGAGAAAATGTTTCACATGAGAATTTGAATCCAAGCCATTTACAAGTCTCTCTTTTGAGTTTATTGAGTCTCTTTAGATGGTGTTGAGTATACTAGAAGTGGGCCAGTGATGCTTTGGGAAATGGAGATAAAAGCAGATAGCTTTTTCTACGGGTGGCTGGTTAATAATAATTAAAAACCTGTGGTGGTGGTGGTTATGGAATCTCAACCATCAAGACGTTAAAACACTGAATCCTTGTACCAATTGTGAAATAAGTGTCATTCCTTTACTTAGAAAAATACTAAGTTTTATTTTTGCAGGCAGCTAGCTACCAAGACCCTTATGAATCCTAAAAATAAAACTTCTGCTTCTGTTTATGTTTCCACTTGTAAAGGGAATAATTGGCATAAAATACCTCATTACTGATTAAAGGTGATCAGCCCCAACAGATATATTACACCATCAGCAGTGTAATAATCATTTTTCTCCCACATAAGGTACAAGGAGTGGGTCAACTCTGACTCACTGCTAATCTTGATCCTGATGCCACCCTCCCATCTTCAATGAAAGAATGTCATGATACTGATTTTCCAAACACAATGTGGTGACTTGTGAAGGAGTCTTAAAATATGCTGCCTTCAAAACTTGCACCGTCTGCTTGTAAAATCTGGGCTTCTCTGCTGCAGCGATGCCAAATGTTTTAACATGCCTATTTCATGCACTTCTATTCAGAGGTAAGCTAAACTTACCTTAATTCAGATAAGTCTCTCTAGGACTGCGGCCTTAGCCTATTATGCAAGTAGATAAGTCAATGAAGATATTAAGAAGATCCTAAATAGAGCTGTTCAGGTTCCTTTCAATAAAACAGATCTGCCAGAAGCCCAGAAATTATCTGTCATAAAATTATTCAGCCTGATGACAATGATACCCTGCTACCACTATTGCTACTGCATACTTCACACTACATCTGATTGCCATCACCAGAATGTGGAGATGAGTAAGTTTCACTGGTGGAGGCAGTGGCTTAGTGGTTAAGACACTGAGCTTGAACAATCAGAATGTTGGCAGATCAAGAGTTCGAGACGCAAGTAGTGCGCAATGGAGTGAGCACCCATCATCTGTCCAACCTAGCAGTTTGAAAGCAAGAAATTGCATGTAGTTAAATAGGTATTGCCTCAGTGGAAAGGTTAGCAATGTTCTATGCACTCCAGCGTCTAGACATGCTTGGCACATGACCATAGAAATGTCTGTAGATGCAGACAGTGCTGGCTCTCATCCATCTGAGTACTTAACCATCTTGCAGGACCTATATATATGACCTATATATTGGCACCCAAATCTGCCAATATACAACAGATATTTTAGTTTGAGAAATACTGAAAGTTTGCACTGGGAGCAAATTCAGCAAGTAAGCTGAGATTATTTGCATGATTGCTCTCCTAAAAGTACTTGCCGACACTGATGTAGTTGTTTTTGCCAGTTGTTGTTGTAGAGACATGAGGAACTGGGATGGAGTTAGTGTTGAAGCTGTGGCCTCAGAAAGAGGACGATTGGAAGCGGAGGAATTATATGTCAGCGCAGATGCACAGATGTGCAGGTCTCTATTGGAATACGATTAACTATTTTGGAGTCAGGTAGCTTCTTTGGTGCAAATAGTTATAGGAACATTTGTCTACTTTAGCTCATAATTGCTTCATGAGCTTAATGTTATTTTTAAAAAAATAAAAATAATTATTATGCTGTGATTCATGTTACCCTACCATCTGCAATGAGTGGCATCATGTTATAAGGCAGTGGTGACAAATGTGTGCCAGAGGTGGCTCTTGGAGTCCTATCTGTGGGCACCCATGTGGTTGCCCCAGCATAGAGTTTGCTCCACCCCTCTGCCCAGCAGCCCAATGGGAGAGTTTCCTCTCCTGTTGCTACATTGGCACTTTGCGATAAATAAGTGGGTTTTGGGTTGTAGTTTGGGCACTCGGTCTCTAAAAGGTTCGCCATCTCTGTTATAAGATATTGTAACATGATACCACTCACTGCAGATGCTAGGGTAAATGCTTTCTATCTGACTACTAGTTCAGAATAAAATTATGTCCCATATGTTTAAAAAAATACAGTTTTCCACTTCCAAATTAGAACAAGTGATGTATATCATGAATAAATGTGGAGCAAAAGTTAGTTGGGGTGTCTGGATGGGGTAAAAGGGTGAAAAGTAACAAAACATAACTGGAACAGTTTTGGGAGATGAGATCACATGCTTTGCCACAGACTGGCTTCCCTAACCTGAATGTATCCAGAAATTTTAGACCATAACTATCTCTAGCCTACAACTGTGTTATAGGATTTATAATACACAAGCTGGTTACCTGGCATTTACCATTAACCAGTGGTGTTTGAGTCATTTGTAATTGTTGGTAAAGTAAAAGAGACAACACAGGTGAGGAGAGCTGGAGTTGGTCAGCAGGAGGTAAATAACTATTCTCAGGGAGAGAAGAAAGAAGGCAAGTGTCCACATATAGGGAAATGGGAAAGGAAAAGAGAGAGAGATGGTGGGGAACAAACTCTGACATGAAGATGAAGATGGAGGCAAAGAAGAGCTGGCTGATTATAGCCTGAGGCTGAGATTGTGGGTGCCCCATTTGTTAAAATAGACAATGTGTCACTAGTAACAAGTTAATCTTCAAGCCCAACACTCCATGTTCTATCTGTACCTGATGCACGTGATAAAATGAAAATGGTTAATGTCATAGACCTGGCCATGTGAGGATATGGGAGAACGGCTTTTCTATAGAGTTCAACTTTGACAGCACTCCAGAACTCTTGGAGGGAGGGCGCCTGGTAGATGTTCAGTGGGTAGAATTCAGTATATTAGACTCCCCCCCCCCCTGCTCCATCACTCACATCTCTCTTTGTTTTCTAGTTTAGGGGAAACAGTGACCAGTGTAACAAGTTTGTCTCCAGCAAAGCCTATAAAAATCAAAAGGAAGAAGAAGGTCGAACAACCTCCTGCTATTCCAGTCAAAGGTATTTGGGAGCCAGTAAGCACCTTGTCTGGCCTAGGGGTATTGTTTGACAGTTACCAAGAGGTAACCTAGGAAGGAGGATTGGTAGATTGAAATCCCACCTGCCCCTTCCTTGTAGTTTCTTCTTCTGCCATATCCAATTCCGAATATTGGCAAGCCCCATGGTGATCAACCATGAAGATTGTCCTGAGAATATAACGCTGTGGCCTTTCATCTGCCTTCCTCATCACAGCATGACACCCGTACCCCTGATCCAGTTCTTCAAATCACTTTCTGGCCCTGAACCCTCTTAGCACACAAAGTCCTCCTCAGCACCAGGCCAGGATTGATGAAGCTGCTGCCCTCCATCAGGATGGATTCAAGTGGGATTTAATCTACTTGGGGACCATCACAGTTCCCTGTGGACTTTGCCACTGTTATGTATGTATGCATGTTCATTATACTGTAAGGCAAGATTGTAACCACTCCAGATACAAACGATATCAGCTGTAAAGGAACGCGAGCAGACAGCCTATAGAGGGCAGCTGCGAGCGTTCACTCTCACATGGTTCACATTGCTCAATCACGGACAGCCGCGGGAAAACCTTCCCCGCATTCAGCAGCTGAAGAAAGACCTGCATTCAGCAGCTGAAGAAAGGAGGCGTGCCTGGGCGAGGCCACGCCGGTAGCAACCAATCAGCTACCGTGCTACAAGATTCAAATGTAGAGAGCTACTGTATATATTGAGATGTATCACCGCCATTACCTCATGCTTAACTGGAACCTCATGCAATAAACCTGTGTTAAACCAACCCTTCGGTTGTCCGGTCGTCTTTGGTCCCATACACTAAATTGGCGACGAAGGTGGGATATGGCTGCCCACGGGACCAAGACATGCGCCGGCTACGAGATCAGGAAGCCGGGAGACTTGGAGCTGTTTGAGATAGACTTCAACGCTGCGCTGGTGGAGCTCGAAGTCTCCGACGAGGCCAAAAAGAGGGCCATCTTCGTCCGCATGCTCGGACAAGAAACCAAGAGGACCTTGGTGGACCTGATCGCGCCGAGGAAGGTGGGCGACCTCAAGGCCACAGAGCTCCTGGCGGCGCTGCGCGCCCATCTCCGGCCGGCAATAGCGATGTTCCCCGCTCGGAGCGCGTTCTGGAGGCGAGTCCAGGCACCCGGAGAATCGGTCGATGAGTTCGCCGCGGCCCTGCGGTTGGCCGCCGGCCCCTGCAAGTGGGAACTCCCCGACGTCACCCTCCGGGACTGCCTGCTCTGCGGTCTGAGGGACACAGAGACTCAGCGCGCGCTGATGAAAAGGGAGCCGCCTCCCACGTGGCAACAAGTCCTCGACGCGGCACAGGCCGCAGAGGCCACGTCGGCCGGGGTGCACGAACTTCAGGACTGGCGCCCGAAGACCGCCAAGGCAGAGAGCTCGGTGCGCGCGGCCCAGCGGACTTCGAACTCGTCTGCAGAGAGCAGCGACGACGAGGACGTCCGGAGGGTCCAGAGAGAGGGCCGGCGCTGCGATGGCTGCGGCGCCGCCCACGCCCGCACCAAATGCCCATTCCGCAAGGCCGAGTGCCACAACTGCGGCCGGCGCGGGCACATCGCCAAGGTCTGCCGGAAACGACGCGAGGCCACCCGGAGTTCTCCAGACCGCTCGGCGAGGCAGGACCGCACCACGAGGCAGGACCGCACCACGAGGCCGAAGGACGGCACCCGGACCACGAGGACGCGGGACGGAGTAGGGCGAGTCTCCGACGACAGCGAGGACGACGCGCCGGTTTGCAGCGTTTCCACGGAGCACCCCCGTTACTTCGTTGAGGTAGTAATACAAGGGGCCCCTGTTAGAATGGAGGTGGACTCGGGTTCTTCATACTCCATTATTTCCCAGGGGGAGTTCATGAAAATCGCCCCCCGCGTGCGGCCCAAGCTCAAGGCGTTGAGGGCCACGCTGAAGGACGTGCAAGGGAACCGCATCCCAGTGTTGGGGGTTGGGAAGTTTCAGGTCCAGTTCAAAAAGTACACCGCAACGCTTCCCTTAGTCGTCCTCAAGGGGGGAAAATGCAGCCTCCTCGGGACTCAATGGTTCCAGCCCCTGGGGTTGTTCATTGGGGGGGTGCACGCCGTGGGAGCACACGCCGCCGGGACTGATCCAATACAGAGCGTGTGCGACGCGCACCCCGAGGTTTTTAAAAAGGGGCTAGGAAAATTCAAGGGCCCCCCAGTGACTTTCGACCTGGACCCTGGAGTGCGTCCAATCAGACTTAAACCGCGCAGAGTGCCTTTCGCACTAAAAGACAAAATAGAGGCGGAATTGGACAAATTAGTGGGCCAGGGGATTCTTGTTCCTGTTGATTCTGCGGAGTGGGAAACTCCAATTGTAACAGCGCTCAAGGCCAACGGGGAAGTCCGAATATGCGCTGATTACAAGTGCACCATCAATAAGGCGATCCGCCCTAATGCGTATCCGGTGCCGGTAGTCAGCCACTTGTTGGCCAGGTTACACGGGGGGAGGTGTTTCGCCAAACTCGACCTGGCCCAAGCCTACCAGCAACTCCCGGTGACCCCCGCCGCAGCTGCTGCACAAACCATAGTCACCCACAAAGGGGCGTTCCAGGTTTCGCGCCTCCAATTCGGCGTGAATTCGGCGCCCGGGATTTTCCAGTCATTGGTGGAACGCCTCCTGAAGGGGTTGGAGGGGGTGTTACCCTATTTTGATGACGTATTAATTACAGGGGGGAGCCGGGCCGAATTAGCAACAAGGTTGGGAAAGGTCCTGTCAATATTCGAAAAGGCGGGGTTGAGGTTGCGGAAAGACAAATGCGTCTTCTTCGCTACAGAGGTTGAGTTCCTAGGGTTCCGTGTTACTCCCGAGGGAATTAGGCCAGCCCAATCCAAGGTAGCCGCCATCAAAAAGGCCCCTCGCCCCACCTCCAAGCCCGAGTTGCAGTCGTTCCTCGGACTGCTCAACTTCTACCACTCCTTCCTCCCGCGGAAGGCAGCCGTGGCAGAACCGCTACACAAATTGTTAAAAAAGGACGAGGCATGGAAGTGGGGCGACGACCAGGAAAAGGCTTTCAATGACCTGAAGCGACTCCTGGCATCAGATGCTGTACTGACCCACTTCAATCCCAAACGCCCGGTGGTCCTGATATGCGATGCATCCCCGGTGGGGGTGGGGGCGGTGCTTTGCCACGTGCTGGAGAACGGTAGGGAGGCCCCGATAGCTTTCTACTCTAGATCCCTGTCCCAAGCGGAGAGGAATTATGCTCAGACAGACAGGGAGGCGCTAGCAATAATTGCGGGGACCAAGAAATTTCATGATTTCGTGTACGGCCGCCCCTTCACCATAGTGACTGACCACAAGCCGTTGCTGGGCATCTTCACCGCAGACAAGCCCACACCCCAGATCCTGTCCCCGAGAATGCTCAGATGGGCCATTTTTCTCAACGCGTATCAGCACGCGTTGGTATACCGGCCCGGGAGGGAAATAAGCCATGCCGACGCTCTGTCGAGGTCCCCCATTCCCCGGGATTGCTGCCACGTGGGCGGAGTAGAGAGGGACCACCAGGTCTTAATGATAGAGGTCCTAGACTCCCCTCCAGTAGTACCGGCCGAAATCGCCAAAGCGACAGGCAAGGACAAAGCGCTGGCCACAGTTTGCTCCTGGGTGCAGAAAGGGTGGCCCGTGTCTTCCCCAGCAGCGGAATTCGACACATTTTTCAAAAAGAGATTGGAGTTGTCCCTGGAGAGGGGTTGCCTCTTGTGGGGACAGCGGGTAGTGATCCCCACGTCTCTCAGGCCGAGGGTGCTTAAACTGCTGCACGTCAGCCACCCGGGGATCGTACGCTCTAAGGCACTAGCCCGCAGTTATTTTTGGTGGCCCCAGTTAGACGCCGACATCGAACACATGGTCGGCACTTGCGAGGCGTGCCAAAGCTCTAGGCCAGAAGAGGCTCGCTCGCCACCTAGGGAATGGGACGCTGCGAGGGGACCCTGGTCCCGAGTTCACGTAGACTTTGCTGGCCCATTCAGGGGAACGCTTTTCCTCCTCGTGGTGGACGCGTTCTCTAAGTGGTTGGAGGTCATTCCAGTCTCGAGCACCTCCTCGACCACAACCATTAAACAGTTAAGGAGGGTCTTTTCCACGTTCGGTTTACCCGACACCCTCGTCAGCGATAACGCTGGCTGTTTCACGTCCGCCGAGTTCAGGGCATTCATGGAACGCAACGCCATTCGGCACGTCACCTCCGCCCCCTTTCACCCGGCCACCAATGGCCAAGTAGAGCGCCTCGTGCGCACCACGAAAGACGCGCTACTGCGCATGGGTCCCGGAGACCTCGACCTGAAATTGTGCCAATTCCTGCTGAGATACAGGGTCACCCCCTTAGCGTCAGGGTACTCCCCCGCAGAGCTGTTGATGCGCAGGAAGCTGGCCACGGGGATATCCAAGCTAGACCCCACGAGAGTAGAGGACAAAGGGCGGAACATAGGGGTGGAACCCACAAAGAGTTTCAGCATAGGCGCCCCAGTACACTGCAGGAAGTACGCCAGCGCGGGGCCAGCCTGGGTGCCGGGCACCGTAGTAGAGCAAACCGGCCCCGTCTCATACCGCGTAGAGACCAGTACAGGTTTCCTGTGGAGGCGACACGTGGACCAACTCAGGCGTAGGGTCCCCGGAGAGCAAGACGCGGATGAGACCAGCATTGAATCAGCGTTAGGGTACTCCCCCACCCGTTTAGCCCAAGGGGGAGGAAAAGGGGAGCATGGGTCCCCACCAAGGGGGGAGGAAAGGGAATCGATCCACGGAAATCTTTTGCGGGAGTCCCCGCCAGAGAGGAGGAGCCCCGGGCTGCGGGAGTCCCCGTCAGAAAGGAGGAGCCCCAAACACACTCATACCCCGCGCAAGCCGCGGAAGTCCCCCCGAGGCTCAAAGGCCCATAGAGGTTTAGACGTTGATTTACAGTACCAGGGGGAGTTAGCGGAGTGGTCCCCCACCCGTCCTAGCGAAAAGAGGGGTTTCAGTTCAGCCCCTGGTACCTCCAGTCCCAGTAGCCCCTGTGAGTTAGAATGCAACATAGCGCCCATGTTCCGGAGACCGACACCTCCAAGACCGGAGGCATCAGCAAGTCCGCCCACCACCACAGTCTTAAGGTCCCCCGAGCAGGGATCAGAAGGTAGCCATTCCCCAAGGGCGACCTCATCGGTGCCGCGGTTCACACTAGGAGGGTCCCCGGGGTCCGAGGGCAATAGGCAGGGATTTACCTCCCAACTGTTCATCCCATTCCCTTCCCCAAGCGCAAGGCAGGCACGGACGCCCCACAGAGCCACTAACGAATCCCCGTTTCCCGTTGCAGGACAAGCTCCCGCGGAGTCAGGGATCACAGGCTCTCCAGAATTAGGGCAGGCGCAAGCACGCCCCAAGCGAACGTGCGGCAAGCCACAATGGTTGCGGGACTTCGTCCCATCCTAGGGGGGAGGGATGTTATGTATGTATGCATGTTCATTATACTGTAAGGCAAGATTGTAACCACTCCAGATACAAACGATATCAGCTGTAAAGGAACGCGAGCAGACAGCCTATAGAGGGCAGCTGCGAGCGTTCACTCTCACATGGTTCACATTGCTCAATCACGGACAGCCGCGGGAAAACCTTCCCCGCATTCAGCAGCTGAAGAAAGACTTGCATTCAGCAGCTGAAGAAAGGAGGCGTGCCTGGGCGAGGCCACGCCGGTAGCAACCAATCAGCTACCGTGCTACAAGATTCAAATGTAGAGAGCTACTGTATATATTGAGATGTATCACCGCCATTACCTCATGCTTAACTGGAACCTCATGCAATAAACCTGTGTTAAACCAACCCTTCGGTTGTCCGGTCGTCTTTGGTCCCATACACTAAAGCCACCCAAGGCCATTTGTCCTCAGGGTGGTCAGGTTACTTAACCGCTACCTGACAATCAGCATTGAGTTGCTGGCAGTAGGGTCTACTCTATTACCATAGTAGGATAACCTGGTCAGACCTGCTATTTGTAGTTTAAAGATCTTAATACTATTCTGCCTTCATCTAAAGTGGTGGGGGAAATTAGCATTATGGTGCCTCTGCAGACAAATAATGGGGAAGGGGAAAGCAGGGAACAGAAGGGAAATTGGCAGTTCTTCCTTGGTCCTTAGATCATTCCCTGTTTGTGTTCTGCAGATGAAGTCAAGTCATCAAGTTCATCGTAATCGCTATGCCACTACAGTTGATTGTTTGTGTTAGGCTAAACAAATCCACATCACTGTGCTTGCCTACCAGTCCCTGTAGCCTTAACAATCTTGTTGCATTATATATATCATATATACATTTCTGTTGCATTGTTTCCTAATGAGCAACAGATGAAATGAATGGCTCCATTTCAACTTGCTGAGTCATTCATTCTGTAATGAAAGCTGAACAAACCTAAATTCCCTCTCTATTTTTAGTGTTATTCTAAATGAGTGTAAGGAACTCTTGTTGCTCTTTGGGAGGTCTAGTCCAACATCTGGCAATCCAAGGTCAGATACCAGTGCTTAACCTTATGATGTTCTTTTCTCCTAAAACCTGATTATCAGCACATTTTTTAAAAAAAAAATGCATGTTACACTTTCAGTCACATTCTGAGTCTCCAAGTCAGTTCATACATCCAGTTGCAGATGGGAAACCTTGGGAGTGTAGAGGACCCACAGCAAGGAGATCTTCAATTGTTAATCTAGTACTGTACTTCTTTCTGGAAGCTTGCAGTGTTTTCCAACCTTTGGCTTTTAGACTTCAGTTCCCAAAAGCCTTAGTCAATTCCCCAGAGCACTGATCAGCCAATGTACTGACTTAGGCTTCTGAGAATTGAAGTCCCCCTGTGGGGCCTGGGCCCCACATTGAAAACCACTGCTTTAGAGTATTTTATCAGGTCAAAGTGCCTCAGTGGCAGAAATCGCAGCAGCTACCTCCCATTCCCCTTACGGCTCCATTTCATATAAATAGTGGTTTGGTTGTGTGGAGACTGCAGTGACTTAGTGGTTAAGATGCTGAACTTGATGATTGGAAGGTCAGCAGTTTGAAACCTAAGTGCTGCATGACAGAGTGAGCTTCTGTCTCTGTCCCAGCTCATGCCAACCTAGCAATTTGAAAGCAAGAAATTGTAAGTAGATAAATAGGTACCACTTTGGTGGGAAGGTAACAATGTTCTGTGTGTTCTGGTGTCTAGCCATACCTGCTACATGTTCATGGAAATGTCTGCAGATGCAGACAGCTCTTTGGCTATAAATAGAGATGAGCACTGAACCCTAGAGTTGTATACAACTGGCTTTCGAGCAAATATTTACCTTTTATTGCCATCACTAATGTCCCCAAGTTGGAAGAGAGTGCCCATGCACTGCGGGCAGTGTACTCCCCTTGCCTAGTTCCTTGTAGTAGTTCTAAGTGTTGGTTTATGAACATAACAGGGAGTTTCCAGGCAAGACTGTTGTTGGGGATAATGTGTTTGGTATTGTAAATGACATAGACTGCTAGCCAAAGTCTTCCATTTTTAAGCCCAAGCCTTGTTTGAATTAGAGTACAGTTTGCTTTTCCATTCCTTGATTGGCTATGAGCAACACTGTTCATTAATCTAAGAAGTCATCCCACACTGTTTGGCTTTTATCTTTTTACAGCACCAGTATCCAGTGCTTTCTCTAAGCCTAAACTTCTGAAACCACAAAGGAAAATCCTCCTGGTGAGTAGTCCCATGGGACCTCATCCTTTCTTTACTTTCAGTCTGGCGGTTGTGTGGGATATTCTTCCCTTTCATCCAACGCACTTGTGTGTATGGCCTCCTACAGTAGGTTTCTTAGCTATGCTCTGAGAATTTTCAGAGGCTGTTCTCGTTACCTCGGGGCTCGTAGTGATGGATACACACACACACCAGGATGTGGGTGCAAAAGGCAGAACGATCAAATAAAGGACCCACTGCTCATATTTATTTCTAAAATCCTAAACCCGCATGTGCATAAGGCAATCACGTGGTTTGTACAAAACTACAGATCATGCTATAGCAAAAGACATAACAAGCTATCTTTCCAGGGTAAAGGTAAAAGCATAAGAAGGCATACACTTTGTAATCCGGCACCAGAGTGGCTGAAGCTGGCTTGACCTAACCTTTCACATACAGCATTTCACCCAGTCTTGGCATCTGGTTTACACAAACATGCGCTTTCAGGAGGCCAGAGATTAGAGAGCTTCAAAGAGACAAAGGACTACTTGTACCATCTTCCACCAGGCAGCCATTAAGAAAAAAACAAACTCTTAATGTTATACTGGACCATGTTAGTCCAGAAGCTCCCTTTCAGAAGGGTATAGAAAACTTAAAACAGTTACCATTAAGCTAATACACTATAATGCCTAATATAAGGTTATTTTCCAACAGGGGCTAGAGCTGTGCTCCATTATTTCTTGAGATACCCTGTTACAATTTTGCCAAAGAACCCAAGGTAGCATGTGATTTTTTTTAACAAGTAGACATACGTGGACGTTGCATATTTCCATCAAGCTGTATGGGATCGATCACACGTTGCTGTTTTACTGTTGGTCATATGGTAAATTATAAAGTTTCATGGAGCACTGGAAGGTCTGGCTGAAGAAGAACCACCACCAAGAAGCCCCTTTCCTTTTGATAAAGGATGGCCCAGGAACATGGCAATGGAGAGAGAAACATTCCTTTCCCCATAGATAAAAATGCACTCTAATAGTAACTAACCATTTCTTGCCCTTCACTGTTAAAATCGACACACTTTCACCTAGCTTTTGCAAAGAGTGGTTGATAGGCGTTCATTATTTTCCCCACTTCTCCATGGGGCAAAATGAGAGGAGGGCATAAATCAGACTATGGCTAAAGTGTCTCATGGCAAAGTTTCACTGGTGCTTCAGCTGGCCACCCAGTTATGTCACTGGGCCTGGCCATGCTCCTGATATCAAGAATGAGTCCATGCATTCCGGTTTCATCTGGCCCACAAAAGACTGTGGGTGGAATAATCTGCTTCCCTGCTCAATACTAGTTTCCTAGTCGACTCTGATTCTTTTCCAAGAAGACTGTCCCTTCTTGATAATTTTTATTTACCAATACTTTTAATCAAATATGTTAAAACAGATACTAAGCTGATTGGACTATAGGTTACTAAAGATTCTCCACAATCCTGTTTTAAAATTGGTGTTATGTTAACTATTCTCTATATCTTTAAGATAGAGGCTGAAGGATTTACTTTTGCCACAGATATTTCTTTAGTTTAATTTGACAATGAAATGTCAAATCATATACAATGGAACCTCGCTTAACAAATGGCTCGGTTAACATAAAACTCGCATGACAAAAGGAAATCCATAGAAAATAATGGCTCGGTTAACAATTTCCCCCTGGAATGGATTAATTAGTTTTCAATGCATTCCTGTGGGAAATTCGCTTTACAAATTTTTCATAGTACAAAAGGTCCTGGGGAACGCATTACATTTGTTAAGCGAGGTTCCACTGTATCACACACACACACACACACACAGATTAAGTGAATTTGTTCATCCTCTCTCCTTATCAGCCTTTAGCATTATTATAATTCTGTTGTCATCCAGCATTCAATTACTTCCATGGCTGGCTTCTTGCTCTTGATGAATTTTAAAAATCTGTTGTTGGTTTTGAGATTTTAAATGATAACATTCCTAAAAATCCATTTCCCCCATCCCTTCAATCCTCTTTGTGTATGTTTGTGTACCTTCATTTTTGCATTATTTGGGTAAGACTTTCGGTTTCTGAGTTTTTTTATTTCCCTTCTGTTGTACTACTTTATACATTGTTTTCTTGAGTATGCTACACAGTCTAGCTGAGTTGTCTATTAGTAGTTTTGGGTAGTTCCCAAGAATAATGGGAATTTGATCCATTTGACTACTCTCTGTCTCACGATCAAGTTAAGCATTTTGTCAAGTGGGCAATGGCATGTCCCCAGTACAAAACCACCAGAGGTGGGGAAAGAGTCAGTTTCTTGTAAGGTTTCCAGAACACATGACTCTCTGCCATCTTTAACTTGCAGAGGAACAATGTTCTCTAATGTTCCTGTAGAATCCAAATCCAGGGACTCAAATTCCATGGATATTGAGGGTTATAGTACTAGGTCTTTCTTTTCACTACGTCTTCATTTTGCCCACAGTATTTTTCCGTTAAAACCAAGCACTCCAGTTCTATATTGCCATGGAGGCTTCTGGCATTAACAAAGTCAGTCTCATTACATTTTCATAAAAAATAACTGAAGCAGAGTCTATTCCTCTCTTACACTCTCAATATTTTCGCAAACACATACACACACACAAACACAAAATAATTTTAAAATATGCATTTTCTGTTTTGTTTCTCTTCCTGTTGTTCCAAAGCCTGAAACTTTCACAAAGCTTTGGCACAGGTCCAGCATCTGTTTAGCTTCATGTCAAGAAGCACCTAATGTAGGCTTGGGACAGCATAGTGTAGAAAATATGGTTAATCATCTGTGATCGACAGTTTTTCAAATCATGTTTCTGCTGGTAAAATCTCTATGGCTGTCCAGACGACAGTTTACCTCAACAGAGGTATAGGCAGAGAGCTGTGTTTGTAGCTGAGTAACATATGTATTTCAACTCCACAAACCTTACAGAGTTATCTGGTTTGGCATCTAAGAAAGTAAATATAGTTTAGTTCCATATTAGCCACCCCTAAACCCCAAATGGATATATTTTCATTTCATATTCCAAGGAGTACCGATTGTCAGCCTCCTGTGCTAGCAGAATAATTAATGTGTTAATTAGCAACTTTCACCTCTCTTTTTCTAAAAAAATCCCTGTGTGCCCTAACAATACTCTGTTCTAGCTGAAAGCCTGTTTGGAGACAAGAAGCAGATAGATGAACTAACATCCCATTTCATTAAATCAGGTGATCACACTGAGCAGAAAGTAGGCAAAAGTGATGTGAAACTGATCAGAGCAAATTTAAAGAATGCCCTCTGCCCCAACTTCTGAACAATATAGATGGTTCCCTCACTTGCATAGTTACCAAATTGTGATTTGAATTCATCTGTGCCCAGCCTTATGCAAATTACCAAATAAATAGTCAATGTAGTCATCCGCTTACACTGATTTGTCTCAGACTTCGGGCTTCATGGAGATGAGATATGCTTCCATCATACTGGTAGTATAATTGAAATATTAGGAAGAACAGAGTAAATGTCTAGTGTGGTTTACACTGAAAAGGAGACTTAAATTGGGGTTCTGTAAACCCTAATTGTAGGAGGTGAGATAGTGTGTCTCCAGTACTCCAAATGGGGAGGCAGGGGACAAAGCTCCTCCCTTTGGGCCACAGGGATGCTGAGAAGCATCTCTCTCTCTTTTTTTATTTCTTGACCTATCATTGTAGGATGTAGATTTTTTTTTGGTATTCTTTGGTTGAATTGCAGCTGTCCAGTATCAGACTGAAATATTCTTCTAAAAAAGCATGTGTGATTATATGCTGAGAAGGATTGTCTTATTTCCATTTATTGGAAACTCCCCTTTCATCTATTCAAACTTCCTACACCTTCCTCTGATTTCTGTCTGGAAAAAAGGAGGTTTGAAAAGCTGTATCTTCTATTCTGTTATTACACATAGTTGAAAACGGTGCATACTCTACAATTTTGAACCTCCTGTGTGTTTCCTCATATTTTCAATCAAATTATTACATACTGGAAATATGCATAAGGGAAATTATTCTACACATTTTATGGTGCGCCGTTGCTTGTAGCAGTAATTGAAGTACCTTTTCCATTTATGAAAGTACTAATTTTATTTGCTTTTATTGCTTTTCTAGATGCAATTATTTATTTAGTGTGTTTTGGCTTTATTAAATTATGTTTACTATAGGAACATCATAAAAATGTATGAAAGTAACACATCAGCCAATGCTGCCCAATGACCTGTATTGGAGGAATCGAGTGTTATTTTTCATATCCAAACTTAATAGAATAAGGTCGGAATAAAGAAATAATCTACCCAAGAAAACAGTGCAATTTCCAGATAATATAATAATACACCTGGACAATGTGATTTCATAAATCTTAGCTCTAAAATTTACATGAGCTGGGTGTTACAGGGCCATTCAGGTTTCATGGTGTTTTTGGAAAGACTTAGAATGAAAAATTTAACAAAAGAAGGGAGGATAGGAAATGAGTGTGCTGTATTTGGTATGAAAAGATGTTGTCTGCAAAAGTAAGTTGCAAAATCTAATTGGGTCCAGCCTTCCAAAACTGAACTTCAGATTCCAGTTAGTAAAGGCAGATCTTCTTTCCCAAGGATAGATGCTAAAAAAAATTCCAATCGGTTAAGTTGGTTAAGTTTTGCTAAGACAAGTACATAATTTAATTCAATATTGATTCTATGGCAAGTTGGAATGTTTGCATGAACATTTCTCCACTAAGATGTTCGTATTAGAACTAAGGAAGAAGAAGTAGAGGAGGGTACAAAGAAGAGAAGCTGTTGCCAAGTGTCAAGAACAGCAATTGAATAACAAACGCTGTGGCTGCCTGAAAAGTAGGTGTACTATTAATGTAATTTATAAAATTCCATTAGTTAAAGGGGTTTCAGGATAAAGTAACTTTCAAGGTTATCAACCTCACTTATCCCACCCCATGTTTAAAAAGACTAAAGGATCCATATTAATTAAAGTATACTTTGTATCTTTAAAATCTAGAGGAATTCAGAAGATTCTAGAAGCACCTGAAATCCATCTAAAATAAAGACCAAAAAGGAAAGGAATTACTTTAGCATAATCACTTAACTTTTTCCTCCTATTTTAAAAAATATTGTTTGTCTCAAATATAATATACATCTATCCAAGCATCCTGCATCCCTAAACTCAATTTTACAAATATAAGAATATTTTAGGTTTTACCAAACTTAAAGTAGATAACGAAACCTGTGGTCTGGTGGTGATTTATCTCACATTTTAAATGGCATTTGTCATGGTCAGGATTGATCCCAACATAAGGCACTTGAGAACCAGGCCACCACTTTTTCATGGCTGTCAACACCTTTTTAGATCACTGGTAGGGACTATTGCTTTTTTAAAAAAAAATCATTTGATTTGAGTTTGATTTCCAGCATGGGTGATTGATTACTAGCAAAGATCAGCATGACTACTAGGGGGGAGGAAACAGGGAGTCACTTGCATCCCCCTTGTGCCAGTACCCTTGAAAAGGGCTTGAGTCACTGAAGATATAAGATAACATGTCGAACCCCTGTGTCACCTGATCTCAACTAAGACGTCTAACTGAGAATATCAAGTTGTAAATTTGCCCACCTGGAGTTAGGCGAGATTAATGTTTCCATTCTAAGCACACTTGAAGAGAACTAAAACTCTCTTTGCTTTGCGCTTATGCTGCCTTCAGCCTAGTTGCTGGCTTTCTCTTATTCTATTCTGGATACTGCCTAATTCCTGGATTTTATTTGTGCATAGAATAGCCTGCCCTTCTATTGCACCATTTCTAGAGAGTCCCGCTGAGATAAATTCTGCATAAACATACAGTACCTAAGAATTTGCTGTGGAGCTTCTGACTTTCTCAGGTCATCTTTTTTAAAAAAACACACAAACCTTTTGGTATATGGCTCTACAGGGTGCATAGATATAGCCCGGGAAGCCCTTGTTGTAGGCAACTGTTTTATTATACTCCAGAATAAGTTTGTTATTCTGTAGGTCATTTTACTGTTGAAACATTTTTGTTTGTTTGCTAGAAGGCACACTGCCAAAGGACTGGATAAACCCAGCTGAATTGATGTAGTACTTCTCCCTTTGTCTTCTGCAGCCGAAAATTGCTGAGGAGAATTTAACCTACGCTGAACTGGAACTCATCAAACCTCACCAGGAAGCAAAAGGCATTCCCACTATGACTGTTTATGCTCAGATTCTCTTTGAGGAAAACAAGATGTAAAGGCATACTCAAGACCAATTCAGCTTTTCATGTGCTGTTTATCTATGACATGCTATACAAATGTGCTCTTTTTTTAAAAAAAATGAGCATGCTCTTTCTGATTTTATAGACTTTGAAATGGTACTTTAAGTGAATGTGTGTGAGTGAGTGTGTGTGTGTGTGTGTGTGTGTGTGTGTGTGTGTGTGTGAGAGAGAGAAGCAATATAATTTTGTTGATCTTATAGGTGGTTGTTGGCTTCTTTGCTTCACCCACCCTTCTTTTGTTGTTAAATGTGATGTTGATTATTAACTTATTTTTGTAATCTGTTACAGAAGTATCTCTGTTTTGAGATACAACTTCAGCTTCTTGGCTGAGCCAGAACGCTGGATCAGAAACTCATTTTTATATTTTCATGATGGGGAAAGTCTTTTTGTAAGAACTTCCCAAGTTCTGAAAATGGCCTTATATCAGGGTCTGGGGAATTTGCAAACTTTTTTGGATTACATTTCCCAGAATTCTCTTGTTCGTGGCCATGCATACAGAAAGAGATTAGGAGTCATAATCCAAAAACATAGTCTTTTCAAGCTTTAGCCCCTGTTATATAACATAACCACTAGGCAAGTGAACACTGCAGATATTTATATGGGGACATGAATATGCAATGTTACATCAGTGCAAAAACAGGTTGTATGCCAGGAGTCAAAACAAAGAAGAGAAGGAGGAAGATGGTGATGTAAAACACGCTAGGTATTAAATAAACAGTGTCCCTCCCTCCTTCCTTCCTCCTTCTCTTCCCAAGGTCTGAGACTGAGCCAGAGAATGAGGGACTCAACTCCTGAAATATGGAGGCACCCCCGCTCAGGCCATCCTATGCTTTGAAAGATTCCATACCATCCTTTGCTTTTCATGCTTAGCTGACTGGATTTGTAATGTGCTTAGCTCCATGGGCCACAGCTGAACTTGTTTTCTTAAGATTGAATGGCTGGTGCTTCTCTTTCGTATTTCAGATGCTTTTCAACTTTTGCTTTATACTGTTATTGTTTGTTAATTATACTTCATGCATTTGCATTTTTGTTTAAAGTAGCCCACTCAGTGCCCTCATAATAATAATTTTGTGTCAGAGATTACCCTGAGTTGAAAGGATTTGATACATACCCATGCATCTACAGGTGAAACTCGGAAAATTAGAATATTGTGCAAATGTTCATTCATTTCACTTAAAAGGTGAAACAATTATATGAGGTAGACTCACTACATGTAAAGCGAGATATGTCATGCCTTAATTCGTTATAATTGTGATGATCATGGCGTACATGAGATTATGTGATGATTATGGGGTACATGAGATTGGGGGTTGGGGTTTTCATAAGCTGTAAGCCATAAACATCAATATTATAACAAAGTAAGGCTTGAACTATCTTGCTTTGCATGTAATGAGTCTATGTCATATATTTGTTTCACCTTTTAAGTTTCATTACTAAACTGAATTAACATTTGCACGATATTCTAATTTTCCTAGTTTCATCTGTATGTTCCCTTTTTGCTGCTGTTTATCATTTTCTCCACAAATTTTCATTGTCCTGTTACCCCTGGACTACACAATGGAGCTGAGAGTACTGTCAGTTCCTGCACACCTTAGATAGGACGTGCCCATGCACACATATCATTGCTACTAGTTCCTCTATGTTTGTATTATGATTGTTGTATAGCGATAGCTTTTTGCATTTAATTTGTTTTCTGTAAATCATAAGCCAACCTAATTAAGTGTTGCAGTATCTATGACATATAGAGTACATATGGGCCCAATCTGTTTATATTGGTACATGTTTGTCTCTTATGGAACCACTGGCTGATGTAATGACTCCCACAAGCTTCTTTTTGAATTCTCAGGTTTGCCATCTGATTATGGCTATAGGAAATTGACTGGGCCACAGAGAAATCTGTTCTCTGGATTGTGAGGAACATAGTTTCCTTTGTCTCAGATTGAGGGATTCGAGAAAAGTGGCTTTCTTCCACTGCATTCTATACATAATTTAAATGTAGGTAGTCAGCTTTAGTGGGCCATGGTAGCTTAGTGGGTAAGACGCTGAGCTTGATGAACAGAAGGTCAGCAGGCCAGCAGTTTGAAAACTGAGTGCTGCATGACAGAATGAGCTCCTGTCATCTATCCCAGCTCCTGCTTAACCTAGCAGTTTGAAAACAAGAAATTGCAAATAGATAAATCGTTACTGTTTTGACAGGAAAGGTAACAACTCCTTGGCTGATTGTGAAAGAGCTGTGACTCTACGCACACGTGCACACACACACACCCCTCCCCAATGTATGCAGGACAGTTTAGGATCCTTTGTGAGTAGAGAAGGAAGAGGATACATGACAAGAAGGAAAGGACAGAGGTGAAAGTAAGAGATCTTTCACTTTTTATGTGGATATAGCTCCAGAGAAGGGTCTCTTCCAGACCACCCCTGTTCTTGGCTGCTCCTCTTCCCACTGACAGCCTGTAAAATGAAACCAAATTCAACACATGCTGCCCTACTGAATACTTGCTGCTGGTTACAGCTTTTCAAGTCTTCCTTACTATGCACAGGAAACTCAACAGTCCTCCACATTCTTGTGCTTCTGAAAAGAAAGATAATGTGGGCAAAAAAAATGTATGCTCAGAAACCTTTATCAGTGGATCATTGTTATAATCCATATGTTTTCAAAGATAGTTACAAAAGTGTGGTTGCTTTTTAAAAACAAGAAATTAATTAAGGTAAATGGCCTCGGGGATCAAACTGGAAGGGTGGATATGAAAGCCAGGCAGTGTCTGTGGATAGCGACTTTTCAATAACTCACCCATTGCTCTCCTGGGTCAGTCCAGCAAGGCTATATCTTTTTTGCATTCTTTGCTGTTTGTAGACCTTTGTGCACAACAGGCTGGCCTCACCATTAGTCATTTTTATTCCACATATAGTTTAACTGAAGCTGAGACAGGTTACGCAGTGGTTTGTGCTGGTACACACTGGTGTTGTAACCAAATGCATGTTGATTCTGCAGGACTTGATATTTAAATCTGGTGTAATCATCTCACAAGCAGATCCTGTGATAAAATCACTAGTGAACGCATGTTTCATCTTTTAGAATTAAACTGAAGAGTACTGATCTTCAAGTTTTCATTCTGGCTGTGTGATGTCTTATTCGGTGTAACACCCTGTCTCATTTGAACTAAATAAATGACAACACCAGTCTTCTCATCTGTGTGAGATTTCTTGGGTATGGCAAGGAAGCCAAAGCAGAAGGTGCATTTGGTGGCTTATAATGCCTGTTCAGTATGAGGATGAGCATTGGGGCCCTGCGTTTTTCTTTGGCTCAGATTTCATCTTAACCTATAAGGAAGGGGTGTGGACGTACGTGTCCGGGAAAGGCTCCTACACCCCTGAGGCCTATCCCATAATGCTCCCAAAACACCTACCTTTTGTAACAGAGATCAGCCCCGTGAAGGTCCAGAGACCGAGGGTGGGGCCTCCGCCCCAAAAATGGTCAAAATAGAAAAAACTACCATTCCCAGCAGCCATTGTGGCAACCGCCAGCCAATCCGAACAGCCACGCCAAAAAACAAAACAAAAAAACAATGGCTGCTCGCACACACCAATGGCCCCGTTGCCAAGATGACAAAGAATTCCTTCCCCTGGCCGAGAACTTTGCCTCGCTGTTTCGATGCCGACTTCAAAACAGTGAGGTGGAGAGGGAAGGTGACTGGCAGGCTGCTTCCCGCCCGGGGATGTGCCACCCCGGATGGATAGCAGCCTGTCAGCTTCCCTCTCTGTCTCACTGTTTTGATGCCCTCATTAGTACTGATCCAGGACCTTTACACAGTGCTAATACTTTCCACATCCACTTTACAGCTCCGTTTGTACCTATTTTAGTATTTCTTTGTTTTGAAATACCGTTTTTCTTATCTAACATGTAGTGCCCAATTGCAACTAATTGACAAGGTGCCCATTGTCTTGGTTGTCTACTTGGCCCTCTGGAGAGATGTCCCAGCATTTATATATTTATTCTATTTTTATACCACCCATCTGGGATGTTTCCCACTTTCTCATTCATTAGTTGCAGCATGTTGTGTAAACTGTTGCCAAATGCCAGTAGGATTCTAGCCAGTATTGTTTTCATTAAACCTCTTTAACTGCCTTATGTACTTCTAGAAAGTATGATTAACAGTTGTACTTTTTAAGTGGTAAGTGTGATGAGCAACAAAATTGTTACTCAAAATCATCTTAAAGATTACCATGGTTGTGATACTAAGCATTTCCAGCTTTCAGGCAAGGGGAGAGAATACCACTGTAACACAGACAGTGTCACTTTACATTCTTTGACATGCAATTTTCATTCATTCATTCATTCATACTTTATTGTTATTATGGTCTTTGACCAGCCTTTACAATAGAAAAATGTTTCACACTTTGTTAACAGTAGAAAAGGTTTCACACTTTGTTAACAATAGGAAAACGCGATAAAACAATGCAGCATATCCTCTAGATAAAAATTTTACATAATTGAATTGCTGGATAAAAATATTTGGCTACCTGGTGTGTGAGTGTAGGATCCTTTAGAAGAAAATAAACAAAAAATCTATCATTATGGCCCACAAATTTAGAAATAACTGGGGCAATTAAAGCATCTCTTGGGACTTCATAAAAAGAGCATCATTATAGGACATGGGCCAGGGTTTCTAACTCCCTCGATCCACAGAGACAATGTCTCTGTGGATGAGGAGTCCCTTTGAATCTTCCCACCAAAAGTGCTGAGGGGAGAGCAATAAAACGAGCTCTAGAAAAAGACCATCTGTATTTGCTTAAAGAAAGTTTATAAAGATACCTTTGTAAACATGATCATATTAAGTTCCTCTCTGTTTCTACAGCCAGTTTCTGCTGCTTCAACACTGAAATTGGTAAGTAGAGGCTTGTGCACTACATCGCACATACCTCTCCCCAAAGCATGTGATTTTTGATTGTAAAACATATGCATTCAGGACTTTGATTCATGCTCCTTAGTAATCATGGAGAAGAGCCACTGGCAATGCATAAATCGCTCAACCTGAGATTGGGTCTTGACTTGAAAGAGCAACTGCCCCTTGCAAATTTGGAGTGAAATTTCCCACCATCTTGATCCACTAATCTCCTCTGCCATGCCTGGAATAATTTTCGGAAATGAAATGGTTTTCTTTCCTATATTTTATTATTGCTACCTGTCTGTCCACCTGTGATTTATAAGACCTCTACTGTTTTACTGTTTTACTTTTTTCTTAATGGTTAGTGAAAACCTTGAGCACTTGGCCAATTAGAAAAATGCCATCCTCCAAGGCCAGAGAGGTTGTCTACTCCTGAATTAAACCAATTAGTCCTACCATTTCGTGGGAGTTGTTGCTGCTGTTCTTCAACAGTCCTTAGGGCAGTGGATTTGCTTTCAGAAGCCAGGCATAGTCTGGGGCTGAGACAAAATTCTTTCCTGCCCCAAAGTAAGAGACTGGCCCCAGTCCAGAATCACAGAGAGCAGAAAGGTATGTGATGTCCATATCCTCCTTACAAGAAGGCAGGTTTCAACCAGGGCAGGATCACTGAGTTAGGCTATTTCTGTTCCTCCTTCTGGTGTCATTGGTAAACTGTAGACTGGTGCTAAGATGCAAACAAGCTCGGGTCCATTAGCTTCCTCACATTAGAGTGTTAATGTTAATGTTGTGTGTCCTGCAATTTAAAGAGAGAGAGAGAGAGGTGTATACACCTTTAACTAAATACAGCTTGTTCTTTCACATTAAACTTTATCACCATCAGCAAGCAGGAGTAAAATCAAATTAATATGGGCAGGTACTGTTGAAGGTAGATGCAAGAGGGGAGGTGGAGAGGAGATTGCCTATCCAGAGATCCCAATAAGTGGAAATTGATAACTACAGTAACTCTCATTGGCTCATTTTGCCTGGATGCCATTTTGGGGTCATTGCCAGCAAAACTTATTTCATTTCTTTGTTCATTTAATGACTTTTATGTTGTCCTCAGGGTTGTCATCGAAATTTATCACCAACTAGTGTCTCCTCAAATTTCTAATCTTGGTCATCTTGGAGGCATTATTCACCGAGGAGTCTGCACATTGGTAGGCATCTCTGTGACAACATTCTGCACATGTAAATGTTCTTGAGAAAATCAAGTCCATCTGCATGTCATTTTTAGCCATTTGGATATCACATCGCCCGCTGTCCAGTTGGACCATGACATGTGTCCTCCGCTTTCACTTGGTCCAAGGGATCTGACTGAGGATGTTTTGGTGCGTTTTAATCCCGGCCTAACATCATTAACAGAGATGGGCAACACTGCCTAGTTCTACAAGCTGACAGTTAATGCAGAATAAGAAATAGAATCATACCAAGCAAGGTTTCCCTCCCTTCACCTACCAGGAACCCAGAATGGATAGTGGAGAAAGTCCCAGGCCAACAGCAACATAACAACTGGTGCCAGGTCTATGGAGACTTCTATATGGGTGGTAAAACTTGCCCTCTTTCATCCTATGGGCAAAGGTGCTCTCTCATTGCCCTTGGCTCTGAACTACCCACTTTGAGGTGTGTATGTGTTACCAATTTTAATGAATGGCACCTGGTGCAGATAGGTTTGCATAAACATCACATACATCTTGGTAGGTGAGGATGGCATAGAGTTGCCATAATTCTCTCCCACAAAACCAGGACAGAAGTATACTTGACAAAAAATGGGTGGGTTATCTACAAAATTGCCTTTTTAAAAACAAACTTAATATTACTGCTATAAAACATATTCACACAATAATATCAATATATAAATGAATTTATTTACAACAGTTAATTCTTACTATAAGATGATCTGTTGTACTTCTGAGAAGTTGCATTGCAGTCAACTCTTAATGTCCTCAGTTCCAGAAAACACACTGGTCACACTTATCGGGCAGTGGTGTTAGGCGAGGATGTTAAGATTTGTCTCCAGGTATACTCCAACTCCAGTGTGGCAGAAAATGGCTCGTTTGATGGCGAGAGTTCAAATTTATTTCAATGGTGTGTTATAATACACAATCAGTAAGTTTTAAAAATCTGGGACTTTAACATGATTTTTGTTGAACTGGTGGGACAATTTTTCTGATCTTGAATCCAGGACAATCCCAGTTTTCCGGGATGTATGGCAACCCTAATTCATGCTGTATGATATTGGTGGAAGTTCTACTATCTTATCTTGGTCAAGGACTCTCCTTGCAAATATGTCTCATCCAAGTGTTTTTGGAGAGTAAATATCTTTAATAGAATATATAACAAATGATAACTCAAGGAATATTCCTTTCCCTGCCAAACAAGCCAACTCAGCTTATTATAGTATAGTACAGTGATACCTCATACAACATCCAAACTTGGTTCCACAAGTTTGGATTTTATACGGATTTGGACTTTGTATGAGGCATGCAAAATCCTAGCTGCAATGCCTAATACAACGTCCAAATTCTTGCTGTGATGCCTCATACAATGTCATTTCCATAGAGGTACATTGTACTGTAACAGCACACACTTCAGTGCAAAGTCAAAGAAACAGACAGGAAACTGAAAGAACTTTAAGAAATCATTGTCAAACAACCCTGATTTTAGGGGACAAACCATACAACAAGTTTTTAACTTTTGAAAACTTTATGAAGTGCAGGTTTAAAAGTTAACATGTTCCATCATGCAGCACAGTGTTAATCTGCAGCCATTTGGTACAAGCTACTGTAAACAATTACTGGATGGATGCAAGGACAAAATGGATGCCAACATGTCCCATCATGCAGCACAGTGTTAATCATCCAAACAGCAGCAAACACCAAACAATTAAAATCACGCTCAAAACCACTCTTAAACACTCTTTGCCTTGTGCAAAACCCATAATAGCAATGCACGCATGTGTCCTGCCTTTTATACTGCTCAGGCACAATGCAATCTGGGAAAAACCCCAATGCCTCATATAGAATCGCAGCGACTTTGTATGAGGCAACTTTTTTCAAGGAATTAGGTGATGTTGTATGAATCCGATGTTGTATGAAGCGGACTTTGTATGAGGTATTACTGTATTAGTATGAAGTTTCAACTGTTTCAAGAGCTTATTAGGAAAATGGGATGTGTCACTAGACCTTGAAATACACTAGACCTCTTCCACAATGGCCACCCTTGGCACTACAAAGGGCAGGCAACATGTGACATTTTCTCCCTTCAGTGATAACTCAACAAGGTCTGTGGGTATTTTGGTATGCCCTGGACCTGGCGGCTGTAATACTGCTGTTGAAGCAGGCCTTTGTGCTGTAAGTAGCTACACTCGTAAAACATACATCTTCCATCTCTCCTCTATCTTGTCAAAAGCTATCATCCATCATTTTCTGCCTTGTTTTCACAACTGTAGCATTCATGAAACAAGATTCCAGATCTTGAGAGTTCTAGTTGTAGCTGTGGGGGACAGATGATAGCTTGAGTTAGCTCTTGTGTCCCAGCAGGAAAGTATGTTTAGCTGACAACAAACCCCTGCCAGCTCCCCAATGTCCCCAGGTTCTTTTCCGAAGTACAGCCCTTCTCACCTTCATGTCTCTTGCATTTCTTCTTATTGCAATAAGCTCTGTCTAACTGCTTTCTTGCATTGCATTCCATTCTTCCTTACTAACTGGCCTAGGGTTGCTCCCTGCTGTCTTATGCAGCACATGTCTGTGCTCTTGCTTCTTTGCAATTTTTTGTTGTTTACTCTGGGAAAGTGAAATCCATTTTCTCTGTTCCCAGAAGGGAGATCAGGAGCTACTCAGCTACACACTACTATGATTTAAAGAAATCTTTTAAATTTACTGCTCCTCTGAATTGCAGTGAACCATTTCAAGTTAACTCCTCTAGGCCATTAAGGCAGAAAGAGATTCTCAATTTCTCCAGAAGCTTGACTGTGGGTCCCATATGAGTTTACTGTATCATAAATGAAAGGCTAGTTCAACTAACTTCCTTGCATCTAAGTCCTTCTTTACTCTTCTATAAACAAGGATGCAACAGGTGGAAAAAAAATCTAATCCGAGGGAATGACCAACCAGGGCAATTGTTCCATGTTGATGCATGCTTCCTGCACTGCAGAGTTCCAGATTATACTAATTGTACAATTCACACATCCAAAATGCTGGATTTCAGCTGGCTATACAGTGGATGATATTGGCAATATTTTTCTCTCTAGCTTCCTATCCTTACCCACCCTCCTCCTCTGCCAATCTCACTGCCTTTCCTCTTCTAACTTGTTTCTACCCATCTACTGCCTGGCCTGGCGCACACAGGTTTTGGAGATGTGGATTGCCATTTGAAATATTTGCAAATATTTTTGTGCATGTATTTCATATCTATGTTGCATACAGCTGTTGATTCAACATTCTTTTTCTAATGATTTCTTAGAATACTAGTGAAGTACGCAGAAAGATCCACCTCAAAGATTGTGGCATTTTTAAACCACGATTGAGCATACCTTGGACAATGGCCACCTTGTGCTGGCTAACCTTTCTCACACTAGGTCAGGCAAAATGAGCTCCAGAATGAGCTCACCAAAAGGTGGCTTCATATTGGCAGTTTTACATCTGGCCTAGACATTGAAGTAGTTGTAATCGTCGAGGGGAAAGGCAAATGTGTTCACTCCCACAACAAGGCTCATTGTGTTTGTTTTGATCTACAATTTCAAGACATGCCCAGCAATGTTCCAGTAGCACACAAGAGATACGTCATTCATACAATATAATGTGGGAGAAAACACAACAAAAGAAGTGCTGACGACTGAACAGAATAGACCACATATTCAAGCAAAAATACCTTCACATTCCTTCAGACCCCTTCTAAGTGTACAGAAGACAGATGGTGTATCAGATACAGAGAGAAGAAATATAACCTACCACTCCCCTGCCATTTTCTTTCTTAAATACATCCTCCTCTTACCTGGGAGAAGAAACAGATTGAGGGGAGTTTATCCTCTTGCATGATCCCATGGAGAGCATTGGAAGATTGGATCGAAGGCACTCTATCCTTCAGATCAAATACCTGTGTGCTTACTTGGAAGCAACAGATAAATGAAGCTCCCCACTAAAGGTATGACTTCACAGCGAGGGAAATGCAAATATGCTCACATTCACCTGCTGTACTATCACACCGGGGATTTTAGGTCTTTTTTTAAAAAATTGCCACACAGGAAGACAAGTGAAAAGCCATTTTGTATTTTCGTTGCAAAAAAAAGGGGGGGTTGTTTCACCCTCCAATGTAAAGAAAAGAAAACTTTTGGCAAAGGACTTTGCTCACCCTCCTGATTGTGTCTTGATGTGGTGGCTTTTCTGCATTGGTTTAAGTGATCTCATGCTTGAATTAGTGCAGCTCATTTTTTTCTTTAAAAAGGCAGAAGGCCCAGTGGTAAAGGGGAAAACTGAATTTAGGGAGAGGGACTCTGGGCTGATTCACATTCCCCTTCGTCTCATGTGATCAATGGGGGAAAAAAGATTCGAATGAGCTCATCTCAAGGCTGTAGCATGTGCCACATTTCCCCCCAGTCTATTCACACCTTAAGTTGTATATTTATCATATGTGTAGCTTATCCAACACACTCTCATTTTTCCCCTAAACCAACACTCAGCAGCAGATTATTTAGATGGATGGGCTGCCAATATATTTGACTCCTCCACACCAAAGGAGGACTAGAAAGTCAGCTGATTCCTTCCCTTATACTGAATTATGAACAGAATGTGCTGTTTCTACTCCTTTAAGAACATGGCAGCTGTTCCCACATACCTCACATGCCAGGGGAAAAGCAGACCCATCACACATGAAATAGGAGAAATCAAAACACCACAGCTTACTCTTTGCAAGGAGTGCTATATATTTTGAAGCAGATTTTCCATACATTAACCCTGTCTGCTAATAAGAGGTGTGTGTGGGGACCTCAGACACATTCAACAGCTGGGGATGAGCCCATGCAGCCCTTCTTTAAAAGTTAATTCTGGGCGTCACCTGTTTGGAAAGGGAGAAGTCAGTCCATTTTCTTTGCCAAACAGCTGACGACAGGATATCAGCTTTTTATAAAGGGTTCTGCACATGAAACACAAGCTTCTTTGCATGCATTTCAATAAGTCAAGATGCAAGCATGAGGGACTGGAGACAGGTATTATTCCATCAAAGATTTGAATGTGCTGCAGTCTATAAGGCTGAAATATGTATCCTCCATCTACTCTGGATGTGATCTGAGTTAAGAGCTATAAATATGGGTATAGCTGTAAAACCAGTCAAGTTGTTTTGATTCCAGTATTGTATAGCAGCCTTTGCTGCACTTCATATATCCCCGGCAGTGGTGGGATTCAGCAGATTCGTCCCAGTTCACCAGAACTGGTAGAACAAATTCTGGCTGTCCCCGCCCATCCAAGTTTTGAAATAAAGTAGTCCTAATTCAGGTGCAACGCAGGGCTTTTTCCCCTGGCCACGCCCACCATACCACAACCATAGAATAGGTAGTAAAAAAATTGAATCCCACCACTGATCCCTGGGGGTGGCAGACAGAGGGATGGACCTCCTCAAAGTTGGGGTTCTGTGTATTCTTGCAGGAATGGGGTACCTTCAGTGGCAGATCTGAAAAGACACCATGATTGGTAAGAGAGAATGAAATCAAGTCTGCAGTGAGCAGATCATAGACTCTACAATGAGGAAGGAAGCCAAAGGCCATGTTTATGTATCACTATAAAAAATAACATTAATTGGGATGCTTCGCCATTTCCTGAACAACCCATAATTAGGTTAGATAAGAAACTAGCAGTGTCTAAGAGCTATAAATGCCTAAATTAAGTTATTTTGAAAGTGGCCGGCACTTTGACATTTTGAGAGTTCACAGTAATTGAGGTATTGAGATAAAATTGCTCCTGTTATTTAAAAGGTCATTATCTTCTTCAGTTAGATAGATGGAGACTATTTTCCACTCTAGTGAGCCGTTCTATTTGGGACAATTAGCCAGGCTTGAGTAGATTTCCACAAGCCTGACTCCCACTTATCACAGCTCTGGCCGTGACATACAGAAAGGTTTGTACACAGAGATACAAAATTGCCCATCTGTATTCAGCTCACGAGCAGACACCCAAAGCCTCACAGGACAGAAACTCCAAGGCTAGATGCTACACATCCCGCACATAGTTCTTGAACAATGGGGTGCCATTTTGTAAGTAAAACATTTTGCAATCAAAAGTGGAAACCAGGAAAGCCAGGTCAATTTATCATTGTGCCTCTTTGTCTTTGAGCCCAAGAAGTGAAGGCTAAGAGAACAGAGAGAGAAATGGTGAATATTTTGGCAAACGGAGAGAGAAATGGTGAATATGTTGGCGGTCCACCCATCTAAAATCAAGAAAATCCCATGGTGCCTTCTCATCAAATGGAGCAGACATTCCCATTGAATGATCAACAGCCTAAGTACAATGGCAAAGCTATGCTCATTGGTTGGTGCCTTGGCAGTTCTCTTAGGACAGTGGTGATAAAAATATAGCAGCTTCCCCACTGGAATTAGAAACCACCACACCCCCCCCCCCCCTATCATTTTACCACCATGATCCCGAATTTTAGTGTCAAATCAGCTTGTGGAAGTAAAGCCTCCTCCAAGTTTACTTGAATGCAAGATGTGTGAAGAATGTGTACCTTAGCTTAAAGATAATTGTGCTCCTAGAAGCTTCTCAAACATAAGAATCGGTTGGAAAACAAGACCCCTACTTTATATACAATCATGGGGCAGCAATGTGACTTAGCAATAGCAATAAGACTTATATAATATCCCAAAATGCTTAGTGCACTCTCTGGGCAGTTCACAAGATAATTAACATCTTGCCTCCAACATGCTGGGTACTCATTTTACCAACCTCGGAAGGATGGAAGGCTGAGTCAACATTGAGCCCGTCAGGCTCAAACTTACAACATCAGCAGTTATGGCTGCAGTACAGCAGTTTAATCACTGCACCACCCCCATCCTGACAAAGTTTCCACTTTCTGACCTGGGGTATGACTACACAGTGAGAGAAATGCAAATTCACTTGCAATTGCTTGCTGTGAAGTTGCAGCAGACAATTCTGGTCCATTCAGTTTAAGCGGCCACTGCTTGCAGTTCTACTTAGAGCCCTGCAGGTGGTGCTGATCTGAAAGGAAATAGAAAAGGGGACAACTCTCAGATGATCTCTTCTATAAAAAATTAGACTTGGACCCAACTCCCAGGGTTTCTGCTATCATAAGGACAGTGCTTTATGAAGGGCTAGCTCTTAATTATATAACCGGAAGAACTTTTCAATACTTGTACAATAGATATCCGAAGGTACCAGTGTTTTACACCCTTCCCAAGATCCATAAGGTCACTCATCAACATACTTTGATCCCTGGTCATCCTATTGTAGCAGGGATAGCTTCCCTTCTAGAGCCCATAGCTAAATATGTAAATTCATTTGTTAACCCCTTCACTAGAGAAACACTCTCTTTTGTGAGGGACTCATCAGATCTGATCAGTCAGCTGGAGGACATGGACATACCAGTAGGATCTGGGCTTTTGACACTAGACGTGCAATCGTTATATACGAATATACCTCTAGAAAGTATTAGACCTATTGTTGAAAATGTTTTGGACACTCGAGAATCCCTTCACCCACCCACCCACTTTTTGTTAGAATTGATGGATGTAGTTTTAGAGAATAATTTCTTTAGATTTAAATAGATTTAAAGCTGTGTTGTCCTGGTTTTCCTCTTTTCTGGAGGGCTATACCCAGTCGGTGTGGTTGGAGAGTGAGAGGTCCAGCCCTAGGCTCCTCAAGTATGGGGTGCCTCAGGGCTCGGTGCTCTCTCCTCTCATATTTAACATCTACATGAAGCCACTGGGTGAGATCATTCATTCCCACGGGGTGCGGTACCATCAGTACGTGGATGACACCCAGTTGTACATCACAGCCCGTGGGGACCCCAGTGATGCCGTTGAAATCCTATCCGGATGCCTGGAGGCCATTGGGGTCTGGATGGGGGCCAATGGGCTTCGGCTGAATCCCAGCAAGACAGAGTGGCTGTGGATAAGAGGCCCCGTGTTATCCAGGGAGCTACCATCTTTGGTACTGGATGGGGCTGTTTTGCCCCAGACAGACACAGTGCACAACTTGGGGGTCCTTCTGGACTCGCGGCTGCTGCTAGAAGAACAGGTAGAGGCTGTGGCCAGGAGGGCTTTTGCCCAACTTCTGGTGGTTCGCCAGTTGCGCACGCTCCTGGACAGGGGCTCCTTGCTTATGGTCACCCACGCTCTGGTCACTTCCTGACTAGATTATTGTAATGCGCTCTACATGGGGCTGCCCTTGACAACCATTTGGAGGCTACAGCTGGTCCAGAATGCGGCAGCCCAGGTGGTGATGGGATGTGGACGATATGCCTGCGCCTCACCGCTACTTCGGGAGCTGCTCTGGTTACCAGTTTGTCTCTGGGTGCAATTCAAGGTGCTGGTTTTGACCTTTAAAGCCCTATATGGCAGTGGGCCAGGATACTTTAGAGACCACATCGTCCCAAGAGTGTCTGCCCGTCCAACCAGAGCGGACCGGAGGGGCTCTCTAATAGTGCCATCAGCTAGGGGTGCACATCTATCCAGCACCCGAAGGAGGGCCTTCTCTGTGTCCGCACCAACCCTCTGGAACCTCCTGCCAACAGATCTAAGACTTCAAAGAGAATTGCTGCCCTTCAGGAAAGGATTGAAGACCTGGCTGGCAGGGCAGGTGTGGGGCCCGAATGGGAACATGGTCCCCGCCTGCTGGATTATGTAAACAACTAATAACTCTCTCTTCTTTTTATAGTGGGTGGGATGGGTGGGTGGGATATGGGTCTTTTAAAGTGTTTTTATGTGTTTTTAGAACTTGTTGTAATGCCGCCATGAGTCGGGTTCTGCCTGAGTGGGCGGCATATATAAATATGACTATTAAATTAAAATAATTTTTATGCAAATTAGGGGTATGACTATGGGTAGTTCACTAGCGCCGGCGATAGCAAATTTATACATGGTTAATTTTGAAAGGACGTTTATTTTTGAATCCACTGTTAATCCATTTTTAGACATTATTATTTATAAGCATTTGTTGATGATTTATTCTTTTTGTTAGATTCAATAGAGATTGTACAAGAATTTACTAGTTGGATTAACAGTTTGTACAACAATTTGAAATTTTCTGGGAAGTCAGATGCTAGATGTGTACTATTCTTAGATATGTCCGTGTACATTGCAAAACAGAAACTTGGCATGTGTCTTTATAGGAAGCCCACTGACTGAAATTAATACCTCGACTATTGCTCTTTTCATCCTGTACACCTGAAAACAAATATTCCTTTTAGCCTTCTGTTGAGGGCTAAGAGGAACTCGACAAAGGAGAGTGATTTTTTAAAGTCAGCCAGCACCATTAGCTCTTTCCTGTCAGAAAAAGGATACTTAGGGAAATCATTGACTGCCAATTTAACAAAGATAAAAGGGTACCCAGATCGCAGCTCCTAGCTCAAAAACAGAGACATTCTCCATCTAAAATACATTGCTCTTTCGGATACTCACCTATTGCTCTACACATTAAAAAGGTGATACAGTATTGAAATACTGGCACCTCTTGGAGGGTATCCCAGAATGTTCTGAAAAGCCTCTTATTGGTTTCAGATGTACACGATCATTACGGAACATACTAACTTATCTGATTCTCACTCCCTGTCAGCCCCACCTCAATCTATCATTCGAGGGCATTATCGCTGCTCTGGCTGCACGATTTGTCATTTCGCTTGGGAAATGAAGACTGTAAGTTTCCCTGGCCAAAATTACGTTCTTAGGTTGCTAAGTTTCACCAAATTGTAACTCTTGCTTTATAATTTATATAATTATTTGTCCGTGTGAGAAATATTATATCAGCCTCACTTCGTGGCCGTTAAAGGTTCGGATAATGGAGCATTGGTCTCAGATTCGAAGCTAAGTACTTACTGCCCCTCTGGTAGCCTACTTTCTAGAAAAACAACACACCAAAGATGTTATTAAGTTTGTAGCGCTAGAGAAAGTGAATTTCAGGAAATTTGAGAAAATTAATATAGAAAAAGAACTGTTATGACAAGAGGCTTTTTATATTCATTTATTTAACTCTTTGGTCCCACATGGGCTCAATCATGAGCAGGATTTTAGTTGCTTTTTATAATCGCATAGGGAACGTAATCACTTTTTAAAAATGTTTTAATTATCTCAGAAAGTTTCAGCTGGATATCTGACTGCAGATAAATATCTAGTAGCTCTAAGGTTTAGCTAAGATCGCAGGCACTAAAAGAACTAACAAGAGAGGCTGTTGGTGCAATAAAATATAAATAAAAATAAAATACATGATACTTTATTACTAAGGTAAGGTACTATCATATGACTTTTGGAATTATAGGCTACTAGGTTCTCAATCTTTTGTGCCTATTTTGCTGCAAGACTTATCCATTAAGAGATATTACTAGAATAGCAAATGATTCAACCATTGATTTGATACTGTGTAATTATGTATATATGTGTTTTGTATATAAGTGTGTTGTATATATGTGATATTGATTGATTGTTCTCAATTGTACTCTTAGAAAACCCTGAGGAAACGGATTGAGAAAGGCTATTACACCGGATTAGCCTCAGTTTTCTGGATAAATATAGTGCATGATGTTACAGTTTTGAGATTTATGTTACCTGAATTAAGGAACTTTGAGTTGATTTTTTAAGAAATGAAATAATAGACAAAGACAAGAGAGAAATTACTCGTATAGAAGCATTAATACAAGACAGATTTTGTTTTTTATTTTTCGGATACGAGTAGTGGCTGATGACGACATTTGTTCGCTTTCCTTTCTCAGAGGGGTGGAATTTGGCCTTGAAGTGCACTGGATGCAAATTCTTGTCCTCTGGAGATAGTCAAAATAACTTGCAAACATGAGAACAGAAGGGAAGAACATTGAAAGTTGGAATCTTATTGGATAAGAGAGAGAAAAGGTGGGAAAGGTATGGAAGATGGGTTGCCAGAGACCCAGCTCCTACCTCCCCAAGTCCTGTGATAACACCAACCCATGAGGCTCATGGGTCCACTCAAGGGTCTGGTTTCTCTGAGGGTTCCACAGGAACTGACAGAAATAAGGGGTGCCCTATACCCATTTTTCAAAGTTCCCCCAGTTGGGGCATCCAAAAAGGGCCTGTGGGCCACCCCAAAGATATGGGGATTGGGTCCCCAGTTAGTAGGGGGGAAGAATGTTGTGTATTCAAGGTTATTATTGCCTCAGCGTGCCTTGCAAAATAGGCACCACTTTTATGGAAGCTGATTCGCTAATGTTTTCCTGCTTCTCCGGAAGCCTTGGGTAAATGCATCTATTGTGTTCTGTATAAAAGCTGTTGCCTTGCACCTGCTCCTCGTTCTTTTGCTCCTTGCAATAAACCATGTTGTTGTTTGAACTAGCTCTGTTCGAGTAATCCTTCCGGGGTTCGGACACAACAGGCCCGCAGATTGAGAATCACTGCCTTAGAAGACTATATCCGTTACTCCAACCTATATGAAATCAGAAGGGACAATTTTTTGTTGATTTTTTGCAATCTTCTGTAAAAAGTCAAAGGAAAAAAAGAGAAGGACAAGGTGATGTAAAGGAGCAGAAACACACACCATGTATCAAGTTTTTCACCCTCATTTTGCTTCAAAAGGGTTTATATCTACATAGTAGAAAGGGGATGGCAACAAAGAAACAGACTGCCCCCTGTTACAGAGAAAATATCCAAGCTGTTTTGGTGGCTGCTTTTGTTGACGCCCATATTGTGTCAATTGCTCCTTCACCTGGCAAACCCTCCCAAATAGACATGGTGAAGCAGAAACTCCATAGAAATCAGAACTTTATTTGGTCAAGCAAAGAACAAGGGTGGACTATCACCACAAGGTAGTAGAGGAAAGCCACCCCAAACAGACATGTTCCAACTCTTTTATAGTCTCATTCCACCAGGTTGCACAATCGTACTTTGGCGAAACTTTCCATTATGAACTTTTCAACTTGCCTATGTGTTTTCTTCTCTTTTGATAACAGTCATTTCTAGCACAAGTATAAAAATACAAAAGTAAAAGGGCATCGTTATGCTAAGGCATATTAGGCACATCACCCACTCCATCATCCGTGGTCTCCAGCCAGCACAACTGCAAGGATCTGACATGTCCAGAAGTGTAGCTACAGTTCGTGCCACTTCCTTCCAATGTAGTTTCAGAGCCTACCATTACCACTTTGGCTACATCATGTTCTCTTCCAAAAGGGAAGAACCTCTGTTGTTGAAATATCTGCCATACTCATTTCAAAACCTCCACCAGGACAATACATTGATTAAGGCCCTACATGTCCAGTAAGGAATGGCCCACATGGAGAATAAACCTATTATCAGAAGCAAAAGAAATTACAAGCCAGTCAGAACGTGATCAAGCCCTCCGTAATCTTTTAAGAACTGTGGGGTTGTGAGTTTTTTAATTTTATTTTTTTAAAAAAACAATTGCTACTGGACAACTCTGGGCAGAGCAGGGCAGGATATTTCCAGCTGCCCTTCTGAAATGTGACAGCTCCATTCCAGGCCTTCAGATGGTTAGCGGTGGATCAGACGTTCCATCTAAGTCAGCAGACTGTGTTTCCTGTGGAAGCATGTGGAACAGATACCCTTCATCGGCAGCTAGTTATAAGTCCGAGAAGGATGGGGTGTTCGAGTCTACCCACATTGGGGGGGGGACCACGAAAGAGGCATTTCCTTACAATTTCAGAGTCTTCTGTGGTTTTCTGCCTCTGAAATAGATAAAATTTGGGGATTATAGAACGGAGAGTGTAAAAATATTTTTGGGGATTATAGAACAGAGAGTGTAAAAATATTTTTGATCCTTGCATGTAAAATCTCCATGATGTTCCAGCAGATACTGTGGCAACTCTTACTAGCAGGACTGTCAGCAGCCCAGAAAGAACATCTTGCAAGGCTGCGGGGAGGGTGAGAGGAAGAGTGTTGAATTTTTATTAGGGCCCTGGAAAACACAAATGGGTGCTCTTTACATAGTTGTTGGATGACTTGTTTCCCGGCTGTTGCTGCCATGGGAGCTCCTTTCTGATTACTATTTCAGATTTGCTCTGCTATGATTGCTGCTGTTCCTCCACAGTGGATTATAATTCTCCACATTTGGATTACTCTGTTTGATTCACTTTTGGATTCCCTGCTTTTTGGCCTTTCTGTTTTAAAGATTTTGAGGAAATCCCCTGTCCCTGTTCTTTTTCTTTGATTATTTATCATGCCCGAATCCTGGCTGGCTTGTGCCTTGTGGAGTGATGAGCTACTGAAATTGGTAAATAGAGAGTGAGTCACTCCATTCCCCATTCTATCCAAGGGTCTTGGGATGAGGGTTTTTCAAAAATTCCCCCTTCCTCTGTGAGGGGGTTGAAAGATGTTGCACTGCTTTGCCTTGGCCCTATGGGACAGTAGTGTTTCTTCTGTTTGAGATTCACTAGTCCTGTTTAAAGTTGAACTGTGGCAGGACTGTGCCTGTTGCTGTTGCTATTGTGTTTGCAGGCGCACCCCCCAATAAAGGACTCAGACACTGATAAAAGTGGATAACGGCATTGGGCCACATTTATTGATTCATGCCCTAGTCCGAATTATAAATTTCTATTGGTAATTGACCAATCATAATTCTTAAGACAAGCAGGCCGAAGTAACACTGGTAAGGTACCACCCAAAATTGCCAACGGCAATTGCTACAATGTATCTATTTGTATCAATTTGTTTGTTGACAACAAACAAATTGTTGACCATAGTCAATATCTAACTAATGACCCCACCCTCTGACGCGTATCCGTAAAATCACGGGGTGATGCATGCTGTCTAGCTATAGCCATCACCCCGTCGCCTAGTTCGTCGTTGACCGGACAACGTTTAACCAACTTATGCCTGTCTAGTGTTGTCCAGTCAATTGCGAACTTGCCGGATACCTGTGGGTCATAATGTTTACCTTACCAGTGCTACCCGCCCATGTGACCAAAGTCAACAGCAGCAACAGAAAAACCCCTATGTCAAACCATAGCAACAGTGTGGGATGGGCGAAAAAACCAGGACCCACAAGCCAATATGGGTCCCAGCCAAAAATTCCCACCCGGCCCCGAAGCGACCAAAATATCACACTGTTAACTAGGGAGGGGGTGGAGGGGAAAAACTTCTCCGCTCCGTCGCTTCGCAAAATGGCAGCTCGGCTGCCTCGTGGCCACCCCTTTTATAAGGGAGCTGGCCACGCCCCTAACTACCCGGATGCCTTTGTCCGGTGGGGGGGCCCCCGCAAAGAGCGCGGCGGCCATTTTGGCACCGCGCTTGCATTGCAGGCGCACCCCCCAATAAAGGACTCAGACACTGATAAAAGTGGATAACGGCATTGGGCCACATTTATTGATTCATGCCCTAGTCTGAATTATAAATTTCTATTGGTAATTGACCAATCATAATTCTTAAGGCAAGCAGGCCGAAGTAACACTGGTAAGGTACCACCCAAAATTGCCAACGGCAATTGCTACAATGTATCTATTTGTATCAATTTGTTTGTTGACAACAAACAAATTGTTGACGTAGTCAATATCTAACTAATGACCCCACCCTCTGACGCGTATCCGTAAAATCACGGGGTGATGCATGCTGTCTAGCTATAGCCATCACCCCGTCGCCTAGTTCGTCGTTGACCGGACAACGTTTAACCAACTTGTGCCTGTCTAGTGTTGTCCAGTCAATTGCGAACTTGCCGGATACCTGTGGGTCATAATGTTTACCTTACCAGTGCTACCCGCCACACGGAGGGGCTTCAAAGAAGGCTCGACGCCCCCCCAGACCGTCAGCTCGGTCAACAGGCCTGCTCGCCAATCACCCAACAGGAGGTCCATACCTCCTCGCGACAGATGGGCCCCATCCCCTGCATACAAGTCATAATTTTGTAGGCTAATAGCAGGGTGCCGACTGACCCTCCCCCAAGCCCTGTCGACAAGGAACCGCGCCACTGCCCTATTCACCATGCGTCTAGCACGGTCAAGGGCCAGGAGGTCAACACCCCCTCTGTAGGAATGGCGCGGGACCATGTCCGACCAAACAAGGGTTGTGGCGGGCCAGACGTAATGCAGGTAGGCGAGGTCCTCGCAAATCGCATGCTTCAGCGATAAGCCGGTGACCTGGCCCAAATCATTGCCCCTCAGGTGTATGATCAGAATGTCAGGCGGATCAGCATTCTGGCCTGAAAAAAGGAAAGGCAGCAGCTCCCGCCATAACATCCCGGGCTTACCATGCCATGTGAGACTTGCGTATGCACCCAGTCCCAGTCGGGGTCCCCACTCTGTCGTCGCAGCGTAACGTGCTGCCCTGTGCACGTAGCTATGGCCCACCAGCCATACTGTCACCGGTGTAATACGACACCCAGGGTCTGTAAAGAAAGTTGAGAAAAAGAAGGTAAGGTGACTGAATTGGTACTCACGGTGGAAGTGGGCGCACATAAAACTGAAAACATTGCGAACCCCACCTTCCCATGCTGCGTATGTCAGCCCCGGAGTACCCAAAAGCAGCTGCGGTTGAGGCCGCCCCTATACGGAATGAATGGGTGCCATAGCAGGCACCTGGGAGGCCCACACTGGCCAGCGCTTTGCCCGTCACCTTCCAAAATTGAAATTTAGTAAGGGGAGACCCATCTTGGTGACAGAAAAACGGGCCATGGTGCGTGCCACGCAGTGCCAGGAACTCCTGTAGGGCACCAACCGGACAGATGTCTGCCAAAGAACACCGTAGCAGTCGCACACCACTGCCTATGCCATGCTGATCCGTCTTAGAGGAGCGTATCCTCAACTGAGCCCAGTCTTTGGCAACACAGACATCCTCGAGTTCCAGTGCCCTACGACTTGCATCCGCCTTAGACAGCATCACAAGCTCGCTGATGCGGAGCGCTCCAAAAAATGCCACCGTTGTGGCTGCATGAAATAGGGCTGCCTCATATGCATCAAAACAGAGGCAAGGCCAGCCCCGGGCCAACTGGGTAAGGACCCCTGGGGAAATCGGGTGGTGGTCGTCCGGGCAACGCCCGCGCTCGCGCACCCACCCCTCCAAAACATGTCTCACACGGAAGTCAGAGGTGCTGTCCACATGACCTCCCACTTTGGCCATAAAAGCCAACGCTGAAAGCTTAGATGCTATGGTGCGAGCTGTAAGGCCCTGAGCATGCAGGTAAACCATGAACCGCAGAACATGGGTTATCGGGATCGGCCAGGTTCCTGGCAGTTGAAATTGGGTACAGAATGCCCTGAAAGAATTAATTGCGTGGTGATACGCCTTACGCATGCGTGGCGCTAGCGACAGGCCAATCGCCCGGTTCACCTCTCCTTGCCAATGGTTCATATCTCCTCCGGGAGTGGTGAGGGAAATTCCTCCGCATCCGGGGCCAAGGCACGGAACCGGGAGATCTGTAGGCGGGACAAAGCATCAGCAATATCATTATTAACCCCTGGGACATGCCTGGCCCTGAACAGGACGTTGAGGCGCAGGCTGCGCAACACAAACTGGCGCACTAGGTCCATAACCCTGGGCGATTTAGAAGTCTGTGCATTGACAATGTGGACCACAGCCGCATTGTCACACCAGAAATGCACGACCGAGTTGGCCCACTCCTCGCCCCATAGCATCAAAGCACCCAGGATAGGGAAAAACTCCAGATATGTGAGATCACGCAGGCGACCCGTGCCTGCCCAGGCCGGTGGCCACCCACCATAGGCCCACTTCCCATTGAAGTACATCCCATAACCGAGGGATCCCGAGGCATCAGACTGAATCTGAAATTGAGGGGAAGCCAGGAGGTCACACCTCCACAATGAGACCCCATTGAACTCCCTCAGGAACTGTAACCAGACAAGCATGTCCGCCCTGATACCCCGGGTAAGCCGAACCCTATGGTGAGGCCTGGATAATCCCGCCATGGCGTCGCACAAGCGCCGGGCAAAAGCCCTGCCCGGTGCGACCACCCTGCAAGCGAAATTGAGGTGACCATGAAGCACCTGCAGTTCTCTCAGTGATGCCTTGTGCTTGGCCAGCAAATCCGAGATAAGGGCCACAATCCTTGACACCTTCTCCCCCGGTAACCTAGAAGCCTGCGCTATCGTGTCAATCTCCACCCCCAGGAAGACTAGCTGGGTAGATGGGCCCTCGGTCTTTTCGGGCGCTAAAGGGACACCGAGTTCCTCCATTAGCATCTGAAATGTGTTGAGGAGACGTGTACACGTGTCCCAGCCCCGTTCACCCCCGAATAAAAAGTCATCCAGGTAATGGGCTACAGACCGGGACCCTGACCTGCGGACGAAAGCCCACTCTAGGAAGGTACTGAAACGCTCGAAAGCCGAGCATGATATGGAACAGCCAAACGGCATGGCCTTATCAAAGTAATATTCGCCCCAAAATTTGAAACCCAGCAATTCAAAGTCGCCCGGGTGCACCGGCAAGAGGCGAAAAGCCGACTTAATGTCGCACTTAGCCAGCAGCGCACCCGGGCCACATGAGCGCACCATGCGCAGCGCGTGGTCAAAAGATGTATACCTGACTGAGCAAAGGTCATCAGGGATAGCATCGTTGACCGATCGGCCGGCTGGGTAGGACAAGTGATGGATAAGGCGAAACTCGCCTGGAGACTTTTTGGGAACCAGGCCCAGGGGCGATACCTTAAGGTTGGGGAACGGGGGTGCAGGGAAAGGGCCAGCGACCCTGCCCGCATCGACCTCCTTATTAATGCTGGCAGCAGCCACCTCCTCCCTCCCCCTAAGGGACAAAAGGTTGGGGGCATCCTGAGGGGACCTATCACCCATGAAAGGGATATGGAACCCCTGCCTAAAGCCCTGAAGGAGATAATCCGCATCCTCCCCGTTCGGGTACAATGTGAGCCAACGCTCCAACATGTCCACATTAATTGTGGAGGGAGCCTTTCGGTGAACCAGCCCCATCTGCGGCAGTCTTGCCAGCCCACTGTCCGCCCCTCCCTCTGCCCCGCGTCCCTCCAGGCCTGGGACAGGCAGAGGCGGCATGGGGGCCCGCACAGGTGGGACACTCATGTCTGTACTTGCAATTCTTCTTATTGCAGGAACCATTAGACGAGAAAGTCCAGCACAGCAGGCGGGCTGAAACCCCCTGCCCCGCCACCTGGCGGGGAACCTGTGCTGGAGCCGCTCGCTGGACCGCATGTCCACAATGGTATCTTTCCCCTGGTGCGGGGCGCGTGGGCGTCATGTACAGAAGCCAAAGCCTCTGGCATGGCTCATCCCACCTCATCTCAGGGTGCAGGGGAATTCGCATACGGAATTCCTCGTCATAAGCCAACCACGACGGGCCCGGAAAGTCAACCATCGCCCGATAGATGTTGTCCAAATACTGGACCATCGGAATTGCCAAATCCGGCCGGGCCCTCAGGTACACCGCCATGTAGATGAGGTAAGCCGGCAGCCAGTTGGCCCACGTGCGTGGTGGCTTGCAACGACGTGCCTGTTCCTTATCCTTCTCATCCTGCCCCTCCCTCTCTTCCTTGGTGGGCTCCCTATTTAGGAGTGAGAAGATATCTACATACTCCCCCCACCATATTTTCTCTTTGGTGGCCTGTGCCAAGTGGTCGCCCAGTGGCAAGGAATACCCCGCTGTCGGCAAGGCCGAGACAGGCACCGCAGTAACTGCGGGCATCTGGAAAGGGGCTTGGACTAGCCCAGCCACCCCCAAAACATTCCCCACAGGGTAGGAAACACCCCCCACCCCGGGGCCCTGGGTGGTAGTTGTCGTCGCCGGGTGGGGCGTCAGTGGCTGTACCGCCGCACCACCCACGCGAGGCCAGGGCCATTGGAAAGCCCCCCCCAACGTGGCCACGTGTGTAGGTGCACTAGTTTGGACCGCATACTCACATGCTGCACCCCCGCGGGCCACCCCCACCGGGGGTTCCGGCCCACTGGGGGCGTTGGAGCTCACGACCACTGTTGAGCTCGTCGCTGGGGCCTGACCCGCACTGGTCTGTTGGTCGGGGAGCTGCGAGGCAGTGGCCAAAGACGCGCCACGCGCCTCAAGCAGCTCGACCCGTCCCGTCGCCTGCCGCTGCCCAGCAGATGACGCTTCAAAATGAACCCCAAAGGGAGCCCCAGCATGGCTGGCCCGAGCCAGGGAAGCCTCAAGGGCCGCAACGTGGGCCAGTAAGGCCTCCACACTGACGAGGGGCCAAGGGCCAGCCGGCCCGCCTGCTACAGGCATGGGTACAGGCCCTTGTACTCCGGGGCCCAAATAAGGCCATGACCCCACACCCAGGCCCAGTAGGGCCGATGTAGGCACCTGCCAGGGAAGGGGACCACACCACCCCCCAAGGCTGGAAGGTCCCGGGGTGAACTGCGCCCCTATAGAGGAAGGCCCAGTAGAATGGGAAGCACCAGGAGCGGTGTCCACCGCTTGCGGGCCGCGGGCCACAGCCCTTGCTGGACCCATGCTTGGGTCCCCCGCCTCCGGCCAAGGGGGAATAGACCCCATCCCACCGATCCCGGTGGGTGCAGGCAAAGGCGACAGCTGGGGAGGCGCAGCCGCGGTCCTCCGACCCGGATTGCGCCTCCGAACCGCGCGAGCCGCGCTCGCGGCCGCCTTCTTCTTCGAAGGCATATCAGTCCAACCTATGGGAAGCCGAAGGAAGAAAATCAGCAGCCAAAAGGCTTCCCAGTCAAGGCAAAAGCGACGGAGGTAAGAGGGAAAAACTTCTCCGCTCCGTCGCTTCACAAAATGGCAGCTCGGCTGCCTCGTGGCCACCCCTTTTATAAGGGAGCTGGCCATGCCCCTAACTACCCGGATGCCTTCGTCCGGTGGGGGGCCCCCCGCAAAGAGCGCGGCGGCCATTTTGGCACCACGCTTGCATTGCTGTTCTTCTGGTGTTGCCAGGAGTGCTTGTTTTCCGATCTTTTGTTTTCACTCTGTATGGTCTATTTCATATATTCTATTATTTATTATTATATATTTTGCTGTAGTTTTTTCTTATGGATCTGTGAAGATATTTGTGGAGAGTGGGTGGCAGCTGCTACCAATTCCTTCTTTGATTATTTGTACTCTGGCCCTGAGAGGGTCTTTTTTGACATCTTTTACTATTTATTTACTTTTTCCTTAAATTTATTGGCCCCAACATGTCTGATGTGCTCAATGCATATCTGTCAACCTTCCCGGATTGGCCGGGATTTCCTGTTTTTTCGGCGCTGATTTGTGCCATTTCCCGCCTGGAGCTGCCAAAACCCCAGAATTTGGCAGTGAGGGGAAAGAGGTACTGCACATCCCTTCTGCGCAAGTCACCTTCTATGCATGCGTAGAAGGCGACTTGCGCAGAACTGATCTGCGCAGGTCCCGGATTGTCTGGAGCCGCGGTTGACAGGTATAGCTCAGTGATGCACTGCAAACATTTTTACTACCCACACCATGGGCATGGCTAACTCTGTGGGCCATGCCCACTTGGCCTCCCTAAACCATGGCCTGAGGTAGGGAGGTTGGCGTGGCCGGTCAAGTGGGCATGGCCTGGGGGAAATTCCGCTACCGGTGCCCTGGCACCACTTGTGGACACCTGTAGCAACATAACACTGGGCTGTGTCTGCTGTTTTGAATTGGGCGAGAACACTTTCTTTTTCTTTTTGTCTCTGTCTGGCACTGTGTTTGTGTTTATGAGGTGTCCTCTAGGCCAGTGGAGCTTCTTTGTGTGACTGAGTTTATAGAAGCTTTTGCTGATGCTTTTGTGGTGTGAGTTTGGATTTCAACCCCTTCTTTCACTTCTGCTTAGTCAGGTGGGCACTGTGCATAGCCTAACTAAGTGCTGGGCTTGCTTTCTGGCAGCAGGGTTGCCAGCACTGTTGCCTGGATAGGTTAGGTTGCCTTATTACTAGCTGTGCTGCAATTCAGGCAGGCTTCTTCTTCCATGTCTAGGCCAGATGTGAAACTGCCAAAATGAAACCAATGCAGGAAGAAGGTGATATCTTTATTGGATCACACAAAACATAAATAATTGTGTGAGCTTTCGAGAGCTTTTTGCGAAAATGAAGGCGCCATATGGTGAGTTCATTCTGCAGTTCCTTTTGCCTGACCTAGTGTGAGAAAGATTAGTTGGCAACACAAGGTTGCTGTTACCAGGGTATGCCCAATTGTGGTTCAAAAATACCCTAATCTTTGAGGAGGCGCTTTCTGTGTACCCCTTCAGGTAAGTTAATAGTGGTGCATTGCATATGTTACTGTTTTGTGGGCCAGGTAGAATTTGCACACTTTGTCTGCTGCTCACTGAGGGTTTTTTAATTTGTTGGTCCCCTCCCCGCCCTTCTTGGTCTAGTCAGGGTTTGAGTTAGAGAGAGGTGACGTGTAGAATTAGTGGTGGTAGTGACAGACTGTGGCCTGTGGTTGGGCATGTGTTGTCACCTGTCAGGATGAAGACATTCCACAGGAGGAAGATAGTTTGTGCTATGAAGACATAGATCACATCATGTAGTTTCCCCTCTAGTTTCATCCTAATGTGACAAAGACTCAAAAGGAAAGAAAATGTTTAAAGACTTTGAAATACTAGTACCCTTGCAAAAATATTGAATTGTTTGGTTCTTGTTTGTAGATCCCCTCCTATTATTTTTTTAAATGTTTATTAAAATGAAATAGAGCAGAGCAAAGCATTGGCACGACAATCTGTCGCATACATCTACATTCTTCTAGGATGAAAAAATACTTCTCATGAAAAAAGTAAAAGTATTAAAGCTTCTCAATTAGAATCCATGTTATTTAACCTCAAAATGGTAATAAGAACAGATTGAGTGACATCTTCTATTGTTTAAAGTACAGGTTTTAAGAGACAGAAAACCCCCTAAAAGGTATACCTTTTTAGGACAGCTGATACCATTCTCAATAGTTTTCATTCTTATCAGCAAGTTTAAGCATTACAAAATGATACAGCGAAGGCATAAGCAAATCATGATTACTTAGATGATACTGTGCGGTGTTATCTGCAGCCACATTTGTCCCCGTTTCAGTTTGAATGGCATGGTTTATATAACAATCTGATTTTGTTTATTTTTCAGCTAGTGAGCTGTGGCTCAGTTGATTAGTTTAGGCTGGTGCTTTCCAACCTTTGGTTTTTGGACTTCAATTCCCAGAAGCATAAGTCAATTTCCTCAAGCACTGATCAGCCAATGTACTGTCTTAGGCTTCTGGGAATTGAAGACCTCCTGTGGCAAGGCTATCCTGCTATGGTAATAGAGTAGACCCTACTGCCAGCAACTCAACGCTGATTGTTAGGTGGTTGTTAACTAACCTGACAACCCTGAGGACTAAATGGCCTTAGATGGCAAAGTATGCAGGGAAGGGTGATAGTCCTCAAGTGGATTAAATCTCACTTGAATCCATCTTGATGGATGGCAGCAGATTCATCAATACTGGACTGAAACTGATGAGGACTTTGTGGCCCAAAAGGGCTCAGGACCAGAAAGTGACTCACTGTTGACTCCCACTTGTTGGCTCTGTTAGAGTATATGTCCCTCTTACTGAGTGTGGAGAGGGTCTTTTTAGATATGGGATGGTTTTTAAAGAATCTTTTATTGCTGTTTTTATGGGTTTTAAAAATATTTTTATGTGATTGCATGCTGCCCTTAGTTGCCCTAGGGCAAGAGGGCAGGATATAAGTTCAAATAAATAAATAATAATAAAAATAACCAATTGTGCCCACTCCTGGACCAGGAGGCCTTGCTCACGGTCACCCATGCCCTGGTCAACTCCCATTTGGACTATTGTAATGTGCTCTACATGGGACTGCCCTTGATGACCATCCGGAGACTCCAGTTGGTCCAGAATGTGGTGGCCCATGTGGTGGTGGGGTGTGGTCATTTCACCCATGCCTCGCCACTGCTGCGGAAGCCGCACTTGGCTGCCTATATCTCTCCAGGTGCAATTCAAGGTGCTGGTTATCACCTTTAAAGCCCTTCATGGTAGCGGACCAGGATACCTCAGGGACCGCACCATCCCTAGGACATCGACCTATCCCATGAGAGCAAACCGAGAGGGCACCCTCCATATACGATGTATTGGGGAGGCGCACCTCTCCAGCACGAGGAAAAGGGACTTCTCGGTCGTAGCCCCCACATTATGGCACCTCCTCCCGGTAGAATTATGCCTCCATGCCCAGTTGCTATTGTTTAGGAGAGAATTGAAAATGTGGTTAGTGGAATGGGCCTGGGGGCAGGTATTGCCAACAAGCTCTCCTTTCTGGCTCTTCTGAGGTCTCCCCCTCTTGTAACTGGTTTTATTGAACGGTTTTAACTGTTTTTATATTGTTTTTAAGTTTTGCTGAGCAGCCAGTGAGGTGTTCGCTGGACTATGTATACCGCCCAGAGTCTATTGATTGGGGTGGTATATAAATCTAAATTTAATAAATAAATAAATAATCCAGTTGGTCTATTGTAGCTTGAGCAGAATTAGATTTAGAGTTTTATATATTCCTTGTAAAAATTGAAAAAGATGTGGAACTTCTGGAATCTGTCCCTTTTAAAATACCAGTTATTAGACTTTTATTTCTTGAACACTAATGAAACATATACTTAGACATGCAGTATATTAATCCACACTCTCTTTAGCAAACAAACAAATTTTATTTTATTTAATACAAAAGACACACATGATGTACACAGAATATTCCAAATAAAAATAGAGTTTGTCACCAGCCCATGAATGAACAATGTAAAAAGGATGGAAAGTTCAAGGCCAAAGGATAAGGGGACAACAAATCCAAGATAGAATTTACCAACTGTCTTTCTATAAAATAGCTATGGTATGTCTGAGTTTGACTGTGACTGTGGCACTGGCTAACCCTTCCCCTTTGAGCTGCTGCCTTCACTTAAGTACAGGTAGGCTCTTGCCATGGCTGCAGAAGGGCAACTACACAGAGTGAAATTGTTGTCCCACCTTCCCTGAGCACCACAATCAACCAAAACCAAGCGAACATTTTTCACAAAAGAGAACATGCAGACACTGGGAAATCTGACTGTGGATCTCTTGCAGCATACCATATATAGTTTGATTCTCAGCTGGCATGTTTTCTTGAAAGGGCAAGTGTTGGTAATAAATGCATCCCCTTAGCCTGAAACACTGGCTAGAAGTAGCTGGGCTCACATTCAAGGTAGGCTGAAAGCCATCCCTTCATGTGTCTCTTTCTATTACATGTAAGTGGAAGTTTCTTGCTACAGGGGTGGGTGGGTGGGGGTGTGAGGGGAGGGGGTTTGGTGGGATGAATTTTAGCAAACTCTTCAGGGGTTCAAGGGATTGTTACTTCAACCTTATTTGAGGTAGCCAAAGTATTTTCTTGGTTGCCAATTTTTAAAACGGACTCAAGCCTTTTCACAACATTACAAGGCTCTCAACAGCACTACCAGGGATGCCCCAGTATTGAATTGTGGTTGCCTAGTAATATGAGGAGCAAACAGGAATTTTTTAAAAAGCTTAAGTACAAAGAATTCTCCTTTAAAAATTGAATAGAAGAACATTATGTCTGGAAAAGGTCTTTAGAAAGCAATTTTTTCCCTTTAGCTCTAACCCCTATCTGAGTGGCTGGGGTGTGTGTGGCAGAAAGATCCTGCCCTACTCCAACTCATAATTATTTTATTTTAAACACTGGGCTGAGATGCAAGAGTTGCTGCATTTTGTCTTCCTGTCTCGCAGACAATCTGTAATAATGCTTTCTTGTTATGTTCAATCCCGGTGTGAATTCCACAATTCCATGTGTTCATGCATTGAGGCTAAAGGGCCACCAAGGATGATTTGATGATTCTTTTTCTTAATCATCTAATGACCAACAGTAGATCTTTCCATCTGCATTGCCAGCCAGGATCTTAGAATAATTCCTTGTGGAGAAGAAAGACAGAAAGAAGCTATTTAGAAATAACATACTGGGTGGCATAAATATATTTGACACTAGCCAACCTGTAATTCAGGGTACATTCAGTGCAGTGCTCATTGGAACAAAATCACTTTAAATAAGGTCTGGGAATACTACAGTCAATCATAAGATGTGATAAGATCTAAGATGTGGCATACATTTTTTGTGCAGAACCATTGTTGATAAAAAAAACAAGTCCATGGAAACATGATATGGAAAGATTTTCAATAGTAATAACATTTATTTTTTTCTTTGTTCACACACAGTGTAAGTCTCTTGTCAATCACAGGTTGAGGACATATGCTTCCAACACTTATCATCTTCTAAAACAGGGGTGCCTAAACTATGGCCTGTGGGCTGAATCCAGCCGCCGACACTAATTCATCCAGCCCATGCCACCCTCGTCGTTCCTGGAAGCAGAAGTAAATTGGACCCATACGGCGTATTTTACTTCTGCTTCCGGGAGTTATGAGGTTGGCATGGGCCAGATTAATTGGTGTCAGGGGCAAGATCCGGCCCACAGGCCATAGTTTGGGCACTCCTGGTTTAATCAGAGAAAATGGCAGCTTAAAACCTATCTCATCCTGTTGCAAAACAGATTGCAAGGCATGTTTTACTTCTGCTTCTGGTGGGAGGAACCATGTGACTGGCCCACTGAACCACATGACTGGCCCACAGCCCAAAATGTTTGGGCACCCCTGTTCTAAAACAAGGGAGAAGCAAATTTCAGTTTTGTTTTTGTTTCATTCCCCTGAATTTCCTCTGCACTTTCTTTCCATCCTTGTTTTCTACTGGATTGCAAAACCTTGGGATTTTGCACATGGAAATGTGTGTACATTTTTAATGCAATTTCCCTGCTGTGCCCAATAAACCTATTCTGCACAATTTTCCCCTCAAGACTATATCTAAGAATGCTGGTAAAATATCACATTCCTTCAGCACTGAGCTCTCCCTGCCTGCTTTAAGCGTTTGAGATCAGCTATAGCCAGGAAGATCTTTGTGCACTGATGCGAAACATGGGGAAACATGGTAGCTTAGCTGACTACCAACTGTGAGTGAAAAAATAAACTGGGGTGGGTGTGGTGGGGAAGGCTTTTAAGAACACATTGGGCCTTCTGCTGATGCCCTGAACAAGTTAGATCTTTTCCTTGACCTGGGAGAGCATAGAGCAGTGGTTCCCAACCCTTTTATTAGCCATGCCCCACCTAAGCATCTCTAAAATCCTGGGAGTCCCCCCTTGTGACATATAATTCTTATTATTCAAAAAGTGAACTCCTACTCATGTGGAGGAAACCTAAAAGACCATTAACTTGGTCTAACCCAGTGGTTCCCAACCTTTTTATAGCCATGCCCCATCTAAGCATCTCTAAAATCCTGATGCCTCTATGACAATTATTATTCAAAAAGTGAACTCCTGTTCAGGTGGAGGAAGTCTAAAAGGCCATTAACTTGGACTAAACTAGTGGTTCCCAATCTTTTTTTTTTTTAGTCATGCACCACCTAAGTATCTCTAAAATCCTGAACACCCCCCCTCTTCCTGGGACATATAGTTCTTATTATTCAAAAAGTAAACTCCTATTCACATGGAGGAAACTTAACTGTTAATAACTCATTCTTGAATTGCCCCCTTAAAAATACCCCCCCCCCCCATGGGTACATGCCCCACATTGGGATCCAAGGGCATGGGACAGTTTCTTCATTGGGTGGCCTGTAAACAGGGCTGCAAAACATGAGAGGACATTCATTGTCCAGTCCTAGTTAGTAAAGGTAAAGGTTGCCCTTGCTTGAAAGCTAGTAGTATCCGACTCTAGGGTTCAGTGCCTAGTTAGCATCCAACATTTCATATCTTTTTTGCTAGTAGCCTAGGAAAAGGCTAACACCATACACATCAGGAAAGCTGAAACATCACTAAATTTGCTGCTGGTGTGCCCTCTAATGGCTCCATGATGGAATGCAAGATAATTACCTGGAAACAGCTAAGGCCGTGACAGCCGGAACAATTTTGGATGGAGTCACGCTGAGATCCAGCTCTTGACAGAGAATGAATGGCATTTCCAACTTATTGCCTGTTGTATGGTGAAATACAATAATCAGGATTAGAAAGTGGGTAGTGGCAAATGTTATTATTTGTAGTCAGCAACTTGTTAACTGGAGAACAAATACATTTAATCCTGGCCTGTGGCGCTGCCAGAAGGGTCTGTCCCAATTGAATTTGCAGGCTATGATAGTTACATGTGCTGACGTGTGGCTGTATCAATTGTGGGCTAAATTGGATTTATGTATTATTGCTTTCTAAATTGCATGCCTAGTTCAGCAAAATTGTTCATCAGTGCTTACTGTCTCAGTGCTTAATAAGAAGCCCCAGAATACCTTGCTGCTAGGATATAATGTAGATCATAATTGCCCAGTTAAAACAAATTACACAAAGTCCTGATATTATCAACTTATCTAAATCTGGTTATAACACAACCAATAATTAAATGCCAAGAACACTATGCAAAAAATGTAACTTAATCATTGTTACTTCAGACTTTTTAAAGATCACATTTTGGATTTTTTCCTCTTCAGTCTGGATTTTGAAAAGATTTTGAAAGCAAAATAGCCCTGTAGAAATACACTAACAGCCAAGGGTAATTCGTTTAGTTTATTATTATAAGCTTGCAGCAGGTCTTGGGTGTGTGTGCTCAATAATTAAAAAAAATCTAAAACAATTCAAATGCTTTAGAACAACTTGAAGCAAAAACCACACATTGATAAAGTCAGATTTCTAATGAAACGTAAACACAGTATGCTAAGGATATCTGCCTACATTCAGGGTAGATCTTAGTTCAACACAACACGGACTTTCCAGCTCAGCAAATCGTATCTGACACAGAATGGTTCTATGATTAGAAACCTTTCCAAGCAAGAGCTGAACTTGCATTTAAATATGCACAGAGGCCCATAAGAATTACAATCTAATATTAGCTATTACAACCATTTAACTTATACAAATTAGAAATCCTATAATAGAAGAGAAAATGCTTTTAAACATGTGCAATAACTTTGCACACATACAAAAAAAACCTAATTTGCAAACCATTATGCAAAGCTTGGAATATTAAGTCTGAAAATTAATTAGTTGGTGTTAAACGTTAGAAATAGGGGAATTAGGGGTAGTGTGACATCTTAATATGGTTGATTTGATGAGGAGAAATGATACTGTATATCCTCCTCCTGAGTTCAGATACTCCACACTCTTATCTTTCTTGAACAGCTGCTAGACTAACTAGCGCACCAATCTACATAAATATTTAGGGGAAAGACCATGCAAATCATTCCAGCTTAATTCCTCCACTTGCTGGTTTCTCTCAAATGCAAACTTTAAATGCATCTCTCAAATTATTATATTATTATCATTATTATTATAGTTTTCAGTTGTGTGAATGACCCACATAAGTGGGTAGGATAGGAATTGGGTTGCATGAGCAACCATAAGGCTGAGGGGAAGGAAGGAACTTTTAATTAAGACTGTACTTTGAGGCAAAGCTTCTATAGGGTTCTACAAAAATAATGCATTTCAAAGTCGTCAAAGAATAGTCAGTTCTGTTATAAAATAAGAGTTCCTAATTGTGGAGCCCTGATGTTGCTAGATGCTATCTTCCCGAAACCCTCATTAGTGTTGGCTAGTGGTGGTTCTTGGATTTGTATTCCCTAATAATGTGAAAGTCAAGGTTAGGAATCTCATCTACAGTATGAAGTGAATTCTGATGAGCAGGTGTATTGGTGCCTTATTCTCTGGGAAGGAGGAGTGTGGACAGAGTCATAATTTAAGTAAGTTAATTAATAGTGTGTACAGTCTTCAGACAAATGTTCAAACATGGAACAAAGCTGTGTTATTCGTGCAATTCTGGTACAACCATGAGGTAGAACAAAGAGCCACTAGCAGACAATGCCCACACAGATACTCCATGTTCTATGTCTAAATCAAAGATGATTAACAGCTGGAACTAAGGGAAAAGGAAAATAGAAAATAATACACATCAACAGACTGCACTGTTGGCATTAGGAGAGAAGACCAATGACAGTTGGATATATACAGAAGGTTCAATATCTCCCCTGGATGCTCCACCCTATATCCTAGATCAAGGGTGCCCAAACTATGGCCCAGGGGCCGGGGCTGGCCCCCAATGCTAATTCATCTGGCTCGTGAAGCCCTCATTGCGCCTGGAAGTGGCATGGGCTTTGCGGGCCGGATGAATTGGTGTTGGGGGCCAGATCTGGTCCCCAGGCCATAGTGACTGGCTCCCTGAACCACATTACCGGCCTGTGGCCCGAAAACTTTGGGCACCCCTGTCCTAGATTGTCAGTGAGAAGTACAATAATAAAACAATGGCTGAAATCCTGTTGTTTAATGTAGTATATTGAATCAGTGAGAATTTGGTGAATCAACTCCTTCATAACTACTCAAATTGCAATTTACTTGAGCACAGTACTAGAGCTGGCCTATTAAAATCAATGGTACTTATGGAAGCATTGATTCACCAAATTCCCACTGATTCAATGGGCCTATTCTAGTGCAATTTACAACATTAAGCAATAGGATTTCAGGCAATATAAAACAATTCAGCATTTTTTTTTTAAAAAAAAACCCCATAAGAAACATTAAAACCACATGAGCCTTAACCCCAAAAGTCCTTGGTAAAAAACCATGTTTTAACTTGATTCCTGAATTAGATTGGTATCAGTGCTAGTCAAGCCTCAAAGGGGATGACGTTCCATAAATGAGGTGCATAAATGAGCCATATCGCTTCCTCACAGATTGTTTTCCATGGGAGGACATTAAGGTAGCCCACCCAGTAAATCTTAATGAAGGAAAGATCACAAGCCGCACAAGCCATTATCATCAACATTTTGGGGTACACAGAAATGACCTCCTCAAAGATTGTGGAATTTTTGATCCACAATCAGGTGTACCCTGGGCAACGTCCAACTTGTGGCAGCTAATCTTTCTTGTACTAGATTGCGTGAAAGGAACTACAGAATGAAAGAAGTAATGAATTTACTGTTGATAATGCAATCTTTCTTTCTTCATAAAATGAAATGTTGAAATGTTAAATTAAATCAGGGGTGGCCAACCTTTTTACGCCATGGGCATGACCACGCCCATGGACAGCTGAACAGGCTGGACCACTCCCCCAGAAACAGAAGCAGGGGCATTTACAGCTGATGTAAATAACACCAACTTCCACGTTTACGACAGCTGCAGGGGCATTTGTGCATGTGTGGGCGTGTTTTACAGCATCTGCTTCCACTTCCAGGTGCGACGGAGGTGGTGACAGGCCAGGTGGAATGGCGTCACACGCCGGGGCCAGCCCGTAGGTTGGGAACCTCTGATTTAAATGCTTCATTTCTAAGATGTGTCATTATATGCAGTATGTTTCAATGTTACATGTGCAAATACACGCACAAATATTTAAAATAGACACAAATTGTTTCTTTATCTGATGTTTGTTTATTGTAAAACTGCCCAGAGTAATGTTTGCACTAAGTCAGGCAGTCTACAAATATATATCATCTATTCATTAATAAACAAACAAACAGGCAGGCAGGCAGGCAGGCAGACAGACAGACAAATAATACATGTCAAAATCACACTTCTGGTAGCTGCTGCATTTCCACAAAATGAAATCTTGTACCATTAATTCACATAGCTGGAATGCAGGAATTTTTCTTATTTCTAAGCTTAATATTCTGTCCTCTGAATCCAGTTATATTTGTCTTAAACTGCTCAACATGATAGCCAAGAAGGGGATTGAAGTAATCTTTGCACTTTGGAGCCCTCTACTGGCTCCATGAAGTGCTGACAGATTTTCAATCCACAGACCAAAATGATGCAGAATAGAGATAAACTTTCCTTCGCTCCCTTCTTGAAACGGAGATTTGAGCATATGCTAAAAACACTTCTTTTTCTTTCCCTGCAAGAAGCTTCTACTTATATATGAAAAGATTTGCAAAACTACAATACCATATTTTCTCTTAGCCACCCCTGGAAAAGTAAGATTTCACAACAGAATGGAATCCTACACTGTGGAATTAATACACAAAACCACAATTTAGGTAGTACCAGTCCAGAATTTTATATTTTCTCCAGAAACCAAGTTAATTAAGTACACTGGGATACCAGTGTCATCTGCTCTCCATCCTTTGATGATGATGATGATGATGATGATGATGATGATGATGATGATGATGATGATGATGATGATGATGATGATGATGATGATGATGATGATGATAATAATAATAATAATAATAATAATAATAATAATAATAATAATAATAATAATAATAATAATAATAATAATAATAATAATAATAATAATAATAATAATAATAATAAATCATCAGCTGCTGCATCCAACCCTCCTTCTCCTTTTTTAAAATACTCAGCTGAATAAATGCACAAAGTCTCAGCATTAAACCATAAATGCATGAAATGGACACATCCGAAAAACAGCGGTCTGGTATCAGAAACACAAATGGCAATGGGAGATAATGGACTGCAGTTAATGATGAGGTTTTTTTTTTGTTATTGTTATTATTGTTTAAAATACATTTTGTTATTGTTATTATTGTTATTATTGTTATTATTGTTTAAAATACATTCTAGGGAGCTTGATGACATTTGTAAAAAAACCCAAAATGCAACAGACTAGTGGTTCCCAGGCTTTTTTTTTTTTGGCCATGCCCCACCTAAGCATCTCTAAAAGCCCCCCCCCCCTCCAAAAAACAAACAAACAACCCTGACATATAATTCTTACTATTCAAAAAGTGAACTCCTATTCACGTGGAGGAAGCCTAAAAGGCCTTTAATTTGGTCTAAACAATCTCAAATTGCCATCCTTTTAAAAAAATCTAATCGACCCCCTGTGAGGCATGTGCTCCACACTGGGAACCACAGCAGTAGAGGAATAGAGGTATGACATGAGTCAGTTGAATCACTTTCTGTAAGGGGGCAGAGGAGAGGGTAGGTTTTGTGGCTTACACTCAGAAAAACAGCTCAGTGAGTGGGTCTGAAATCAGTGAAGGAAATGCCACTGGAAACCATCATATTGAGCCCAACGGCAAAATGAGCAGAGGAGAAATCACTTTCTGATTCCCAACAGTCATGGAGGCGAAAGAGGCCATGCCAGATGGACTGGCTGTGAAGGCACACCTTGTCCATATCCTCAAGACTGCAGCAGCCAATTGCAGTCCTGATGTTAAATCCTGCATGTCTCATTTCATATGTGCTGCAGGAGATGGGTCATTTCATGGCAAGCTGGGATCCACTTTAAACAAATTCACGCCAATGGCATTTTTCCTGCTTCAGGGGGGAAATGCATTCTCGAATATGAGTTGCAGCTGACGATGACTGACATCATGGGTGTAAGGAAAGTAAAACAAATGCTCACTGCAGATGGGCTGTGAGTCATGGCTAAACTACCCAGAGAGTGCACTAAGCACTGTGGGGTGGTATATAAGTGTAATTGCTATGTCTATTCTTGACTAATCTTCATGGAATTCTGCTAAGAGTTGCATTGCTTTGTTGTTCAGTCGCACAGTCGATACCGACCCTTTGCAACCCCATTGTCCACCATCCTCCTCAATTCACCCAGCTCTGTGCCCATTGCGTCTACAATACCATCTAGCCATCTCATTTTCTGCTGCCCCTTCTTCTTTTGCCCACCTTTCCCAGCATCAAGACTTTCTCAAGTGAATCCTCTCTTCTCATTTAATGTTGAGAGTACTTTAGCTTCATCTTTACTATTTGACCTTCTAAGGAGCAGTCAGGGTTGATTTCTTCTAAGATCAACCTATTTGTTTTCCTCGCTGTCCAGGGGACTCTCAAGACTCTCCTCCAATACCACATTTCAAAGGCATCTATTCTTCTGCACTCAGCTTTCCTAATGGTCCAGCTCTCACAACCATACATTATCACTGGGAATACCATTGCCTTGACTATGCAAATTTTTGTTTGCAAAGCGATGTCTCTACTTTTGACTATGTTCCCCAGGTTTCTCATAGCTTGTCTCCCAAGAATCAGTCGTCTTTTTATTTCATGGCTACAGTCGCCATCTGCAGTGATCTTAGATCCTAAGAAAGTAAAGTCTGTCACTGCTTCTACTTCTTCCCCATCTATTTTCCAGGGACCGATAGGGCCTGTTGCCATTATCTTGGTTTTCTTGATGTTGAGTCTCAACCCAGATTTTGCACTCTCTTCTTTCAACCTAAGCAGCAGCTTATTTAGGTTTTGCTCACTTTCTGCCATTAGGGTAGTATCATCTGCGTATCTCAAATTGTTGATATTTCTCCCAGCAATTTTAATTCCAACTTGTGATTTGTCCATCCCTGCATTGCACATTATGTGCTCTGTATATAGGTTGAATAAGCAGGGTGACAAAATGCAGCCTCGTCTTACTCCTTCTCCTATTGCATTGCTATCTAGAATCTTTTCAGCTCTCAGGATCAGTATGGCCATTTGTAGTGCTCAGATGCTCCTTTTCATCCTTCAATGACTGAGACAACATGTGTCTTGGGCACATCACCCATATTCTGCAGGATTTCTCTAGGCGTGACCAAATGCTGGGTTCTACAGAAAGCTGATATTCTGTTGGAGGTTCATTGGAAGCCTGGGGTTTACAAATGGAGAGCCTCCTATGCTTTCCAAATTCACTAAGATATCCTAATCTTAATGCTTCAACAAAAGAATGAGGAAAGCAGTAATGAGATACAACATCAAAAATGATAGAATGATGTCAGTCAGAATCCAAGGCAAACCTTTCATTATCACTGTAATCCAAGTCTATGCACCAACCACTAGTGCAGATGAAGCCACAGTTGACCAGTTCTATGAGGACCTACAACACCTCATAGAACAGACACCAAGAAATGATGTCCACATTATCTTAGGAGATTGGAATGCCAAAGTAGGAAATCAAAAAGTAAATGGAATAACAGGCAAGTTCAGTCTTGGAACACAGAATGAAGCAGGGCAAAGATTGATAGAGTTCTGCCAAGAGAATGCACTAGTCATAGCAAACACCCTCTTCCAGCAACACAAGAGGCGACTTTACACATGGACATCACCAGATGGCCAGCATCAAAATCAGATTGATTACATACTCTGCAGTCAAAGATGGAGAACCTCCATTCAGTCAGCAAAAACAAGACCTGGAGCAGATTGTGGCTCAGATGACAACCTACTGATTGCAAAATTCAGGCTTAGACTAAAGAAAATGGGGAAAACAACTGGACCAGACAGATATGACCTACACAATATCCCTAAAGAATACACGGTGGAGGTCATGAACAGATTTAATGTCCTGTACCTGATAGACAGAGTACCAGAAGAATTATGGACAGAGACGTGGGACATCATGCAGGAGGCAGCAAGAGAAACCATACCAAAAGAAAAGAAGCATAAGAAAGCAAAGTGGTTGTCTGATGAGGCTCTTAAAATAGCAGAGGAAAGAAGGAATGCAAAAGTCCAAGGAAAAAGGAAAAAATACAACCACCTGAATACAGAATTTCAAAGAAAAGCAAGGAGAGATAAGGAAAAATACCTGAATGAACAGTGCAAAGAAATGGAGGAAAACAACAAAAGAGGCAGGACTAGAGATCTTTTCAAAAAAATTGGGGAAATCAAGGGAACATTTAAAGCACAAATGAACATGATAAGGGACAAAGATGGAAAAGAGTTAGCTGAAGCAGAAGAGATTAAAAAAAGATGTCAAGAGTACACAGAGGAACTCCAAAAAAAGGACCTCAACACTCCTGATAATAACAATTTATTTTTATTTTATTTTATTTTATTGTCAAATTTCTATACCGCCCACTCAGCCAAAGCCGACTCCGGGCGGTTCACAACAATGGGTAAAAACATATAAAAACAAATAAAACAGATAAAAACCAGCAATAAGAACCCACCCCTAAAAAGAGAGGGGTGCAGGAACTGAAGAAACCGTGGGGCAGGCATCCTCCCCTATATTAACCACCCAACGGAAGCCACCCCTCCACCTGCACCCCAAACTTGGCCCGCCAGCCAGGTTTTTAGTTCTTTTCTAAAGGGCAACAACTCCGTCTGGAGACGCAGTTCCACAGGCAGGAGGTTCCAAAGGGCCGGTGCGGACACAGAGAAGGCTCTCCTCCTTGTGCCAGAGAGGCGAGCCCCCCTGGCCGATGGCACAATTAGAGAGCCCCTCCGGTCCGCTCTGGTTGGATGGACAGACGTCCTTAGGGCGATGCGGTCTCTAAGGTAACCTGGCCCACTACCATATAGGGCTTTAAAGGTCAAAACCAGCACCTTGAATTGCACCCGGAGACAAACTGGTAACCAGTGCAGCTCCCGCAGCAGTGGTGAGGCATGGGCATAACGTCCACACCCCATCACCACCCGGGCCGCCGCATTCTGGACCAGCTGCAGCCTCCGAATGGTCATCAAGGGCAGCCCCATGTAGAGCGCATTACAGTAGTCTAGTCTGGAGGTAACCAGAGCATGAGTGACCATGAGCAAAGAGTCCCGGTCCAGGAGCGGGCGCAACTGGCGAATCACCTGAAGTTGGGCAAAGGCCCTCCTGGCCACAGCCGCCACCTGTTCTTCTAGCAGCAGCCGCGAATCCAGGAGGACCCCCAAGTTGCGCACCGGGTCGGTCTGGGGCAGAATAGCCCCATCCAAAACCAAAGATGGTAGCTCCTTGGATAAGGCGGGACCCCCTATCCATAGCCACTCAGTCTTGCTAGGATTCAGCTGTAGCCCATTTGCCCCCATCCAGACCCCAACAGCCTCCAGACAGCTGGAAAGGACTTTGACTGCATCACTGGGGTCCCCACGGGCCGAGATGTACAACTGTGTATCATCCGCGTACTGATGGTACCGCACCCCGTGGGAACGGATTATCTCACAATAATGCGAAATTTGAACTTGAACCAGACATTCTGGAGAGTGAAGTCAGAAAGGCCCTAAAAAGCACTGCAAACAATAAAGCTAGTGGAAATGATGGTGTCCCAGTTGAATTTTTCAAAGCCCTAAAAGATGATGGAATCAAACTACTGCATTCAATATGCCAGCAAATTTGGAAAACAAAACAGTGGCCACAGGATTGGAAAAGGTCAGTGTACGTTCCAATCCCCAAAAAAGGCAATGCCAAAGAATGCTCAAATTACCAAACAATTACGCTCATCCCACATGCCAGCAAGGCTCAAGATAATACAGGATAGACATGTGTTGAGAGAACTACCAGAGGTGCAGGCCGGTTTCAGAAGAGGCAGGGGGACTAGAGACCACATTGCTAACATACATTGGATCATGGAGAAAACAAAAGAATACCAGAAACAAGTCTACTTTTGTTTTATTGACTACACCAAGGCTTTTGACTGTGTGGACCACAACAAAATGTGGCAAGTAATTAAAGAGATGGGAATACCAGAACATCTCATATGCCTCATGAGAAATCTGTACACGAACCAAGAGGCAACAGTTAGGACAGAACACGGAATGACAGAGTGGTTTGGAATAGGAAAAGGAGTAAGACAAGGCTGCATTTTATCACCCTGATTATTCAATCTATACACAGAGCACATAATGTGCAATGCAGGGATGGAGGAATCACAATATGGGAACAAAATTGCTGGGAGAAACATCAACAATTTGAGATATTCAGACGATACCACCCTAATGGCAGAAAGTGAGGAAGACCTAAAGAACCTCTTGATTGGATTGAAGGAGGAGAGTGCAAAAGCTGGCTTGAGACTCAATATCAAGAAAACCAAGATAATGGCAACAGGTCTGATCAGTCCCTGGAAAATAGATGGGGAAGAAGTAGAAGCAGTGACAGATTTTACTTTCCTGGGATCTAAGATCACTGCAGATGGCGACTGTAGCCATGAAATAAAAAGACAACTGATTATGGGGAGACAAGCAATGAGAAACCTGGGGAATATAGTGAAAAGCAGAGACATCACCTTGAAAACAAAAATTCGCATAGTCAAAGCAATGGTATTCCCAGTGGTAATGTATGGGTGTGAGAGCTGGACCATTAGGAAGTCTGAGCGCAGAAGAATAGATGCCTTTGAGATGTGGTGTTGGAGGAGAGTCCTGAGATTCCCTTGGACAGCAAAGAGAACAAATAGGTCAATACTGGAAGAAATTAATCCTGACTGTTCATTGGAGGGACAAATAGTGAAGATGAAGCTAAAGTACTTTGGATATCAAATGAGAAGGGAGGACTCACTTGAGAAGGCCTTGATGCTGGGAAAGGTGGACGGAAAGAGAAGAAGGGGGTGTCCAAAGATGAGATGGATAGATGGTATTGTGGACACAATGGGCACAGAGCTTGGTGGGCTGAGGAGAATGGTGGAGGATAGAGGTGCCTGGAGGAAAATGGTCCATGGGGTCGCAAAGGGTCGGAATCGACTGTGCAACTGAACAACAACAACAATGCTTCATTTCAGTGCTTCATGCCCAAGCTATCCTTACCCTTTTTCGCCTGGCATTCAGAAAAGTCTTCTTGTGAACTCATCTTAAAGTTCTGGAAAGACTGTGGAGTATGTTCAGGCTTCCAGACCTGTGGTTGTAAAGACAAACAGATTAAAAGTAAGCTGTCATCCAGTTAAAGAAAACTTAATTGATTGCAAGATTTACAATGAATGAATCAATTAAATTTGAATGAATTTGCATATGATTCAAAGCAATAAGAATGATAAGTGTACTGTCAAGTCTATTTCAATTTGCAGCAGCCCTCACTATATTTTTAGGAATAAAATAGTCCTGGTTTTGTGATTTGGACCTGGGCAGCATTCAGGGCCCTTCACTCCAACTGGTAACATCAACAGCCTTATGCAATGTAGCCCGTGGAACAGGATTTTAGCCAAACGTTCTGACTTTATATGCACACGCTACTGTACAGTGGTACCTTGGATACAGTTCAATTCAGATAAAGTCCGATTCGGATAAAGTTGTGGTTTTCATGCACACGTGATGCATCGCATAAAGTCCAAACCGCTAAAAAATGGACGTTATCCGAGGTATGCGGTATAGGAACCTCGGATAAAGTCAATTTTTGGACCTTATCCGATGCATCACCCATTTGATTCGGATAAAGTCCAAAATTGGATAAAGTCCAAACTTGTGGAACAGAGTCTGGATTTTATCCAAGGTTCTACTGTAATTCGTTGCAACAGATGAGCATTTTTGAACCACAATCGGGTGTACCCTGGTAACGGTAACCTTGTGTTACCAGTTAATCTTTCTCATACCAGTTCAGGTGAAAGGAACTGCAGAATGAACTCACCAAAAGGTGGCATCATTTTGGCAGTTTCACGTCTAGCCTAGACACGGAAGAAGAAGCAATCACAGATCTATTGTACTATAAACATATTTTTTAAAAAATAAATGCATTATTCTTGTACAGTTGGTGAATACATTTGTCACAGCAGTGAGTACCTTTGTGGAAGAGGCAACTCCCCTTTCAGGAGAGGAAAAATGGAAAATTTCTGTTGTCAGACATATTTACACTGAGAATCGTTATGTCCCGTAGTTTCCTTACTCCTCAAAACAGAATACTGGAAAAAATACTTTTGTTGATTTCCATGATTTTTTTAATGAATAAATTAAATGCTCAAACACAGCAGCCCTATTTATAAGGCAACTACATGAAGCTTGAAAACATGCTGGCCTGTAGAGTCTACCAATTAAAACTTCTTCTATAGATTATGCATACGCACAGTGGTGGGCATCAGCAGCTTTAAACTAGGTCGCCAGAACCGGTAGCAGAAACGCAGGGCTTCCCCCCTGGCCATGCCTACCATACCACACCCACAGTGTGGTAGTAAAACTTTTTGGAGCTCACCACTGCATACGCACCTTGCTTGGGAGAAACATAGGAAGGAATGAGGATTTCTACAGCCTATTCTTAATATAACCCCTGGAGTTCAGTAGTCAAACAGCAGAGAGTAATCCATGAGGTACGCTTTTTCCTTTGGCTTGCCCTCTGTTGTCCCTTCTTCTACTTATTCCTCTTCTGCCATATCCATATCCAAATCCAATTCTAGGCACTCATCATGGCAATCAGCCATGAAGGCTGTCCTGAGAATATAATGCAGTGGCCTTTCATCTGCCTTCCGCATCGCAGCGTGACATCCATACCACTGATCCAGTTCCACAAGTCACTTTCTGGTCCTGAGCCCTTTTGGCACACAAAGTCCTCAACAGCCTTAGGCCAGTATTGATGAAGCTACTCCCCTCCATCAAGATGGATTCAAGTGGGATTTAATCTATTTGGGGACCATCACCCTTCCCTGTGGACTTCTCCACTCAAGGCACTCTGTTGTCCCAGGCAGCGAAAATCCATACCATAAAGCAGGGATTCTCAATTTGCAGCCTATGGGCTGAATGCAGCCCACAACACCATTTCATGTTGGCCCAACCACCTCCACCACACCAGGAAGTGCCATGTGTTGGAGGACGGGCAAAATTACCATCCAGCCCCCAAAGCTGTCTGAGGGAGTGTGACCCGGCCTGTGGCTTTAAAAGGTTGAGAACTCCTGCCATAAAGAAAAGCCCTCATCTTGATTTACAGCAGTGATGTCCTCCTCCTCAGTCAACTGGTCTATGATCTACTAAATCAATCTCCAGGACTTCCCTCCTCCAACTGAGGTGGCAACCTCAGATGTGGCAGTCCCTACTCTGGCCGTACATTCTGAAAGCAGGGAGGACTGTACTCAAATGTGAGGATGCATATACCCTCCATGGTTGTTAATCATGTTAAACACATCTAAGCTTGAAGGTTTGAAGGAGCACAGTGCTCCCAGGACCGGAGTCTAGATAGGACAGGATTCTTTATCATAGAAATCACTGAGGGGTGACTTCAGTTGGACATGCAGTGAACCTGCAAAGGCACTAGTAAATTTGAGTCACATGAGCCTATCATATGAAGGAAGAGGAAGATGAAATGGGGTATCACTCCTGGGTACATGAGAGCTATACTAGTTCTGCACAGAGTATGCCTGTTTTGTGTTGACTTGTACCCAGGAAGGGTCTACTGGAAGTGAGATATATGGCAATGGGCCAGCCATTCTTCCAGCAGAAAATATCTATGAACAAATCTGTGTCCTTCTAGCAATATATCTGTGCACACTGAGTCAAAGCCCTAATTACCCCACCCAAGTTGCTACTGGGTCCCAATCTAAGAACTGTTGAACCCTACTAAGAATTTTAAAAAAGATTATGTGGTCTCCTTATACAGAATAATAATGTATTATCACTATTTCATAACGAGATAGAGTATACAGTATTTTAAATGAAAGCTCTCATTAGATAGAGCTTTGTTTTTTAAAAAAGTATGGAATTTTTTTTATCCCACACTGCCTTGCCCATTGACACCTCACATAGTACCACTCCTGTGTCAAAGAATTGTATCTCAGCTGGCAGCCAATATTATCTGTTTCTTTGCTGGCAGATACTATATAAAAAAACACCAAAAAAACAAGGAGTCCATGGAAGTGAAAACTCTGCCCTGGAGGCGCCTACCTGCACACCGCCAATTGTGTCTCCAGTGACTATGAGGCTGTCAACATCCCAGTCTCTGACTTCAGTGAAGCAACAGCAGGAAAACATAGCTCCAAGGCTGGAGGTGAGACTGACTCTGGCTAGAGGCTGCCCATTAACATTCCACAGGTAAAGAAAGGTTCCAGCACATGAGGCAACATCACCCTGAAACACATAGGATATTTTGAGGAGCACATACCAACTTGGACAATGTCCTTGTTTCAACAACAGAAACATGTCTAACCAACAGGTAACTCTATGGTGATTGTGAAAGCTAAGCACTGTAACTCACCTCTCCCCTGCTGAAAACAAAGAATCTCACTGTTTAAAACTTACCAGTTCTCTTGTAGACCAATCTCAGAAATCCTGAATGGATAATCACCCTTTCACTCAGAATCCAAATCACATTTAATCAGGCAGCTGGACAACAACCGCACAAGTGAAACCTGAGCCAGTTTGATTGAACACGCTCCTCCTTCCGAAACAAAGTACTTTGCTCATGGTTTTGTAGGCAAAACAGTCCATACATTTTAGACATCATAAAAATAAACGTTTGGGAAATTGATAAATCCTCTTAAATGACATTAAGCGGCATGATTATGATGCTGAAGGAAGAGATGTGCCTCTAGTCCCAGGTAGGTCATTTGAGAAAGGTAGGAAAATTGCTCTGAACTTCACAAACAACAATAAGGACTGAAAAAACTCAGTTCTCATTTTCCTGTATTAACTTTTTACAAACCTCAGATTGCTCTTTCCCCCTCATATTTACGAAGCAATCTATGTTTGAGCTTTGTGTCCTTTGCAAAAACAAATCAAAATGCACAACCATCTTTATTGGCCCAAATTGACAGGTACAGTTATTCCTCCATGTACAAGGTCATGTTTTACTTATGAGGAAAAAAAAAGATGCTGGCATTCCTAATTCTGCACTGGAGAAACAGTGGAATATATTTATTTATTTATTTATTTTTATTTTTAAAATTTATATCCCGCTTCTCTCAATCAAATGGACGACTCTAAGCGGCTTACAAAAAATTCAAAAACACAATATCAAAGGCACAAAATTCAGAAAACACAGCATAACAATAATATGAGAAAAACACAATATTAAAGATACAATAATAACAAAAAATAACAAGAAATATCCAAGACCAATACATCAGAATTTGAAGAACTAAAGCACTCTACCTACAATGGTGCATCTGTTCAATTCACTTCCTCATATTACTCTTGTCTTTTTTTTCTTTATGAAGAAGTGTGCTGATGTGGGAAAGTATTTGCAAAGAATACATTCATTGCTACACGTGAGATACAAAATCAGGACTAGCCAACATTTAGCCATCCAGCTTTTGTTAGAGTCTAGAGCAGAGATGGGTAGTCTTGGCCCTCCAGCTGTTCTTGGACTTCAATTCCCAGAAGCCCAAGTCAACACACCAGCTGCTCAGGGTTTCTGGGAATTGAAGTTCAAGAACAGCTGGAGGGCCAAGACTGCCCATCACTGGTCTAGAGCAGTGGTTCTCAACATGGGGCACATGCCCCACTGGGGAACTTCAATTCCCAGGAGCCTAAGTCAGTACATTGGCTGATCAGTGCTTTGGGGATTTCACTTGGGTTTCTGGAAATTGAAGTCCTAAAACCAAAGGTTGAGAAACTCTGGTCTAGAGAGTTACAGGTTATCAACATCTGCACTACATGGAGGGGGAAATATCACCTTTTAACTACTGGAATACTGAGGCAATAAGGTGAAGGTAAAGGTCACCCTTGCTCAAAAGCCAGTCATGTCCGACTGTAGGGTTCATTGCTCATCTCTGTTTAGAGCCAAAGAGCCACAGCACTGTCTGTGTCTGCAGATGTTTCTGTGGTCATGTGGCAGGCATGTCTAGACACTGGACAGCACAGAATGCTGTTATCTTTCCCAACAAAGCAGTACCTACTTATCTAATTGCAATTTCTTGCTTTCAAACTGCCAGGTTGGCAGGAGCTGGGACAGACAATGGGCGCTCACTCCATTGTGCAGTACTCAAGTCTCGAACTGCTGACCTGCAGACAGTGCTGGCTCTTTGGCTGAAAACGGAGGTGAGCACCACACCATAGAGTCAGATATGACTGGCTTCAAGCAAGAAAGACCTTTACCTTTACCTTGCATAACAGTACACAAAAGCCTTATTTTGAAATGGGAAAGTCCACTTCTGATTGCTTGCTTAGAAGAGGTGGATTAGGAGAAATGGAATAAAGAAGAGTTGATTAGAAGATAGCTAGCACAATTTCTTTGCCTGTTGGAGAGAGTGTCACCATATCATATCATAACTTTTACTTGTATCCCGCTTCCCTCAGCCCGAAGGTGACTCGAAGCAGCAAACAACAATCAGTACCAATATGCAAAATAAATAAATACACAATAGTATACACAAAGTCCAAAAAAATACAAAAAGACCAATAAATACAATTACAGTAAAATACAATGGCATATCAGGGTACAACAATCAACCTGACAGTGGCAATAAATAACAAAAGTCCTCCATCCCTCACATCCCCACAGTCCCTACAGAGCCAGGGCTCAATGTCCTTATGGAGCCCCTGAAGCTCAACGTCTTTGCAGAGCCCGGGCTCCGGTGCTCCCTCTTCCCCATCATCTGGCCTAGCCGAGTGGAAGGAACATGGGGTATCAGTAATGAAGGTGGTGGTGGCAGCTCTTCTAGCCGCGGGGTTCACCCACAGCTATTCGCCCTGCACAGCTGTTCTCCATCTCCCCTCAAGGCCCGTCTGGCTGAGAGGAGAGTCCGGGGCCGGGAGGGGGCTGGCCCTGGAAAACCTGCAGCAACAGCGAGGTTGGTGGTGTTGGGCTATCCCGGGGGTTGGCCGCTTTTTCACCCCTCCCAGTCTGCTTCTCATTTTCTACCTAATTCTCTGAGAGGGCATTGTAATTATTTCAAACACACCAATGTATAACAAATCCAATGTGGCCCAAGGCTGGGTTTTTAATTAGCCCCCACCCCACCAAAGGTTGGCATGATGCAGTAAAAGAAGATAACATCAGGAGAGCTTCTGCTTGTTAAATATTGGCTGGTGCAGACTTGACCTCTGGCTGAGGGGAAAATATTATAGTGTTCTCTAACCAGATGCAGACAAAATGAAGTGTACAGGGAGAGTCATATGTAACCAGATACAAAGGAGTGCTAAACCACCTGAAAGCTGAACTAAGCATGAAGAGAACAGACTGTAATCTCCTCTTTCTTTTTCTTCTTCTTCCTCCTCCTCCTGATCAGTTCCTCTGCCTCAGAGGCCGCTTTTAGTGCCCCCTCTCAGCATTACGGATACTATTAGAAACCTCTGTAAAATGAAAAAAATCAATCTGTCGCGCATCAGGATGGTTTCTCACAGGGAAGGGCGCCCATTAAGTCATCATGAAATGTTCATGGATGTGTCAGGAGAACAATGATAAATGAATATCTTACCGTTAAATCATTAATGGCAACAGCGGAGAGGCATGCCTCGTGGGCAGGAAGCTGGGTGATGTGTGTCAGATGGTTCAAGTCCCAGATGATGCCGGAGCTGTCAGCAGATCCACTCACCAGGATGCTGTAGGATGTGGAGGCAGCCAAGCAGGTCACCGCCTGTGTATGCCCATACAGAGGCTAAGGAACAAAGCAAGAGGAGGCCACGGTCAAGGGAGACACTCACTTCATAGCTAGCCACTATATATCCTTCACTTTAGGCCAGGGGTTCCCAACCTTTTCAAGCCGGGGGCTGGGTCATACTCTCTCAGTCAGCTTCAAGGGACGGATGACCATTTTGCCCTTCCTGCATGATGGGGGTGGCCATTTTGTCCCAACAACTTCAAAGGGGTGGCCATTTTGTTTCTCAAAAGCCTTTGGAGGGGTGGGGAGCGCATGAAATGGCACTGCAGGCCAGATCCAGCCCACAGGCCTTAGGTTGGGAACCCCTGCTTTAGGCAAACAGTCTGTTCCAGAAAGAGAGAGAGAGAAGTATTCTTCAGAAAGTGAAGAACATAGAAAAGAGACACCATTGTTTCCTTTAAGGCAAGAGCAGGTACCAACATCAGCCACTATCATTTGAGACCAGGTGAGCCACACAATTCCAAACAAAAGGACTCCCTGTTACAAATCCTGTCCCACAACTGAAGACTTACCCCAACTAAAAGCCTCCCAGCGAGAAGCCAGTAAAATGCAAAGAAAATGCAAATTTGTACTTTGTACAACTTAATTTTAGTGACAATATTGTTCAACGCCTATCAATGTGACCAAGCTTCTGTGTTAAAACACATTCATGAACTGTGCAGCAAAATTTTATGTTGGGGGGTGGGATTGGAAAACACAACAGAAACAACACTGCCAATATGATAATGCTCTTATACAAATTAATCATGCTACCACACTTGAAATGTTGTCCACAGTTCTGGTTTATAGAATCTCCAAAAAGAAACTGGAGAGCCAAAATTAAGTAAGGTACAGAAACAGGTAAACAAAATTATCATGGGACCAAGCAAAGGCAAAAGTGCATATAACTTACATCATGATGCATCATAAAAGCTTGGGTGTGCTAGTTTACAAATAACTGGATAGTTACTTCAATTAATTCCTAATAATGAAGGTGGAATTACATTATGACAGTAATTTAACAAAGGATAGCTTCGTTTCACTCAGTGGGTAACTGTCAGCATTCATTGTCTTTAAACGGACTACAGATCTTATTGTAATGTTAGGCCCAGAGTCTAATGTCAAGTCCTAAACTGGGATGCCCTCCTACCTTTTTCAGACTTAAGACAGAGGCTCCATTCTTGGCTATGGAGAGAACCCAGACACACACAACAGAGCTGCTTCCAGAAGTGATGAGTGTTGTTGGTGTGGGGGACACAGCACAGAGGCAACAACCCCAGTCAGCAATGGCTTCAAACGTTGTACTATTCTGTATATAAAGAGCAAGCAAAAGATTTCAGAGAAATAGAACTGTGACATGTAACTACTGTGAGAAATTTTGAATCTTGATTCTGAATCTGATTTGCAGCTCTGTGAGTTTTTTATGCTTAAACAATCCCTAATCAATCAGACATAGAAGAAGAAATTACAGTGCTTGAAATTTATCAGAGAAGGAAGATAGAAAGTTTATTCTGATGAAAGATTGCTTCATACTATTACATTGACTAAAGCAGGGTGGATAAAAATCAATGATTTAAAAAAAAAACAAAAAATCGGAATTTTTTTTAATTTAAATCGGATTTTTTTTTATTTAAATGCTTTTTGAGGGAAAATCTCTCTAAAGATCGTGTTCTAGTTAAGATACATTATGGTCCAAAGGTTATTCATCATGAAATTAGTTTTTAATTATGTGTCATAAGGCTGTATTAATCCATTCACAATGTCACACTCTCCCAGAGGTTTCTAGAAGATATTATCAAATCAAATGCTTGGTTTTGCTATTTTCAAAAATGTGCATTTGGATCTGCAACGATAACATGCTTCCTTCATAGCAAAAAATGTTATAAAATAAACATCAGAATTGAGAAAAATATTTTAATCCCATTGTTCCTCTGCAAATCTATGTACACAGAATCAACCCCCTTACCTTTTAAGTGCTGCTATGTTTCAAGAAGTTCAATGAATAGAGGTTGTTTGGAATGGAATAGCACAAGGAGCAAAGTTTGAGGAGGGAAGGGCAAGCAGTAAAATAAAAGTGAAACCTTTTGGGGACGGAACTCTGCATCTTGAGATCTTTATTTGTATAGCAGCCTGAAGTTTATCATATGGACCTGGCTGATGTAGTCAATGACTGTCAGTCTAAGTTTTTTAAAATATATTTACCACATCAGTTAACAAACATAGATGTTTAAGCAAATATAAGCATACATAATGCTATATAATGTTATTGTTTTGGTGAAATAAAACTATTTAAATGTTAAGGTAATATGAATGATTAACCTATTAAACTGGAGATAATTATGAATTTACTGCAAGGTGAACTATCTATCTATGTATTTCTAATGGTATATAACCACCAAATCAGTAATTTTCTGATATGACTGTAAAACTACTGTAATCTGAAAAGTTATTATTCTAAAAATCAAACCTTTATCTGGTTGTAAATATTAAGATTAAAACAACACCAGCAAAATTGAGTCTTTATGTAGAAAATCATGATTTAAATTGAGCCTTATTGATTAACGATTTAAAACAAAAGTGAAAGCATAAGACACTGTGAAATCACTTAAACCATTTAAAATTAAATCAAATTAAAATGAACATATAAAAGCTGCTTAGAACCCAGGGAAATGGTTGTATAGTTGTGGCACCAGTTTTTGATCACATTTCACATGCCAGATTTTTGTAGGCTTTTTAAAAAAATGATATTTCTGAGAGGTCCAAAACTGGCCCAGAGACATGATGACCATTCCTGTTTTAGTGGATCATTGTGTATTAAATTATTATATCATTTTGCTTTAGCAAAATCCCAAACTCTTAATTTTAACTTTTCTCTCACTGGATTGTAAAACAAATTATTCTTACTTCTGCCCTAGGAGACTGCAGAAATAAGGAGTGGGGGGTTTATATTGACTCTTATTTTCTCTTCAACTTGGTTCATAATTTGGATGGATCCTTTTCTATCACATTTTCCAGAACCCAAACCATTTCTACCTTGGAAATTCTCTATTATTTGTTTCCTTTCCACAATTCCTTTATTTGCTTTTTTTCCTTTTTCTTTCTTTTCTGAATCACTCTCCTAATTCGGCAATTCTCCCTACTTAGGTCGTACCAAGATTTTCCAAGTGTCTTTCTTTGGTATGTCTTGTGTGTGTGTGTCCATAACTAATTACATATACAGTAAAACCCCAGTTTACAACGGAGGTCTGTTCCAACAGCTTTAGTTGTAACCCGAAAAAATTGTGAACCGAAACATCCATAGGGATGCATTGAAAAACTTTAAAATGGTCCTGAATTGATCATTGTAAACTGAAACAAATACCTTAAAAATTTGTAACCTGGGATGGCATTTTCGTAGGATTTGCTGTTGTAAACCAGAGCAAACTTAAACCGAGGCGGTTGTAACCCAGGGTTTTACTGTACAATCAAAATGGCAATTTGCGCTGTGTTTTTAAAGTTACCGTATTTTTCGCCGTATAAGACGCACTTTTTCTTCCCCAAAACTGGGGGGGGAAAGTTGGTGCGTCTTATACGGCAAATACACATTTTACATGCATTAAAATTGCCCCCAACTTTGTGTGGCGCTTGCTCGCAGTCCTCTCCTTATGCAGTGTGTGCTGCGGGCTGGATTTGGGGCAGTACTGCGGGCTGTGGTGACTTCTGTGACCCTCCCTGCACGGCCAGGCTGTGTGTGTTCGGGCTTCCCTCTCCCTCCTATAGCGCGCCATGCCCCCCTCCCGACAGTCTAACCATGTGCTGCACGGGCATCATGCTGAGCTTACTGCCGGTACCTCCATCCATCAGCGCAGGCTGCGTCTCCTCATGTCTCCCCGAGCAGTCCCACTCCTTGCTGGGCAGTGTGGGCACAATTTCGCCGCTTCTCTGCATATCTCCCGGGCACCCGATCAATCCATGCTGCCCTGAAATGTCCGCATGTCTGCCTCCTCGTTCCGCCTCCTCCAGCCAATGCTTACTGCTGTCCGTACTCTGCCCCGCCCCACTCCTAGTTGATTGGATGCCCGTGATTGATGGGCAGAAGGATTGATCCGCCAAAGCTCCGCCCCCGAATCCCGGGGAGAAGATTCCGCCCTCCCTACCTCATACTGCCGGTCTTGCTCCTCCCCCACTAGTCTATTGGATGCCCATGATTGATGGGCAGAAGAATGGCTCCACAAGCTCCACCCCCGAATCACGGGGAGAAGACACACCGCCCTCCCTATGTCATAATGTGCCTTCTGGGTAGATCACAGACAACGTGTATGGTGTATGTGAGAAAGTGATCAGGCGGACCAACTACAGGGTAAATGAAATGTAAAATGTGCATACACATGCACACGCACACACCTAGGGTCTAGGAGAGCTTAGAGCATAATGAACATTTAAAGCCAAGCATTGGCTGATTTTACTGATGATTTAAAGTTGCAGTATGGCTGTTCCTGTGCCCCCATATGATTATAAATTTGCCATTGGCCTTCTCCCCATATAGCTGTTCTCATGACACATGTATGTTACCCTTTGTGGTCAGTGTAACAGTCTGTAAACCAAGGCTGCAGTCTATCCCACAACATTCTCTCCAGCAGCATTCACTCAAACCAGATGGCATATGAGGGGGTTATGAGACCACCAGATTAAATATGGGGATTAGAGAGCACCAGATGAAATATGAGGGGGTTACGAGACCACCAGAGGAAATATGGGGGGTTAGAGAGCACCAGATTAAATATGAGGGGGTTACATTTCTTGCAGAAAAATTATAGTACCATCTCCTCAAGATGTCTAAGCAGAAGAGAATGGCATATAAAGTTGCTTTCAAGCTGGAAGTAATTAAATTTGCTAAGGAGCATGGGAATAGAGCAGCGGAGAGACACTTCGGGCCACCTCCAACTGAGAAAATGATAAGAGAGTGGAGGAAACAGGAGGATCAGCTCCAAAAGTTGGATAAAGGCAAGCACACCTTACGTGGACCAACTGCAAAGTGGCCAGAGTTAGAGGTGGAAGTGAAGGAGTGGATCGCACATCACAGGCAAAATGGACTTTCTGTCTCAACAAAAATGATAATCTATGAGGCCAGACGTATTGCTGTGGAGAAAGGCATTCGGGATTTCACCGGATCACCATCGTGGTGCTATAGATTTATGAAGAGATCTGGCCTTTCTATGCGCACCAAAACCAGAATTGCACAAAAAATGCCTAAGGAATACGAATCAAAGATTCTTTCTTTTCACAAATTTGTTATTGATGCGAGGAAGAAGAATACCGGTAACTTTGAAATTAGCCAGATCGGGGACATGGATGAAGTCCCGCTAACGTTTGATGTGCCATCTAACAGAACCGTAGATAACAAAGGAGCAAAAACCATAACCGTAAAAACCTCAGGGCATGAGAAAACCCACTACACGGTTGTGCTGTCCTGCTGTGCCGATGGTACCAAACTGCCTCCGATGTTGATTTTTAAAAGGAAAACGTTCCCAAAAGAAACAATCCCACGGGGAGTCGTCGTGCATGTTCACGATAAAGGGTGGATGGACAAAAATGGCATGAGGCTGTGGATTGACAAAGTGTGGTCCAAACGTCCTGGCGGTCGTCTGAAGAAATCTTCCTTGTTGGTGCTTGACCAGTTTAGAGCGCACATTACGGAAAATACTAAAAAGAACTTTAAGGAAGTTAAAACCCAAATAGCTGTGATTCCTGGTGGCCTCACTAGCCAGCTGCAACCTCTGGACATTTCCATTAACAAGCCATTCAAAGTTCTGATGCGTGAGGAGTGGAACACCTGGATGGCAGCTGGGAACCATGATCTGACGCCTACTGGGCGGATGAAGAGGCCCACTATCACACAAGTGTGTGAATGGGTTAAAAGGTCATGGGACTCCATGAAGGAGGACATTGTTGTAAAATCCTTCAAGAAGTGTGGCATTAGTAATGCCTTGGACGGAACAGAAGACGACGTCTTATTTGACACCAGTGAGGAAGAAAGTGATGACAATGACTGCGAGGATCTGTCCTTCCTCATTTCTGATAGCAGCGAAGAAGAGGAATTCTTGGGGTTCGAATAAAAACATTACAGACTGATTTTTGTTACTTTCACTGTTTACTGACTTTACTGACTGTTAATGAGAGTAAAGATTGTTCTTAATATGTTACATGGTTGACATAAAATTGTTCTTAAACTGCTGTTTACTTTATACAGTTGATATAAAATATTTTAGTACAGTATTTGGTTCAGAATCTTTTTTTTCTAGATTTTCCTCCTTTAAAATTGGGTGCGTCTTATATGCCGGAGCGTCTTATACGGCGAAAAATACGGTAGCTACTCATACCCCTCTCTTCTTTAGGCACTTCTCTATATTTACCACTGATGTTTAAATACTTGTATTTTAACCTTCTCAGTGTTAATGCCTTTGGATATGTTATCCGGATTCTCCTGATATCTGATTGAATTCATTTAAAATCTTCTTCAGTAAAAAATGGCTTTTGAAGACCTTGTCTGTGGTCTTCTTCAGACTTCTTTCATTTAGGGGGTATCAGATTTTATCCCTTGTACAATGCCCCAAAATCCAGCACAAATGTATCCCATGAGCATTAGATAACTGTATGGAAATCACCTATATCTACACAAGTGGTGCATAGTGCATAGCATTACCTTGTCTGATCCAGAGCCAGTTAAGCAGCAGGTGAAGTCATTGGATCCCCAACAAAACACTTTATTCCACAATGGAGGGAGCAAAATCTTGTTCTTCCCCACAGCAAGAATTCCCTTTTCGGTACATACGATGTGACCAATAGGTCCCTGAGGTGCCTCTGAACAGGAGAAAGAAAGATCAAACCATCCTATTTTTGTAACCAACTAGAAGGGAAGTTTCATTTATTATCTGTATTTTAAGATGCTAATCCAGATTAGTGGCCAGATGATGGAAACTGAATAGTTCTGAGATCTAACCTTCCAAAGGTTTTAGAAAAACTGGCTCACTGAGATATTGAGAGAGAGATTGTCTGATATAACCTCCACATTTTCTGTAAGTCTCACAGTGTATATTTGTTTGTTCTTTCTTGCAATTCAGTGGACCCAGAACATTTCATCTTGGTGTAAAGGACACAGTCATCAACCCACAGCTGAAGCTTCTAACCCAGTGGAGAGGGTAGGTAAATGGACTCCTACTTTACTATCTTGGAAGATAGGTAGAGTTTAGCCCGGCTGACTTCACTGCATTCAAAGCCTTTGGGAGATTTTGATGTCTGCCAGTCATATCTGACTCTAGGGTTCAGTACTCATCTCTGTTTAGAGCCAAAGAGCCAGCACTGTCCGTGTCTGCTCTGCAGACGTTTCTGTGGACATGTGGCAGGCATGGCTAGACACCAAAGTGCATGGAACGCTTCCCACCAAAGTGATCCCTATTTATCTACTTGCAATTTCTTGCTTTTGAACTGCGAGGTTGGCAGGAGCTGGGACAAAGATGGGAGCTCATTCCATCCTGCAGTGCTCGGGAATCGAACTGCTGACCTTTCAGTTATCAAGCTCAGCTTCTTAACCACTTGAGCCACCACGGTCCCTTTATAGTACAATAAAGTAAAGGTAAAGGTTGCCCTTGCTCGAAAGCCAGGTGTATCCGACTCTAGGGTTCAGTGCTCATCTCTGTTTCAAAGCCGAAGAGCCAGCGCTGTCTGCTTCTGCAGATATTTCCCTGGTTATGTGGCAGGCATGACAAGACACCAGGGTGCACGGAATGCTATTTACTTTCCCACTGAAGTGGTCCCTATTTATCTACTTGCAATTTCTTGCTTTCGAACTGCTAGGTTGGCAGGAGCTTGGACAGAGACAGGAGCTCATTCCGTCCTGCAGTACTCCAGAATTGAACTGCTGACCTTCCACCTTCCAGCCAGCGTCTTAGCCACTTGAGCAATTGCAGTCCCTTTTCTAGTACTGTACAATACAATTAAATAAACCTAACGAGAACAGAAGCTATGAGGCTACCAGAGTGTGTAGAATTGAAATCCTACTCCAATGAGGGTAAAGGAGATTTTAAAAAGGTCCACTTCTAATCAGTTGGATATTTACCTCCAATACTGTATATAGTTTTTAATCACAGAGACCCTGATTGTGCGCTTGGAGAAACAGAGATTTCTACAAGGCCAGTTAACCGCATGCACTCTCTGTACCTTTGAGAGAAATGGATGAGAACTTCAGGCTATGCAGGTTGCTGAGTGATGGACGCAACTGCCCAGCAGGATATGGAAAGAGTACATTTTCTCTTCCCACTGTATGCTTTCTGGGGACATTCCTGGCTGGGTGTGGTTTGGTAAAGAGCTGAGAAGAAAGAAGAGTAGCAAGATAAAATACAAGCCAGGAGATGTTTTCTTTTGTACACTATTCACAGGCTCTGCCTTCGGTCCCAGGATTGGTGGACCACATGGGATCTGAAATAAAATTCCCACTGCCTATATTTGTCGGACATCATTGTATTCAAATAAGCTCCTCTCATTGACATTAGCAATTGCAATTAACAAAATGTTAAAACAGTCATTAAAACAAGAAAGTAAACGTCCCATCTATGGCACAGGGAGCAAATTCCATTCTTCCTAAGTGTTATTTTAACTTAATGAGTCTTATTTCCTTTGAGGCCTTATGCTTTTACCTTTACCTCTTAGTTGAACTCTTACCTCCACAGGTTACTTGTGACTAGGTGGATGGACACCTCCCCAAAATGTGGGAGCGAGGCATCTCCTCTCAAGCTACCTCAATTAGCTGTCTAAGCACAAAGGCACACCATAAAATGAACCAATGCATGAGATCCCTAACCAGCCAGCCATTAATGGCTTAAACAATAACATGAACTCTTTTGAAGGGACACCGAGGAGGATCAACTGCAAACCTCAAACCTTCACAGCTGAGAGGGCACTGATTTTATTCCACAGAAGTTGGGGTCACAATTAGAGCATACATGACAGAAGAAGCACTCTGAAATAAGATCATATCCCAAGACAGAGGATGTCTACACTGACATATATACTTATTTTGCAAACATTTTTATTGTGGTTTGGGTTGATTCAAGTATACATTTCTAATTAAAATGAATGAATGAAAGAAAGAAAGAAAGAATCTCAATCCAACCACCGCTGCTGACTCCATACACCTGAGTAAACCACATAAACTTTACTCATGAGTACATTGGATAAAGTTACTTGCAAGAAAACTGTGTAAGTTTACTCATGAGTAAAGTAGGTAAACATTATTCAGGGATCTTGAAAGTGACAAGAGTGGTGCCTCTATGTCAGGCAGGTAGACTGAACTGACTTCTCACATGAAGTAAAGGTAAAGGTTTCCCTTGCTCGAAAGCCAGTTGTATCCGACTCTACAGTTCAGTGCTCATCTCTGTTTTAAAGCCCAAGAGCCAGCGCTGTCTGCTTCTGCAGACGTTTCCATGGTCATGTGGCAGGCATGACTAGACACCAGAGCACACGGAACGCTGTTTACGTTCCCACCAAAGTGGTCCCTATTTATCTACTTGCAATGTCTTGCTTTCGAACTGCTAGGTTGGCAGGAGCTGGGACAAAGACGGGAGCTCATTCCGTCCTGCAGTACTCGGGAATCAAACTGCTGACCTCCCGCCTTCCAGCAGCATCTTAGCCACTTGAGCCACTGCAGTCCCACATGAAAGTGCACCATAAAAGGCATGCATCATTTCTCTCTCTTATCTCTCTCTCTCTCTCTGCAGGAGGAAAAATTCAAAAAGATAGTCTCAAACATAATAAAAAAACTTTAACTTGACCCCCCTCCTAACTTCTCTCAGAGAGAATTCTATCAGAGAAAGAGGAAGGTAGAAAAGGGATGCCGCCAAATACACCCTCTACAGATAGGTAGGAAAGGGGGTGGGAAGGGGAGTGTCAATAATCTAATGAAGGGCACATTTAAATGATCTAAAGGACCACTGTGGACCCTTGTCATGGGAGAATAAGCATCTCCAGTGTGGACAGAAGGGATGCTCAAGTGAGAGATACATCACAGTAGAGGTAAGAGGCTTTTGGCCATGGAGCAGACCACTCTATATTCACCTGCCCTTATCACCTTATGGTGGCAAAGTGATCTTGTTTCCCCACCATCATTATTTGTCTGTATAGTCCAGGCCAAATGAGCTTTTTTGAATGGTGAGGAACCTGCTTCACAGAACCCTGCCACCGGCCTTTTAGAGCCCTTTTGCAGTTCACTGTGGCCAGTTTCCATTCGTGTACTGTTGGGGAAATGGTTTAAATCTTCAGTGCATTGGTTGCCACAATTATCACAGGATCAGTGTTTGGGTTAACAGGTTTACTGTCAAGTCTTTTGTGATGGGTAACCTCCAACATCCTCGACCTGAGGATGTGGAAAAATTGCTTGGCTTTCTGGAAAAGTTATTTACACTTGTTTCAAATCAGTCCTTCATGCAGTTGCTTCTCCTTGAAAGGTTAGATGCACAGTTTGGGTTGGGGGAGGTCTTTCCGCCTTGGTATTGGGGTGGGTGAGTGCAAAGCCCAGCTCGCAGCAGCGACAGAGAATACCTTTCATCACAGAGGATGATATGTCAGCTGAGGCCCTACTTGAAACTGTCACAGTCTAATTCAGTTATTTCTAAATGGAATTACTGTAGGGCTCTTTACAGTGAGCCGCTAATGAGTTTGAGGAAGTGTTTGCACTCAGTGTGCCAGTATCCCATCCATGCTGTGTGATCTCTGCCTTGTCCCATAAAATCCTACATATAATGTGTATGCAAACCCTCTTGGCCAAGATGGGTATTTCATATTTTGTGTCTTAACAGCCAAAGATAGCTCATTTAAAACAGAGACAAGAATAATCTACTTCTTAAAGCCATTCTTATGCTGTCCTTGAATACTGTAAATGCAGTGGTGGGCATCAGCAGGTTTGCACCAGTACGCGCAGTAAAAATGGCTGGTCCTGCCTACCTCCTCCTAGAAGAGGCTTCTGAGGGGACTGGATCCATTTCTCCTTTCATCAAAGGCATTTCCTGGGCTCCATTTCACCCCCAAAGGGATGCCCACCACTGAGTAAATGCAAAGCCACAGCTCTGGAGCATATGGAGGCTAATTTCTCAGTGATCCATAAGGGATGGTGATGTAGATAGCCTCTACTAGCAATCTGGTGAACTGTGAGAAAAGCTGAGGGTCCCCATTCCTACCATGTTTTATGCCATAGTAATGAAGAGGAAGAACTTGCCCTTTGTGACTGTTTGTCCAAAACCTCCTGACTAACTTTTTCCAGTAAGGAGAGTGAGTCCTTTCTCAGCTCAGTTATACAAAGATTTACAGACTTGGTGTGGAGTGTCCACTTTGGAAAGCAGTTAGAAAGAATGAAATGAAAGAGTGACCAAACATGGGAGTTTGATATCGAACTTTCAGATAAACAAAATCAAAATGTGTTTAAAGTTATTATTCAACTCACAAAGGATGAAGTCCTGAAAGTTAGCCTAAGTGTGCATGTGTGAATGGACAAGTTCATATGATACCCTCACCTTTAAGATGAGGGGAGAAGTAGCAGTGGACGCTGGGAGAACTAAGGAAGACAATGACCCTCAACATCCTCTGAATGGATACAAGCCTCAAATCCACCAGTTCAGATCCAGGAAGAGCTTTATGACAAGAACACACATTCTTGAGGGTACAAAACCAAATTAGAAGGTGGAGGAAGGAGCTCACTGGACAAAGAACAACATTAAAGGAGGATATGATTGAGGAACTCAATCTCCCATACGTCATTTGGAGGACCCTGAATAGGCTGAGGGTTGCAGTCCCTAAATGCAAGACCAACATGCTCAAGATAACATGGATAACAACACGTGGTGTGAATGTGGAGAGATACAGAACCCAGCTCATTTACTGGTCAGAAACATACACCGATAAGGATTTAAATTTGGCCAATGACAAAGCCAAGAAAGTGTCTTCATTTTGGCAGTTCAGAGTTTGATTGGGACACAAAAGAAAAAGAAGCTCCCTAAACATAGCAGCTGAGTACCAAGTCAGGAACAGGAAGAAGACAACAAAGGCAGGTGGCTGAGAGGGATGTCACAATGAAAGCACTAAACTCACCTTGGAGATGGTAGCCTGATGTTTATCTCTGGCATCTTTCCCCTTGCCCCCTACTCTTAGAGGCAAGAGAAGTAAACATTCCTTATAGTGAAAAAGAATTGCTTCATGAACTGCGCAAAGGATCCAGGAAGTCAGCATATTGAAGTTAGAGAATTCCTATATTGCAACAGCCTGTCCTTCTTTGTCCTTTAGCTCAACACTATCCAGGGGACAAAGTCTCAGTGCTCTGCAAGCAGCTGCTGATTTTTCTGAGCTAATTTGAAATACCAAATCTAAAATCAGGACATTATTGTGCAACTCCAAGTACAATGATGTTCAACTACACATTCTCTATATCTGCATCATACCTGTTTGGGGATCTGCCCAAAATTGCTGACAAATCCCAAGATGGTACTTTTGATGAGTGGATCCTTGATGCTGTCCAGGCAAATTTGATCACCATAGAAATAAGGATGAAAGATGTTCACAACCTTCACTGCAGCTGGACCTTGCTGCTTGGAACCGAAGATCAGATCTATCCAGTGATGGAGATGTGTGCTGACATAATCACTCTCCAGTGCCTGAAAGCCAACAGTCAGGGTTCATTCATTATTACCTGATTAAAGCATTTCATACTTGTAGATTGGCTCCCTGTTGCTGGACTTTACTTTCATACTATCTCAAAGCTACTCCACAAGATGTGGTCGTGCTTTAGACAGCATCCTTTAAGGAAAGCACTCAAACAAGTACAAGAAATGTTATTTAGGCCAGTAACAGACATTAGAGATAGCCTATAATTAGAGCTAAAAGCAGGCGACAGAGAAGGTGGCTACCCTGCAATTTATGTTGGTTTGGGTACTGATTAATTCTAATTAAAGTCCATGATGTAAAACTGAATGTGGGGAAGCCTGTTGTGGAAATGTCTTTTTGAGTGGGGAATTGTATTTTGCTGTTCTCTAGCCAGGATGGTTTTAATTTGTTGTGATCAAGTTGACATGACTTTTGTCTACATTCTGCCAATGTGATCACCTGGTACAAAACAAAAGTACACCCATTTGAGTGTCAGTTTTCCTCAAGCAAGCGCCCTTGTCTCCAAAACTTTTTTTCCTTTCTCTTTTTTCTACAGTTTTCACCTCAGTGCTTGATCAGGATTTCACTAGAGCATGTAGGAGACCAAAAAAAGGGAGAGAAGTGGAAATTGCCCATTATCACTTGTGAACACCTCTTAGTGTTCAGTATAAGCCAAGCTCTCTGCCCCAGTGACTCTGCAGCTCTGGACAGCTACAATGAATTAAGCTGGCCAGGTAGTTTCATTTCATTTCATTTCAACTTTAATTTATACCCCGCCCCTCTCAGCACACGGCCGACTATGGGAGGCGCTACAACACATTATACAATCACAATAATAACATGATATAATCAACAATAACAAAAATACAAAGCTAATAACAAGTTGCATAGCATCATAAAAACATATCAGCAAATCGTCATCACATAACATCACAAATGACAGTATCAGTATCAAAAAGCATCAATATCACAATAAACAAAGTATTACAGAAGCAAAGTCACAAAACATCATTTGCAAGGACACAATACTTATACTGGATGTGAAAATCTGGACAGTCAAAGAAATCACCGCACTTGTCCTCCTCCTGGCTGATAGAAAGGGCCATGGGGCACGGCAGCACAGCTGTTTTTTCCTTCCCACAAGGCCAGGGGAATGAAGGGCATCCAGTAGTGGCATCTGGTAGCGGTGGTGGCACCATGGTCAAAGTTCTTAAGTCCGGCCACCGTGCCGCTCAGCTGGTCTTCATTCCCGCCAAGCAGCCTCAGCTGAGAGAACGTGGCAGCGGTGGTCCTCTCGCCGGCCCCAGTGGCTTTTCTTCCCTCCTGGGCCAGGGGAGGGGTTGGCCCTGGGAGCAGCCTCAGCTGAGGTGACACGGCGGCAGTGGTCCTCTCACTGGCCCCGGTGGCTTTTCTTCCCTTCCGGGCCAGGGGAGGGGTTGGCCCTGGGAGCAGCCTCAGCTGAGGAGATGCGGTGGCAGTGGTCCTCTCACCGGCCCCGGTGGCTTTTCTTCCCTCCCGGGCCAGGGGAGGGGTTGGCCCCGGGAGCAGCCTCAGCTGCTCCCAGGGTTTAGATATCTGACAGCAGAGCCAATGATGTGAGTTTGATTCCCCACTGAGCCTGCAGTGAGATCAGTCAACCTGTTTAGTTAGAGGCAAGTTGCATAGTTCAAGGATGCCTCCCAAGAAAGGAATCATAAACCACTTCTGAGTATTCTCTACCTTAAAAAACCCTGGAAAGGGTTGCCATAAGTCAGAATTGATTTGACAGTACCCAATCATTATTACAGTGAATAAACTAGGGAAAAAATTCAAAAGATTCTGGTGCTTTACTCCTGTACATCAATCACCAAACAAAGCAAGCTAATGTATGAATTGTCGAAGTAAGAGATATTCCTACTGTGACATCCAGACTAAAAACAGAGGTTTGGAGTGACTGGCAATTAAGAGTTGAAAACATGAAAATGTTGCAATCATTTGACTATGATAGTCTTCCCGTGTTTAGGAAATCACATATAAAAGGAAACCTGTACTTAAGTCCTGAAGACAAAGCACCAAATCGAATATATATATTGTTTAGATGTTTGTTTATATATTAATGTTTAGTTTTCAATAGTTTATATATATTTTATTGCTTCTAATATGTTGACTCACTGTGTACAAATGCCATATGCTAAATAAATAAATAAAGCACCAAACCAAGCAAGATAGTTTGCATAATCTCGGAAATGAGAGAAACTCTTGCTGTGATGTTTGAAGCTTCCAGTTAGTAAAGGATTTCCTTTTCCTAGTCATTGGCTGTCTCTATGCTGTTTCTGACTCCAGATCCTTTCACTAGTTAAGGATTTTCCTTGTCTATTCATGGGCAATCTCTGTTTCTAGCTTTAGTGTAGTAAGAGATATTCCTACTGTCTTCTTGCCAGGAGGAAGTAAGGTCTGTTTTACAAAAATCTTCTCTTAAATCTAGAAATGTTTCTGCTTTAGATATTCTCAAGGGAACACTGTAACACTATGAACACTGAACAATGTGAAGAGACTATGGCAAAGTTGGCTTTACCAGAAAAAGAACATAAGAACAACCTTGCTGGAACAGACCACAGCCCATCCAGTCCAGCATTCTGTCTCACACAGTGGCTCACCATTTGCTTCAAAGTATTCCCAAGCAGATGCCTTCACCTGCTTAGGATTCCCTGGAAATGGCATTGAGAGATATCCTGCCTATCTCTCCAACCCGGAGGTTGTTCTTAGGTATCCATAATTATAGCCATTGATACCCTTGTCCTCCATGAACTTGTCTAATCCTTTCTTAAGGCTGTCAAGGATGACAGCTGTCACCACTTCTTCTGGCAGGGAGTTCCATAGACCAGTGATCCTCTGGATGAAAAAGTACTTTCTCTTATTTGTTTAAGAACTAGTACCCAAAAGTTTCATGGAGTGCCCCCTAGTTCTAGTGTTGTGCGATAGGGAAAACAGTTTTTCCTTATCTACTTTGTCCACACCGTCCATGATTTTATAAACTTCAATCAGGTCACCTCTTAGACACCATTATTCAAGAGTGAAGAGGCCCAACCGTTGCAGCCTCCGATGGTAAGGAAGGTGTTCCAGTCCCTTAATCATTCTGGTTGCCCTCCTCTACACTTTTTCCAACTCCATAATATCCTTCTGGAGATATGGCGACCAGAACTGTACACAATATTCCAGATGGGGCCTCACCATAGGTTTATAAAGAGCCAAAATGACACTTGCTGACTTATTTTCTATACCCTTCTTAATGATCCCTAGCATTGAGTTTGCTTTTTTCACTGCTGAGGCACACTGGGTTGACACCTTCATTGAGCTGTCCACCAGGATACCAAGGTCCCTTTCCTGGTTTGTCGCAGAGAGTTCAGAACCCATCAGTTTATAAATATAATTGGGTTGTTTTGCCCCAACATGCATCACTCTGCACTTACTAATGTTGAAGCTCATTTGCCACTGTTTTGCTCACTCCCCCAGTGTCAAGAGATCCCTCTGGAGCTCCTCACAATTTCTCACAGTTTTCACTACCCTGTATAATTTAGTGTCGTCAGCAAATTTGGCTACCTTGCTATTTACTCCTACTTCTAGATCATTTATGAAGAGGTTGAAAAGCAGGGGTCCCAGTACCGAACCTTGGGGGACCCCACTCTTTACTTCCCTGCACTTGGAGAAGTGTCCATTTAGTGCTACCCTCTGTTTCCTGTCCCTTAGCCAGTTGCTGATCCAGGACAAGACCTGTCCCTTTATTCCATGACTGGTAAGTTTATTCAAGAGCCTTTGGTGAGGGACCTTATCAAAAGCCTTCTGAAAGTCCAGATAAACAATGTCAACTGGATCCCCCTTATCCACATGCTTGTTGACACTCTCAAAAAATTCCAACAGATTAGTGAGGCATGATTTGCCCTTGCAAAAGCAATTTTGGCTGTCCTTTAGCAGCGCCTTCTCTTCTATGTGCCTATTGATTCTATCTTTTAGGATGGTTTCCATCACTTTTCCTGGGACACATGTCAAACTGACCAGTTGGTAATTTCCTGGATCACCCCCTGGATCCCTTTTTGAAAATTGGTGTTGCATTCACTACCTTCCAGTCATCAGGCACAAAGCCTGATTTGAGCAAAAGATTATATATTTTGGCTAGGAGATCAGCAATTTCATCTTTAAGTTTCCCGAGAACTCATGGATGGATGTCATCTGGTCCTGGTGATTTGTTAGCATTTAGTTTAACAAGACATGCAAGGACCTCCTCCCTGGTTATTTCTATCTGGCTTAATTCTTCGGTTTCCCTCCCTACGAAGATGGGCTCTGTTTTGGGCATGTGGTCTCTGTCTTCTTCAGTGAATACTGAAGCAAAGAATGAGTCTCTCTGCAATCTCTGTTTCTTCTTTAATAACCCCTTACCTTCCATTGTCATCTAATGGTCCAATGGCCTTCCTAGTTGGGTTCTTACTTCTAATGTACTTAAAGAAGTCTTTGTTATTTCTCTGAGTGTTTTTAACTATACACTCTTCAAAGTCTTGCTTTGCTTTCCTGATTGTTGCCTTGCATTTGTTCTGCCAGAATTTATGTTTCTGCCTGCTGTCCTCATTTGGACAAGCCTTCCATCTTCTAAATGAGATTTTCTTGCTTTTGATCACTTCCCAAACAGCTCCTGTAAGCCACATCGGAGTCCTCTTGGACCTGGCAGTGCCCTTTTTCCTTTTGGGTATACATTCCAATTGGGCCTCTGTTACAGCCTCCATCCCTCTTGAAGTGTTTGGACTCTCTCAATTTTCCCTTTCAGCTTCTTTTTTTACTAGTTTCCAAATCTTTGGGCAATTCCCTTTTTGAAAATTTAAGGTCTCTGTGTTAGATTTTATCAGTGATTTTCGGTCTATGATCAAGTTAAACATAATTGAGTTATGGTCACTGTTCCCTATTGGATCAGTCACATTAAAATCTTACACCAGAGTCAAGTCAAGGATTCTTGTACCTCTAGTTGGGTTTTCAACCATCTATCCCAGGGAACAATCAATGATCCTCACGTGGTCATAACTATTATTGTAGCCTCTCAGGATCTGGCTTCACTTGTCCTTAGGACAATGGTAAATTTTGAATTGTCACAAAACATCAAGTGGTTGTTGTTTTGTGCCATAGAGTTGTTTCTGACTATGACAGCCATATGAAGTAGAGATCTCTAAAATGTCCTATCCTCAAATGCCCTGCTCAACTCTTACAAGTTATACCCTGTGGCTTCCCTTAGGGAATCAAAAGCATCAAGATACTGTCATATAACACCTGTGATCTCTATTTGGCTGTCATCACTTGAGGAGCCTGAGAATGCAAAAGGTGTAGAGAAGTTTGATAGAGAAGCAGTTGGGATGGTGGTGACTGTGAAGAGAAGCAAGCAGTTACAAAAAAGCTCATTGTCTAAATTTCCCCCTCAATCATCACTACCTCCAGTCCAAAAAGAAAATCTAGCAGATATATGACTTGAAAGAGGCCTTTGCATCTGTCTGACCCTTACAACTATAATGCAAGCGCGGCACCAAAATGGCCGCCGCGCCCTTTGCGCCCCCCCCCACCGGACGAAGACATCCGGGTAGTTAGGGGGCATGGCCAGCACCCTTATATAAGGGGCGGCCACGAGGCAGCCGAGCTGCCTTTTTGCGAAGCGACGGAGCGGAGAAGTTTTTCTCTCTTACCTCCGTCGCTCTTGCCTTGCTCGGGGAAGCCTCTGGCTGCTGATTTTCTTGACTTTTAGGCTTCCCATCGTTAGCTGCTATGCCCTCGAAGAAGAAGGCGACTGCGAACGCGGCTCGTTCTGCGCGGAGGCGCCAGCCGGGTCGGAGGACCGCGGCTGCGCCTCCCCAGCAGCCTCCTTTGCCTGAGCCCACCGGGACCGGTGGGATGGGGTTAATTACCCCTTGGCCTGAGGCCGGGGGTCTGCGTACCGGCCCAGCTGGGGCCGCGGCCCCTGGCCCGCAAGCAGTGGCCACTGCCTCTGGCACGGCCCATTCTGCGGGGCCTTCTTCCATGGGTCCGCAGCTTCCTGCGGGGGGTTTCAGCCATGGGGGGTGGCTGGGTTCCCTCCCCTGGCAGGGCACCCCCCCGGCCCTGCAGGGGCCGGGCCTGGGGTCGTGGCCGTATATGGGCCCCGGGATCCAGGGACATGGACCGGTGCCTGCACCCAGTGGGCCGGCTGCCCCTTTGCCCCCACTTGGCTTAGGGGGCTACGTTAGTGTTGAGGCCCTTCTGGCCCGCGTTGCGGCCCTCGAGGCATCCCTTGCGAGGGTTAACCACCCGGGGGTGCCTTTTGGGGTGCAGGTTGATCCGTTGTCTGCCGGTCAGCGGCAGGCGGCAGGAAGGGTCGAGCTGTCCGAGGCGCGTGGGCCGGCTTAGGCCACTGCCTCGCAGCTCCCCACTCAACAGGCTGATGCTGGTCAGGCCCCGTCGACGAGCTCAATTGCGGTCGTGAGCTCCGACGCCCCCAGCGGGCCGGAACCCCCGGTGGGGGCAGCCCGCGGGGGTGCTGCATGTGAGTATGCGGTTCAATCTAGTGCACCCACACACCTACCCACGTTGGGGGGGCATTCCAGTGGCCGTGGCCTCGCATGGGTGGTGCGACGGTTCAGTCGCCGACGTCCCACCCGGCGACTTCACCACTCACCCAGGGCCCAGTTGTGGGTGGTACCTCTTATTCAGTCGGGAATGTGTTAGGGGTGGCTGGGTTGGTCCAGGCTCCTTTTCAGATCCCCGTGGTTCCCACTGTGCCGGTGTCAGCATTGCCGACAGCGGGGTATTCCTTGCCCCTGGGGGACCATTTGGCCCAGGCCACCAAAGAGAAGATCTGGCGTGGGGAGTATGTCGACATCTTCTCCCTTCTTAACAGAGAGCCCACCAAAGAGGAGAGGGAGGGGCAGGATGAGAAGGATAAGGAACAGGCACGTCGTCGTAAGCCGCCACGTACGTGGGCCAATTGGTTGCCGGCGTACCTTATATACATGGCGGTCTACCTCAGGGCCCGGCCGGGTTTGGCAATTCCGATGGTCCAGTATTTGGACAACATTTACCGGGCGATGGTCGACTTCCCGGGCCCGTCATGGTTGGCTTACGACGAGGAATTCCGTATGCGGATTCCCCTGCACCCTGAGATGAGGTGGGATGAGCCCTGCCAGAAGCTGTGGCTTCTGTATATGACTCCCCCGCGCCCCGCGCCTGGGGACAGATACCATTGTGGACATGCGGTCCAGCGAGCGGCCCCAGCACAGACACCCCGCCAGGTGGCGGGGCAGGGGGTTCCAGCCCGCCTGCTGTGCTGGACTTTCTCGTCCAATGGTTCCTGCAGTAGGAAGAATTGCCGGTACAGGCATGAGTGTCCCTCTTGTGCTGGCCCCCATGCGGCCTCTGCCTGCCCCAGGCCTGGAGGGGTGTGGGGCAAAGGTAGGGGCGGAAAGGGGCTGGCAAGACTGCCGCAGAGGGAGCTGGTCCACCAAAAGGCCCCCTCCCCAATTAATGTGGACATGCTGGAGCGTTGGCTCGCATCGTACCCGAGGGGGGCAGATGCGGTTTACCTGCTTCAAGGTTTTCGACTGGGGTTCCGTATTCCTTTCCAGGGTGATAGGTCCCCCCAAGATGCCCCCAACCTTTTGTCCCTTAAGGGGAGGGAGGAGGTGGCTGCCGCCAGCATTTCTAAGGAGGTTGATGCGGGCAGGGTCGCTGGCCCTTTCCCTGCACCCCCGTTCCCCAACCTTAAAGTGTCACCCTTGGGCTTGGTGCCCAAGAAGTCACCGGGTGAGTTCCGCCTGATCCATCACTTGTCCTACCCAGCCGGCCGATCGGTCAATGATGCTATACCTGATGACCTTTGCTCAGTCAGGTATGCATCTTTTGACCAAGCGCTGCGCATGGTGCGCTCATGTGGCCCGGGTGTGCTGTTGGCTAAGTGCGACATTAAGTCTGCCTTTCGCCTCCTGCCGGTTCACCCGGGTGACTTTGAGTTGATGGGTTTTAAGTTCAGGGGTGAATATTATTTCGATAAGGCCATGCCTTTTGGCTGTTCCATATCGTGCTCGGCCTTCGAGCGTTTTAGCACCTTCCTACAGTGGGCTTTTGTCCGCAGGTCAGGGTCCCGGTCTGTAGCCCATTACCTGGATGAATTTTTATTCGGGGGTGAACGGGGCTGGGACACGTGCACACGTCTCCTCAACACATTTCAGACGCTAATGGAGGAACTGGGTGTCCCTTTAGCGCCCGAAAAGACCGAGTGCCCATCCACACAGCTAGTCTTCTTGGGGGTGGAGATTGACACGGTAGCGCAGGCTTCTAGGTTACCAGGGGATAAGGTGTCAAGGATAGTGGCCCTTATCTCGGACTTGCTTGCTAAACGCAAGGCATCACTGCGGGATCTGCAGGTGTTGCATGGTCATCTCAATTTCGCTTGCAGGGTGGTCGCACCGGGCAGGGCATTTGCCCGGCGCTTGTGCGACGCCATGATAGGCTTGTCCAGGCCCCACCATAGGGTCAGACTAACCCAGGGCATTAAGGCAGATATGCTTATCTGGCTCCAGTTCCTGAAGGAGTTCAATGGGGTGTCATTTTGGAGGTCTGACCTTCTGGCTTCCCCTCATTTCCAGATACAGTCCGATGCCTCTGGGTCCCTGGGTTATGGGATGTACTTCAATGGGAAGTGGGCCTATGGTGGGTGGCCACCAGCCTGGTCAGGTACGGGGTGCCTGCGGGACCTCACGTACCTGGAATTTTTTCCCATTCTGGGGGCCTTGATGCTATGGGGTGATGAGTGGGCCAACTCGGTCATTCATTTCTGGTGTGACAATGCGGCCGTTGTCCACATTGTCAACTCACAGACTTCCAAATCACCCAGGGTGATGGACCTGGTGCGCCAGTTTGTATTGCGCAGCCTGCGCCTTAATGTACTGTTCCGGGCCAGGCATGTCCCGGGGGTCAATAATGATATCGCTGATGCTTTGTCCCGCCTGCAGATCTCCCGGTTCCGCGCCTTGGCCCCGGATGCAGAGGAATTTCCCTCGCCACTCCCGGACAAGATATGGACCTTTGGCAAGGAGAGGTGAACCGGGCGATCGGCATGTCGCTAGCGCCACGCACGCGTAAGGCGTATCAACACGCATTCAATTCTTTCAGGGCGTTCTGTGCCCAATTCCGGCTGCCAGATACCTGGCCTATCCCGGTGGCCCATATACTTCAATTCTTGGTTGACCTGCATTCCCAGGGCCTTGCACCTCGAACCATAGCATCCAGGCTGTCAGCGCTGGCTTTTATGGCCAAAGTAGGCGGACATGCGGACAGTACCGCTGACTTCCGTGTGAGACACGTTTTGGAGGGGTGGGTGCGGGAGCGTGGGCGTAGCCCGGACGACCGCCACCCAATTTCCCCAGGGGTTCTTACCCAACTGGCACGGGGCTGGCAGGACCTATGTTTTGATAGGTATGAGGCAGCCTTGTTTCATGCGGCTACAACGGTGGCCTTTTTTGGAGCGCTCCGCATCAGCGAGTTTGTGATGCTGTCTAAGGCGGATGCTAGTCGTAGGGCACTGGAACTCGAAGATGTCTATGTGGCCAAAGACTGGGCTCAGTTGAGGATACACTCCTCTAAGATGGATCAGCATGGCGTAGGCAGTGGAATAAGACTCCTACGGTGTTCTTTGGCAGACATCTGTCCGGTTGGTGCCCTACGGGAGTTCCTTGCACTGCATGGCACGCACCATGGCCCGTTTTTTCTGTCACCAAGATGGGTCTCCCCTTACTAAATTTCAATTTTGGAGGGTGCCGGTAGCACTAGCCAGTGTTGGCCTCCCTGGGGCTCATTGCGGCACCCATTCATTCAGGATAGGGGCGGCTTCTACTGCAGCTGTTTTTGGGTACTCCAGGGCTGACATGCGCCGCATGGGAGGGTGGGGATCACAATGTTTTCAGTTTGTGTTCGCCCTCTTCAACTGTGAGTACCAGTTTAGTCACTGCACTGTTTCTCCCCCCCTTTTTTTTCCTTGACAGACCCTGGGTGTCGTATTACACCGGTGACAGTGTGCCTGGTGGGCCATAGCCATGTGCACAGGGCAGCGCGTTACGCTGCACAGGGCAGCGCGTTACGCTGCACAGGGCAGCGCGTTACGCTGCACAGGGCAGCGCGTTACGCTGCATAGGGCAGCGCGTTACGCTGCGGCGACAGAGTGGGGACCCCGACTGGGACTGGGTGCATCCGCACATCTCAGGTGCTATGGTAAGCGCGGCATGTTATGGCAGGAACTGTTGCCATTCCTTTTCTACATCAGGGATGCTGACTCGCCGGATGTCCTGGTTATGTACCTTGGGGGCGATGGCTTAGGGCGGGTCACTGGCCTATCGCGGAAGCTTGCGATTTGCAGTGACCTGCCCCACTCACGTTATGTGTGGCCTGCCACAACCCTCAATTGGTCGGACACGATACCGCGGTACACTTACAGGGGGGCGTGCGGCCTCGAGGCTCTTGGCCGAGCCGATGCTCCGTGAACGGGGCTATTGCCCGGTTCCTTTTCGACAAAGGTGGGGGACGCGTCATTCGCCTCCCCGACATCAGTCTGCAAAATTACGAGCTTTTACTCAGGGGATGGGGCCCATCTGTCGCAGGGAGGTATGGACCTCTTGTTAGTGGACTGGTGAGCAGGCCTGTTGACCGAGCTGACGGTCGGGGGGGGGGCGGTGAGCCTTCTGGGAAGCCTCCCCGTGTGGCTGGTATCACTGGTAAGGTAAACATTTATGACCCACAGGTATCCGGCAGGTTCGCAATTGACTGGACAACACTAGACAGGTATAAGTTGGTTAAACGTTGTCCGGTGAATGATGAACCAGGCAATGGGGTGATGGCTACAGCTAGACAGCATGCATCACCCCGTGATTTTACGGATACGCGTCAGAGGGTGGGGTCATTAGTTAGATATTGACTATGGTCAACAATTTGTTTGTTGTCAACAAACAAATTGATACAAATAGATACATTGTAACAATTGTCGTTGGCAATTTTGGGTGGTACCTTACCAGTGTTACTTCGGCCTGCTTGCCTTAAGAATTATAATTGGTCAATTACCAATAGAAATTTATAATTCGGACTAGGGCATGAATCAATAAATGTGGCCCAATGCCGTTATCCACTTTCATTGGTGTCTGAGTCCTTTATTGGGGGGTGCGCCTGCAAAGGTTCAAACTGCAAGGTTTTTTTTGTACTGACCTGCCTGTGCAAACTAATAAATTTATAAGGGTTTCCTTCTGCCCATGGTGGCAACTGTACATCATCCAGTGAGGTCCCATCCTGTAAGCTTCCTGTAAGTGGCAAACGGAAGGAATTAATCATCACATTCTGAATATGGTTAGTGTACTATAAGAGCATTACCTGAAACCAAATACCTAGATCAGTGATGGAGAACCTTTTAGAGACTGAGTGCTCAAAATACAACCCAAAACCAGCCCTGTGCTGGGGGGAGGGAGGAAGCGCTCCCATTGGGCTGCTGAGCAGAGGAGTGGGGCAAATTCTGTGCTGGGGGAGGGAGGAAATGCTCCCACTGGGCTGCTGGATAGAGGGGCAGGACGAACTCTGTGCTGGGGGAGGAAGGAAGCACTCCCATTGAGCTGCTGGGCAGAGGGGTGGGGCAAACTTTGTGCTGGGGCAACAGCACATGTGCCTACAGAGAGAGATTTGAGTGCATTCACCACCACTGACCTAGACAAATGCAAAAATTGGTAGAGCAAGATTAATGCTTCCTTTAAGGTCAGCCATCGAAAGGCAGTCCTCAAAGCATAACTAGAAGCCTCACTCTCTGAACTAAGCAGCTGCCAAGTCTAAGAAGTAGCAACCTGGCAGAAACTAGTCAGAAGAGAGCTCTGAACCAGGAATTGAACCACAGAATTGAGGCAATGGAATGAGATCAAGAAATAAGAATGCACGAAATCAGCATTCTGGGATCAAAGGTTGAGAGTAGATCCGAGTAGGAGCAGTTTCTGGGCTGCTGTGTGGTATGAAGCCTTTGGCTTTTGATCACAGCATTGACCAAATTTGTAAACTTAATCAAATATCTTTTGGGTTGAAGAATGGAAGCTGTCCATTCTCTTTGTGGACAAACTCCTCTGGGCTCAAGATTTGGGTTTGGTTGATCAAATTATTTTTCAAAAAAACTCAGAAAAGAGTGTAGTTATTTCTACACCAAATTATGAATTATTGTTTTGATCACATCACCCTTCTGACAATGTTGCTGAGTGCATAACAGGGTCCATGTTCAACTCTTGACATTTGAGGAAATATAGATTTCCACATCCATATAGATGTGTGCTTATCCACATGGGGGGAAATGTATACGCATTTTAAGAGCTGTTATCTATGCTTTACTTTTCAAAGTTTGACTTGAATTATGGTAACAATTTGTACACTTTTTTGGAATGATCGATTTTATTTTCAACAAGATGGTGCCCCACTGAGACATGAGCACTTACCTCAATGAGAATTTACCAGGACAATGGATAGGACGAAGTGTGTGCAGTTGAATTTACCCCACATTCTCCTGACTTAACACCCCTTGACTTCTACCTACAAGCAATGGTGGGTTCCTTAAAAAAATTACTACCACACTGTGGGTGTGATATGGTGGGCGTGGCCAGGGGAAAAGCCCTGCATTGCACCCGGATTAGGACTACTTTATTTCAAAACTTGGATGGGTGGGGACAACCAGAATTTCTGCTACCAGTTCTGCCGAACTGTTGCAAACCTGCTGATGCCCACCACTGCCTACAAGGGACCTTAAAGAATGTGGTGTGCTGTAGAAAAATGGCTACACTGGTGGTACTTCACAAAAGAATTGAAACAGCACGCAAAGTGATACAAGTGGACACTTTGGTCAGCAGTGCTCAAGCAGTTGTTCGCCATAATCGGAAGTGTCTGGATGCTGATGGCAACCACTTTGAGCACCTTTTGCAATTGCAGAAGTCAAAAGTGACTTGTATTCATCTTTTGTTATCAGTATATATTGAGTATTACAATTTCAATATAGTTTTGCCTTTCTTAAAATGTTTATACTTTTTGTTTTGCACCCTCTGTATATATTCCAATGTATGGAATATATGGCTGCTATGAAAGCAAAGCTGATTGACAGAATGGCACTATGACATCACATTTATCACACGATCGCTCAGATTGCATAGGGTAGATGTCTGTTTAAAGTGGTGCCAAAGCAGTGATCTGATTGCAGACAGGCATACAAAGATGAAATAAAACAAAAGTCTCCACTCATTCTCGCTTCTTTGGAATTACCCTGGCCTGTAATTATTTGCAGATGGAAAGTCAGCAAATAGTCATACTTACCAAGCTCAAATTGGTTGCAGTTTGTTAAGAATTCAGGGAAATAAAAGAATTCAGGGATGAGTTCCCTCACATCAGTCATGTTATCTCTTGATGCTGACTCCCAAGTGCTTTGAATGCTGTGGAACATCCTCTCTGCCAAATCAAAACCTCCTCCCTGGTAGGATGGGGAAAGGGAAGTGGGAAACAGGAAGGAGGGAAGAGGCACAAAATTGTTTTTGGTTGCTAAGCAAGAGATACAAAGCAAACTACACTTTTTGGAATAAGCCTATGAAAAAAATAACTTCAGGTGATTTCAGATCAGATTTCCGGGGCCATAGCTGGGACATACATTAAAGAATCAAACCCAATCCACTCACCTACATAATTTTTGCCAAGTATTCCTAGCCACTGAAAGGAGTACTGTACTCCCATTCAGAGCTACAACCAGACCTTCTATTCAGATATTGTAGTGAAAGAGGAAATTATGCATATACGTATATCTCAACTTTTTTCCCCATTATAGAACTCATAGTTTTGTATTTAAAGTGGAATTAGCAGTAACTGTGGCCTTTTCCATCCTTTATATGTCCCACTGATTTCGTGGATGTAAGGTTAATACTCCTTGTTTTAAGATATTAGTGTTGGTTATTGCCTTACTTTGGATTTCTCATCAAGATAAATAATGTGGTAATAATGTTTATCCTGTCATTCTGTGAATTGTGCTTCTTTTCCACTAACATAATACGAGTGTGCCTACTGACTTCTTATGACAGGGGTGGCCAACCTATGGCCCGTGGACCAAACCTGTCCTCCGGCATAATTTCATGTGGCTCACTGCTGCACTCGCTGTTTCTGGAAGCAGAAGCAGATGTGTTTACAACAGCCATAAAATGTACCCGTGCATGTATAAGCGCACACACACCTTCTGTAAACGCTGCCGTAAATGCAGCTGCAGCTGTCATCAACACATTTATAACAGTTGTGGACATGTTTTACAGCAGCATTTATGGCAGGAGAAACCACGTGACTGGTGGGCTCAGCTGTCCAGGGGCATGGTCTGGCCTGTGGCACAAAAAGGTTGGGAACCCCTGTTTTACAAGAATACACATTAGCCCAGTGGAGATTGCAAACTTGTATTTTCTTACCCTGTTTACTGTAACCAGTTTTTTGTAAGGAGGGTGGGTGAAGGTCTACAAATTGTTATATTTGTCACCTCAGTCTCATGTAAGATCTAAACTCCATTTTTCTTTGATGGTAATCTGGCCTCAAGAGCCAAGGGTATTACAAAGGGCCCAACCATAAATCATGGGATTAAAACAAATAGGATCCCATATTTTATGCCATCTTTGCCTCTCTTGTGGTTTGTCTGCCTGCAACACCTGATCCTCACACATTGCACTGATGCTAACACTAAGAAAAGCAAAGAATGTCTCAATGTGTGTGTGTGTGTGTGTGTGTGGATGGTAATTTCTCTTCTAATTGGAATATTTGACTAAATCTACAAGAGTAAGTTTTGGTATTTTGTTACTGGGAGCTATGGATATTGTGAGATTGTCAATTTGAAGTATAAGAGGTTAGCTGGAGTACTTGTAAGGTCATTATAAAGTTAACCATTAATAGATGGGCCTCCTCAAAGTCAAGTTTCAATTAAAACTAAAGTATATTAAGAAGCAAGGCAATATATAGATAATAAAGTACGTATCTCTTAGAAGCCTTGTCAAAGTGTGTGTACTGAACCTAGATACAATGTACTCACAGCGACTGTTGCCTTTTCTCCCACTTTTATGATAGTTGATAGTAAGCTCCAGAGAAACAATGTGATTTGTAATAAAAAGGTTACTTGTATTAAATAAAAATACTATCTACATAAGAAATGTTGTTAGTGCTTCAAATCAAGTTAAAGATATTACCATCCAGAAAAATGTAATTTTTGTAGCTATCTAATGCATTTTGGAGAAAGTAATATCTTTAAAATGTAAGCCTGTATTATTTATAAAGAAAGCAATAACTGATTTGCAGCATTCCTTATATTAATAAAAGTATTTGCATATATTTATGCAAGAATTAGTGGGTCTTCACCCTCTACAAATGCAAACGCTGCACTGAAAAGGAGAAAGAAAGCCTGGAACAACTTAGTTCTTAAAACTCTCTATTTCTCTTTCTGCTTCTTTTTTTGGGTTGCTTGATTCAGGGTCCTTTTAACCAGGAGGGGGTATTGCTTTTGAGATGAATTTCTACAAAGCAATCAGAATGCAGTAAAAATGAGAGCGGTGGCATTTTCATTTTCCCGATGTGGCAAAACCATGCCTGCATAAGGGAGAGCTTTAGCCCTTTCTTGTTGACAGAGAGCTTGGAATGGTCTCTGTCCAAGTCAGCCCTTAACAACTTTTCCTTGTCGATCCTCTTTATGCTGTAGTATCTTGTTCTGCTTCATTTCTGCAGTGCCCATTTTGCTTTGGGTCAGGTTTTAACTGTTTTTCTCCTTCAATAAACAATAGGCTTGATACAGTGCATTGTCTGAGCATGACTCTACTTCAAGCCTAGGAAGGCCATGTCCAACCTAAGGCTCCTAATCTTCAACTTGAAAATCTGGGTGCTGGAGTGAGAAACTCATTCTCTAGCAGCATTTTGCAAGTAAGAAAGTAAGAGCCATGGTGGCACAGTGGTTAAACTGCTGTAAAGGTAAAGGTCTCCCTTACTCGAAAGCCAGCTGTATCCGACTCCATCTCCATTTACACCCAAAGAGCCAGTGACATCTGCAGATGTTTCCGTGGTCATGTGGTAGACATAAATAGACATAGACACCAGTGCACACAAAACACTGTAACCTTTCCTGCCAAATTGCAATCTAATTGCAATTCCTTGCTTGCAAACTGCTAGGTTAGCAGGAGCTGGGACAAAGACAGACACTCACTCCATTGTGAAGAACTCGGGTATCAGACTGCTGACCTGCCAATATTCTGGTCATCAGGTTCAGCGTCTTAACCAAGCCACACAGACTTACATAAACTGCTGTACGGAATCCAAAACTGCTGATGTTGTGTTTTAGATTCTGACAGGATCAAGGTTGACTCAGCCTTCCATCCTTCAGAGGTCAGTAAAATTAGTACCCAGCATATTGGGGGCAAAATGCTAATTAACTTGTGAACTGCCCAGAGAGTGCAGTTAGCGCTATGGGGTGTGATAGGTGTGATTGCTTTGCTTTGCATTGCTTTGTTATGTTATTGCTGTTATAAAATCACAAATAAAGATATTTGTTTAAAACATATGTAAAAGGCTCTCTGTATACACACACCAGACTGTTGTCTGTTAAACTTGGGGCAGACCCAGTAATCCTCACCTTCACTTATACCCATTTACTTCCAGAATCAAAAAAGGTCAGACAAGAGGCTCCCTGTGGCTTGAGAGTACAAGATCTGATCAGCTTATTCTCAACTATTGGTGGTAACCCACACTGCCATCAAAACCATTTGCCTACCTGCAAGGAAGAGAAGATATGACTGAAGGGTTCTATGCGAACCAGGTAGGAGGCTACGATAATTGCCGATGAGTAGTGGGTGCAGTAATGGCATTGGGCTGACAGATTGCCTGGAAAAGTTGAAAAGTTGGCTATTTTTACACAGTAAAGCTTCCAAATAAGTCTTTCAAAGTCAAACACTCCTTCAGCAATGTAACAATTCACCTTCTCCCTAAATGTTCACACCAACAATTTATGAATATAATTTATCCTCATTATAGTCATGGCTGGTGTGCATTTAATGGGTTCTAATGCCATGGATTTTATTCTCTCAGCAACCCTCTTATGTTGCACCATCCCAACACTGTCTTTCTATGATGTTCAGATTCTGTGCATGGTAATGCCTGGGAAGAGAAATTGTGCAATGGAAGTATAGCCATCTGTTTTGGAAGTGTACCCCAAACTCGCCATTCTTGTTTCTTTATGAGCTGCAGATGAAATGTATCTCTGACAACATGTTAGGATGAAGTAGTTTCCTAACGTGGTAAGATTTCTGGGGCAACATCTAAGGCCAGTCCCTTCTCATCACCATTCTATTCTTCCTCCATAATTCTCCTCTTAGGAATAATAACTGCGATATTACTCTTTATACTCTTGCTATCTTAAGAGAAAGGCAGACAGGCTCATCACCATTTCCATTTGTGCCTCAGCAACCAGGTTTCATGCCTTAAATAAGTAAGAGCTTTCAACAGAGATGCTCTAATTCAGGGGTTTACAACCTATGGCCCATGGGCCAGATCTGGCCCATGGCGCCAAATAATCCACCCCCAACCTTGCTCCAGCTGCTACCAGAATTGGCTGTGGACTCATTTACAACCACAGAAACACATTTACGACAGCCATATATGAGTTCATGGCTATCATAAACATGTTTACTACAGCCAAAAAAATGAGTCCATGGTTGTTATAAACATGTTTATGACAGCCGCAGACATGTTTTATGGCAGCGTTTATGGTGGGGGAACCACCAGTCTGGCCCACTCAGCTGTCTGAGGGTGTGTGGCGGCCTGTGGCTGATAAACATTGAGAATCCCTGCTCAATTGATATCAGTTGCTCAAGCAGCTATGAACAGAACAGATGGGAGTAGAGACCACTCCAGCTACCTTCCTATCTGATTCTGCTTGCACCTCATGCTAAGCAAGTCTTCCTTCTTCTTATCTCAATATTGTGCTGAGGTGTCTGCTTTTGTAGCCTCAGATGACAGGTATGATCAGTCTCAATGAGCATGTACTGCAAACTCTAAAAGCAACAGAAGAACCTTCTCCCTTAGCTCAGGATCCTCTGAAGTGGGTCTGGTTTTGCCGTGGCCCAGCCATTTTAGTGTAGTAAGCTTAAATTTACCCACTGAAATTATTAAAGGCCCCCAAAAGCTGGCTGAGAGAGAAAGAAAGACAGCAGTGGTGGGACAGCTCTGATTTTGAGTGCTTGGAAGGAAAATAATGCTTGCAAACTCCAATGGGTGCCTCCTGATATCCAGATATATCAATAGTAAATGTTCAACCTGGCAGAAGAGGTAAGGGGGCAGGAAGATGGAGAAGTAAATGAGGCTGTTATGTAAGATGCATGGGCTATGTAGGGTTGACAATGTGACTACTACACAGGGAGAAAAAATGTGAATTCACTCACTGTGAAGTCACAACTGGGAATTCCAGTTTCCCTGGGTAAATTCAAGTGAAGTGGCCACACAAGGAAGGAGGAGGAAATTGATTAAACAGCTTTGTTTGTAGTTTATTAAGGCAACTCTTCTATTGACTTCCTGATCTGCAGTAGATGTGAATACAAGAGCACTATCATAGTAACCTGTCAACCAGGGATTCTCAACCTGTGGCCCGTGGGCCAGATGTGGCTCTTGGCGCCATTTCATGTGGCCCCACACTGCCTCCACCACACCATGAAGTGTCATGTGGTGGAGGAAGGGCAAAATGCCTGTCCAGCCCCCAAAGCTGTCTGTGGGAGCATGACTCGGTCCCCGGCTTAAAAAGGTTGAGAACTCCTGCTGTAAACAAAGGCCAAGTAGCAATTTCCTCCTCTCATTTCCTCTTGTCATTCTCTATTTCTTTTCTTTCTTAGTATTTATGTGCCCTAACGCAATAGTACTGGAATCAAGCACTTCTTTAAAAACAATGGTCTTACTATGCCCTTATCCTAGAGGATCAACAGAGAGCAAAGTTCATGCTGGGCGAAGGTTTTTTTGCATTAGTTCAAGCAATGACACTGCCTGAAATGATGTTAGTGGGTCCATTGTAAAAAGAAAAAGTTGATGCTATCCCACAAGTGTAGGAAAAACATGGGCAGGGGAGCCTGGGCTGATTGCATTTGCTTTCATGTCATGTGGTCAATAGAAAAAAGGCAACTCAGACCACACTAGTCCCACATCATGTCCCACATTTTATGTCAATATAGTCACACTTCTGGTATTGCATTACTACTAACTGCAAAAAGCATGTGACAAATTTATAAAGTGACCAGAATCCTACTGTGGATTTAAGCTGATATAAACATAAATTGTGGTATGAATTGTGGCTAATAATCATGTTGTTGTTCACATTGTTACTCACGTGCCACTGTACAACTGGAACATGACTTGAAATGTGAGCAGCACGTCATGAATTTGCAACAATTTGCCACCAACATTTTGGCAATTACATTTACACTAGCATAAATCCATAATCGGTTTCTGGCTATTATTTCTGAACACTTGCAAAACCTTGAGATTTTGCAGGTAACAGAAATAAGGAAAACAAATTATTGCTTTAAAAAATGAGGATTTTGAATTTTCTCACTAAGGATTCTAGTGTCCTCTGTCTTTGATTAATTCTTTCTGCTGATGTCAGTCTTCATTCTAGTTGTTTTTATTTTCATTCTTTTTAAAACTGAGCCAAGGTTATTTATTGTATATTCAAATGTATGTCTTACCTCTAGCTTTGAAACTGCATAGTGCACTTTGGAGTCCTCAACAGTCAAGAAGAAAACTGGTTATAACTCAGATCTGTGTAGCCTGCCTATATGCCTAATGCTAGCAGCTACTATGCTTAGTTCAGCCTTTAATTGAGAAGCTAATGTAAAGCTGATGTAAAGCTTTGGGAATAAAAATAGGTCTTGCCTTGGAATTGGATTGCACCAAATGGCAATACTGCACCTCTATACAACCTTAAGCAATGCTATTTAGCCTGATTCTGCCCACTCCAATTCGGTAGACTAGCCAAGCCTTGAGATGGAGAATACAACCTATTAAGCACTGCTAGCAGACACTAATGACACACGTACCTTCACTCTTTTCAACTTCCTTGTAGCGCTGGATGAATTTCACTCTTCTTTCTAGTGTCTGTGCCCCCATTGGCTTTGAGAGATCACGGAATGTATGGGGATTATTCAGGTCTAGTGTCTAGAACACAAGTTAATTTTATCCATATAGAAAACTGTTAGGATAATAGCAATCTTGCATGCAGTAACACTGGATATCAGTGAGAAGGGAGTTTACTTCCTTATGTGATTGTCTTTTTTCTACTCCTTTAAATGTTGCTAGAGTGATTTTATAATACAGAGTGCTAGTTTGTGTGCAAATAAAAAAAAATTGCGATGAGACCGAGCTGATCTCTCCATGTTTCTGTGCCGTTTTCCCCACTAATTCATAGTCTGCTAACAAAAGGGAAAGACCTCCACAAAAGAGGAAAAATAATGTAGAAACTCAAAAGCAAGGAATATCAGGTAGTTTTAGCAGGGGTGATCAATGAAAGAGCACGTGACTCACAGAGATGGATTACCTGGGAATGATAATCAGCAAGGATCCATGGGAATACTGGGTACTGCATAAGATCGCTGTATGTGCGCCCAGCCAGAGTGTTGAGGTACATGAGATATTCAAAATTGCTTATTTCTCTTCTCTGTCATGTAATGGAAATAAAGTTTATTGATAATATTCAATAACAACTAGAAGTCTCCCTCCTGATAGGACGAATATGCCACTAGCTAACATTTCTGGCTATTGGTTCATTTTAAAATATGTTTCTCTTAAACTGGCTGTCTAAACTTCCCACACTGCAGGTTGTGCTAATGGAGGGTTAGTGGAAAACCAAATAGGAAATTATGGTGATTCACCTGGGGACATGAAAGGACCCTCATTCAGGCATCCCCTGAGCAGAGTTTCTCCAGAAAAAATCCTTTCAACCCAGAATAATTTCTGACACAAAATTATTATTATACCAGTTGCAGCGAGGGTAAAAACCAGTAAAAGCAAACTTCCTGTGCTGGTGATGTTGAACCTTGGCACTCTAGGTGTTCTGGAACTTCAATTCCCACAAGCCCTGATCAGCAAGAGTGCTGGCTTGGGCTTCTGGTAACTGCGGCCCAAGAACACCTGTAGTGCCATCACTGCCCTATGCCCGACTTTAGGCAATGCAGTACGCACACTACCCAGTTCTAAGGAAAATCTAGGGCATGTGCTTCAGGATAACCCTTGCAATAACCACAATCCCACCTGACTGGCACCAGACTGATGGATTTCAAAGGGATATAGTTCAGTGAAGATTTGTATTTCTTTACCTGCCACTTCAGAAGCATGGTCTTTTCTCTTCCTGCACTTCTCCTGGGAAATAAAGATAGTTTTGATTGGGATTCCCTTTCCTTCCAACAGCAAAAAAGGACTGCAAAAGCAGTCAGTGATGTCAATGCGTTCTAAACAGCTGTGCTTATTTATTTTTACATTTATGTCCCACTTTCCTCTATCAGGGCTTCAAGATGTTACACAACCACAGTATTTTCTTTATGGACAAAATATATTGTTGAATACAAAGATCAAGTGCATTTATTAGAAGATTAGTTAACATTTCTGACTTATTTGAAACTCTTCCCCCCCCCCCCCCGTCTTCTTTCAGGGTCCACAGAAAGAGCCTCCTCAAAGACTGTGGTATTTTTGAACCACATCGGGCGTACCCTAATAATGGTAACTTTGTGTTGCTGGGTAATCTTTCCCACACTAGGTCAGGCGAAAGGAACTGCAGAATGAACTCAGCAACAGGTGGCTTTGTTTTGGCAGTTTCACGACTGGCCTAGTAATGGAAGAATAATAATACTCTTCTTTCAAATACAAGTATTCGCCCAAAAGCCATAACTCCCTTATCTCACCAAATCTGTTAGCTCTCTGGCCAGCCAGTAATTTTCAAACCAGAGTTCCTAATGGTTTTTAGATACCATTCTCAACAAATGGGTGCCACTGAATTTAGACTTCTGAAAAACAAATCAATGAATGTATCAAGTAGCTAATATCTTTTCTCTGAAATACATCAGCAATTGTGGATGTTAAATTTTAAACGACATCCCTTAAACCAGGATTTAGAAGCAACATGCCGCAGAAATCCAATATGGTTTCTGATGGTTTCGTGTTCAGGGAATGAAGAAGCAGACGAGTGAAGTAGTGAAATTCAGCTCTTTATTAGTGGGGTTTGAACACACTTTGGATGGGGCAAAACTCAGACTTATATACACTATAAACCGTAACAGTAATACAACAAGCGCATTGGCTAACAGAGTGTGCACATTTTCGATCCACTTATTTGCATAAGAATAGATACATGAGAAAAGATACATTCCGCTCCTGGCAGAAAACACAGTTAACATACATAACAGATGGTCAAGCAATATATTATAGGTTACACATCATCATTAGAAAACAAAATTATTTAAGCAATGACTATCTTGGCTGCAGGAGGAGCTTTTCACATCTCTTGTACTTTGCAAATCAGCTTGCTTTGTTTTATCATTGGATGTCACCGATGCTATTTATAATGTTGGATGCTATTTATAATGTTGGACCCAAAAATATTACCATGTTTTGGGGTTGCATTTTCCTAAAATATTAAAAGGCTTTTGAGATGTGATTAGCACCATTATAATGAAATCTTTAAAGAGGAAGAAAGGGATAAATTTTAGAATATTCCTTACCTTATAACAGGAGTTCTCAACCTTTTAAGGCTGGGGGTCGGGTCATGCTCCCTCAGACAGCTTTGAGGGCTTGATGGCCATTTTGCACATGGCACTTCCTGGTGTGGTGGAGGCAGTTGGGGGGAGGGGCACATGAAATGGTGCCATGGGCCGCATCCGGCCCATGGGCAACAGGTTGAAAATCTCTGCCATAAAGTTCCTAGCATGACTGGGTTACTCTATGCATACATAATACTTAGCGTTTATAAAGTGATTTTAAATGTTCAAAATACTTCACACACAGTATTTTATTGTGATCTTTATAATACTCTTGCCCATAACTTGTGTCATAACTACCAAGATTTAGTAGCAGAGGTAAAACCTGAAATCAAGATTTTGAAAGCTGTAATATAGAGAACAAACTTATACATTACACTTGGAAATAAATCTCATGGTGACCAATGTACTTCAGTTCATGTCAGTGGTGGATGGTGCCCATGATGGTTAGTGGGCAGAAAGGCACAACAGCTCAAGGAGGGGTGGAGCCAAAGGTAGCAGACAGAGCCAGGGCTGCAGTGGCTCAGTGGTTAAGAAGCTCACCTTGCTGGCTGGAAAGCCAGCGAGTCAGCAGTTAGTGACCCAGGTACTGCATGACAGAATGAGTGCCCATCTCTGTCCCAGCTCCTGCCAACCTAGCAATTCAAAAGCAAGAAATTGCAAGTAAATAAATAGGGACCACTTCAGTGGGAAAAGATCTTGGGGACATGAAAGGAGCCTTATTTGGGTGTCCTCTGAGTTTTTCCAGCAAAAATCTTTCAATCCAGAATAATTATTAAATTATTATTATCCAAGAGGAGATAAAGCAAGCATTCACACAGAGGCAAGCAAGCAAGCAAGCAAGCAAGCAGGGGATTCAATCAGGGCCATAGCCAGGATTCTAGATGTGGGTGGGCAAATAATTTTTTCATGATGGGCAACAAAGCCTCTTTTCAATGCATTCCTATGGGAAACTGTGCTTTGCCAGGGTGGGCAAGTGCTAACTCAGGGTGGGTCAAGCCTTCCCTGGCCCCCTCTGGCTACTGCCCTGCAGCTACTCTGTAAAAACTAGAGGATATGCTCCTACCAACTGAGCAAGAGCAACATACAGGAGAAAGAATAGCTTAGGCATTTTTCTTCTTCAACATGCCAATCTCCTGACATAATCATATATGCTGGTATCCCTTGGGTTGCAGAAGAATCTCTAGCCTGCTTTAAAGCAAAATATGTATTTGGAGTACAACACCTGTATGCCCTAATCAACATAATCAGGGTTTCTGAGATCTGCAGGCCCAAAACATATGCAGCCCCCAATGAGAATCACTGCTTTGCATAGAGCCTGCCAACCGAGCAGTTCGAAAGCAAGACATTGCGAATAAATAAAAAGGGACCACTTCAGTGGGAAAATATCTTGGGGTCATGAAAGGAGCCTCATTCAGGCATCTCCCTGAGCAGAATTTCTCCAGCATAAATCCTTTCAACCTAGAATAATTTCTGCCACGAAATTATTACAGAGCCAATAATTCATTGATCATTTTTGTATAGACTTCAGATTATCCCAACTACATCAATCATTTTGAGCCACAGCCTGGTTTTGGTGCCAATACAAACTTCTAAAAGGGTTTATCAAACTCAGTGATCCATTAGAGCAGGAGTTCTCAACCTTTTTTAGGGGTTGAGAACTCAGACAGCTTTGGGGGCCAGCCCGGACAGCCATTGTGCCCTTCCTACACATACCTGTCAACCGCGGCTCCGGCGAATCCGGGACCTGCGTGGACCAGGTTTGCGCAGGTCGCGTTATATGCATGCGCGTGGAGGGCCACGCTGCATGCGTAGCCTTCTACACATGCGGCATAGCCTTCTGCGCATGCGTGGAAGGGAGCTATGGAAGTGTAGAGCCCTTCCACACATGCGTGCAATGCGACCTGCGCAGATGGGCTGCGCAGTGCCTCCTTTTCTCCGCTGCCGAAATCCGGGGTTTCAGCAGCGCGGAGCAGGAAAGGGCAAAAATCGACGCCGAAAACCGGGAAATCCCGGCCAATTCGGGATGATTGACAGGTATGTTCCTACACCACATGGCACTTCCTGGTTTGGTGGAGGAAGATGTGTGGGGTTCACATGCAATTGTGCCATGGGCCGCATCCAGCCTGCGGGCTGCAGGTTGAGGATCCCTGCATTAGAGACTGGAAGCCGATTGTTTTCATGTAACTGAAAACTACTGTATTATTATCTTGTGGAGATGGTGGGTGTGGTAGGAAACATCATCATGACCTGCATATCTATGCAAGAGAATAAGGCTCGGTAACTGAGGTTTTCCTTAGCTATACTGTGCTTCCAATAATATCTTCTACAGAGTTCTGTTAGATATATAGAAAATAGTCAAAGAATTACTAGTTTCACAAACAGCCACTCATTTTGCATTCATGGTGGTGAGATGACCTCCCATGTTTTAGGGCACACCTTTTTTCTTCAACTTGACAGTCTTCAGGCCTTTGAGATCTCATCATTTCTACAATGGAATTGCATTACAGGATTTGCTGTTCCTCTAGCAAAAAGGTCTAGATTGGGAAAAGTAGGTTTTAAAACAACAAAACGAACATTTTTGAAGGACCTAATGATAAATTTACCTTAGGAAGGAATCCTATAAATCCCACCCTTTCTTTCAAAACCTACACTGTTTTGTTTCCAAAGTGCTCTTCTTGCTTCCAGATTTGAGTGATCCTGATAAGGTTTTTGAAGTATGTGGGGTATTCAAAGTGTGGTTTATCATTGCCACTTGCCAAGATCAAGCAGGGAATTGAACCCATGTTTCCTAAGTACACGTCTGTCATTCAGGCCATTACACTACACCAGGTTTTCTCAAGGTTTTCAGGTCATGGGCCTGACCACTCTTTCTGGGCTGCTGATCGGGCCAGTCATGTGGTTCCTCCCACCTGGAAGTGGAAGTAAAATGAATTTTAATTCTGTTTCTGGGACCGACAAGGGAGCCGGGAGCCGGATGAATTGGTGTTGGGGGCTGGGTTTGGCCCTCGGACCGTAGGTTGAGAATGTCTGCACTACACTAATCAATAGCTTAACAATGTATGTTCAACAAATCCAGCATTTTTCAGTTTTAAACATTTGCTGCATAGCTTCACTTTTCTGATAGTTAACAACAAATCTTTGAAAACCTCAGTATTCCCTCAAGCCAATGCCCAGCCAAGGTATTTTGGACCCTAAAGTAAAACCAGATTCTTTCCCTTTGCTTGAATGCTTACTGCCTTGCATTATATACTTTTCAGTTCCAGGTTAAAATGTTTATTCTCCAACCATTTAAATGTAACAAACACCATAGCCTTAGTGCAGGGATTCTCAACCTGCGGCCCATGGGCCAGATGCTGCCCACAGTGCCGTTTCATGTGGCCCTCCATCCAGTGGTGGACACCAGCAGGTTCGCACCAGTTCGCCAGAACCGGTAGCAGAAATTCTGACTGACCCCACCCACATTTTGAAAAGTAAGTCCTAATTAGTCCTAATTCAGGTGCAACGCAAGGCTTTTCCCCTGGCCACGCTCACCATACCATGCACACAATGTGGTAGTACATTTTTTTGGAGCCCACCACTCCCTCCATCGCCTCCACCACACCAGGAAATGTCATGTGGTGGAGGAAGGGCAAAATGGCCATCCGGCCCCTGAAGCTGTCTGAGGGAGCGTGACCCGGCCCCCAGCTTTAAAAGGTTAAGAATTCCTGCCTTAGTGCATGTTCTTCTTTGCTGGCTCATTTTATCCTTTTTATCATTTCATCCATTTTAGAAAGCAGAGGCAGCAACTTTGACCAATAAACAAAATCTTCAATCCACAATCCATAACACAGTAACACCTTTTTTTGACCAATTTTTATAAAAAATAAATAAATATATATTTGCTGTTCACTGTCTTGGAATCTTTTGGATAAATATAATCAATCAATCAATCAGCCAACCACTAATTTCTGCCTTCCTCACCCCACCTAACCTCATGGTACTACTTGAAGCAGGTGACTTCAGCCTGCTGCATGGTGAGGCTGGTTATACTGGATGGCCAGTTTCCTTGCCAGCCCTCCTGCTATGTTGCCACGGCTAGTACAGTGTGATGATGATGATGATGATGATGATGATGATGATCTCACAGAAGCTGTGAGGTATCCTGTAAGCCAGCCTTCCCTCCCTCTAAAACAGCCAAACTCCATCAAGAATTCACAAGCTTGTTCATCCTCCTCCTCCATAGAGAGCTGTTTTCTATTCATTGTAACTGCTGGCTATTCAGGCCTGGAAGGTGTGGCTAAAGCCCTTTGTACTGACCTTGAACATGTACTGCTGGAAACCAGACATATGCTAATGATCTCCAAGGGCTTGGAATTTCTCGTTGCTTAGGAACAAAAGTTTCACAGAGAGCATCACAAGCCGCCCTGACTAGAATACCACACCAACAGGTAAGATACCCTCTCCCAAACCAAGCCACCATTTTTTAACATTTCTATCTGGGAGTTTAGAATTTGCTATCTATGAAAAGAAGGAAGAGTGACTCCTTTGCAACCATGGGGTTTTGCTTTCACGGCAAAGAAATGATCAGAGGACAGTAAGAGGAAAAAGAAGGCATGCAAAGGAAACAGTCTAAAGCCTCTCCATGCGCCAGCTAGTAAGGCAGTCTCCTGTTGACATACAGATGCTTAGCAACCACTCACCAGACAAATCCTTTGGGCTAATTCTTTCCATGAAATACGGTATCTTACGAAGCCATGAAATGGGTTTAGAAACGATCTCTACAATGCTGCTTGGAAATGCAGGCTTGTATGTCACCTGATGTGATTTCTTTGCAGAAATCAAAGAGACTGAACTGATCTGTAGTCTTTTATTTAGCCGTTCGATGAAAGTTCGGTGGAGTAATTCCAAACTGTAGGGCAAGATTTCTGTCTTGTTCAATCCAGGATAAAACTAGATGTGATAACAAACTAAGCACCTTGAAACTGATGCGATGTTGTAGCTTCTCTATTATGGTGCGGGTTGTGTTTGTTTGGATTGCAGAATGTGGAGAAAGAGGGTGATTAACCCTTTATTCTTTATCTGACGTTCTGATGATGTTGGTGCTTACTGGCAAAATTAGCTTTCCCCGCCCTCAAAAAGAACTTTAAGAGAAAAGGATTGCTACATATCCTGTTTTCTTCCATTTTCCAAGATGAAGGGAGCTCCCTTTACCGGAATGCACACAAAAAGTGCAAAGGTCCCAGGGAAATGTATGGCTCTGCTTCCACAGTGGAAACAGCTTAGGAACTTGGTGTTTTATTTAGTATTTCTTCATTTCAGTTTGGAATTATGATCTCTATTGAAGGTACCATCATTGGTTCAATTTAAAAAAGAAATCAATAATGTGTCACCTAAGTGGCTCTGGACTGTTGATACCTTCCATGGGTATGACCAGTCGTGGGATTCAGCAGGTTCACCCCAGTTCACCAGAACTGGTAGCAGAAATTCCAGCTGGCCCCGCCCATCCAAGTTTTGAAATAAATGCCTCATACAACGTCCAAACTTGGTTCCACACATTTGGACTTTATACGGATTTGGACTTTGTATGAGTTTAGTGTATGAGAGTCAAGACACAAGGCACAGCCAAAGGCTGGGTTAACTCAGGTTTATTGCATGGTGGACAGAGGGAACATGAGGTAATGGCGGACGAACAGCTCTATATATATGGTAGTAACGTATTTGAATGTGGCTCCACGGTAGCCCGTTGGCTACTGGTCCGCGTGACGTCATGGCTGGTCACGCCCTTCTTGTCCAGGTGTAGGTAGCGGCGGGAAACTTCCCGCGCTGCGGTCTTTGATGGGTTTGAACCAAGAGAGCTTGGACGCTCGCTGCTGCCAGCTGGTGGTCATTAGCTCGCGTCCTATTACAGGGTTTATGTGATACAGCTGAAGGTTACATTGTTACTCATCGGCAAGGTTACATTGGTTCAGATACATTGATATCACATGTAGAAGGTTACACTATTAGGACACAACACTCCTCCCCCCTAGGATGAGACGAAGTCTCTCAGCCAAGATGGCTTATTTCGAACACGCTGGGGTCTCGGCGCGGGCTGCCCTGCCCCGGCTTCGCTCCCTCCTCCTTGCTCCCTGGCTTCCTGCCCTGCAATCGGAGAGGATGACTTGTTAGTGGTTTGCCGCGGCTCTGCGGCTTTGTTGGGAGGTGTGTGCTTTGTTTGGGAAGAACCGGGGGCACTGGGGGCTAACGAAAAACCCCTCTTCTCGCTTGGATGGGTGGGGGAACACTCCGAAAACCCCCCCCGGCTAGCAAAATCAAAATCAAAATCGGATTCGGGGGAAGCGGCAGCGGCGGCCGCACACTCCTTTTCCCTCCCCCCGGGCTCGGATAGAACTGGGGTATCAAAAGGATATGAGTCGGGCTCGCTGCTTTCCCCCCTGTCTCCCCCTTGGGCTAAACGGGTGGGGGAGAACCCTATCGCTGAATCCTGTCGCTGAGCCCCACTGGTCGGCCCCTCGCTCACTCGGTGCCTCAGTTGGTCAGCGTGCCTCCTCCAGAGGAGGCCGGTGCTAGTTTCCACCCGATAGGACACTGGCCCCGTCTGTTCTATTATCGTCCCTGGCACCCAGGCTGGGCCTGCGTTGGCATAGTTCCTGCAGTGTACAGGATCGCCTACGCCGAAACCTTTCGAGACCGCTAACCCTATGTTCTTCCCTTTGTCCTCGACCCTCGACGGGTCTAGCCTGGACAAAAGCGTGGTCAGTTTCCTCCGCATCAGCAGCTCAGCCGGCGAGTATCCAGACGCTAAGGGGGTCACTCTGTACGCTAATAGAAATTGACAAACTTGGTGATTTAGATCTCCCGAGCCCATGCGCCGCAGCGCATCTTTTGTGGTGCGCACCAACCGTTCCACTTGGCCATTCGTGGCCGGGTGAAACGGCGCGGATGTGACATGCCGAATTGCATTTGCCTCCATGAATGCTGCGAACTCAGCGGACGTGAAACAACTGGCGTTATCGCTGACCAAAGTGTCGGGTAAGCCGAACGTGGAAAAGACCCTCCTTAGCTGTCGAATGGTAGTGGCGGAGGATGTGCTCTTTACCGGAATGACCTCCAGCCACTTTGAGTATGCATCCACCACCAGGAGAAACATGGTTCCCCGGAAAGGGCCAGCAAAATCTACGTGCACCCTGGACCACGGTCCCCTTGCTGCGTCCCATTCCCTATGCGGTAGGCGGGCCACCTCCGGTCGAGAGCATTGACATGCCTCACAAGTGCCAACCATCTGCTCTATGTCGGCGTCCAGCTGGGGCCACCAGATGTAACTCCGGGCCAACGCCTTGGAACGGACGATTCCCGGGTGGCTGACGTGCAACAGCTTTAGCACCTTCGGCCGCAGGGACGTAGGAACCACCACCCGTTGGCCCCACAAAAGGCACCCCCTCTCTAAAGACAACTCCACTCGCTTTCAGAAGAATGGGTCGAATTCCGTGCCTGGGGATGACGCCGGCCACCCCTTCTGCACCCACGAGCATACCTTCTCTAGTGTTCTATCCTTTCCGGTCACCCTGGCAATGTCGGCCGGAACTATCGGGGGTGACTCCAAGACCTCTATTAGCAATACCTGGCGGTCTCTTCTTACCCCTGCCTTCTGGTCGTCCGACAAGGGTAACGGCGACCGTGAGAGCGCGTCTGCATGGCTGATTTCCTTCCCTGGCCGGTATTCTAACTCATGTTGATATGCGTTAAGAAAAATAGCCCACCGCAGCATCCTCGGGGACAGGATCTGTGGCGTGGGCTTATTTGCAGTGAAGATTCCTAACAGGGGCTTGTGATCAGTAACGATCTTGAACGGCCGACCATACAGAAAATCGTGAAATTTCTTGGTTCCCGCTACTATCGCTAGTGCCTCCCTATCGGTCTGTGCGTAATTCCGCTCTGCTTGGGACAGGGACCTTGAATAAAACGCTATCGGGGCCTCCCTTCCGTCGTCTAACACGTGGCAAAGCACCGCCCCCACCCCCACCGGGGATGCATCGCAGACCAAAACTATGGGCCGTTTGGGGTCGAAATGAGTCAGGATTGCCTCGGATGTGAGGAGTTGCTTTAACTCTGTGAACGCTCTTTCTTGCTCGTCACCCCACAGCCATTTTTCCTCTTTTTTAAGTAGCCGATGGAGCGGCTCGGCAACAGACGCCTTCCGTGGAAGGAAGGTATGGTAGAAATTGAGAAGCCCCAGAAATGACTGAAGCTCGGTTTTGGAAGTGGGGCGAGGGGCTTTCTTAATGGCGGCTACCTTAGATTTGGACGGCCTAATTCCCTCGGGCGTGACACGGAACCCTAAAAACTCCACCTCTGTTTCGAAAAATACACATTTGTCTTTTCTCAGTCGCAGCCCCGCTTTCTCGAACACGGCCAGGACCTTATCCAATCTGTGGGCCAGCTCGGCCTTACTCCCCCCCGTTATCAACACGTCATCAAAATATGGCAACACCCCCTCCAACCCCTTCAGGAGGCGTTCCACTAGCGATTGAAAAATGCCAGGTGCCGAGTTCACGCCGAACTGTAACCTCGACACCTGGAACGCCCCCTTATGTGTGACTATTGTTTGTGCCGCCGCTGTGGCGGGGGTTACCGGGAGTTGCTGGTAGGCCTGTGCTAAATCGAGTTTAGCGAAACACTTTCCCCCATTCAGCCTGGCCAGAAGGTGGCTGACCACTGGCACCGGGTATGCATTAGGGCGGATTGCCTTATTAATGGTACACTTATAATCAGCGCAAATGCGCACCTCCCCGTTAGCCTTCAGTGCTGTTACAATTGGAGTCTCCCACTCCGCGGAATCCACAGGAACGAGAATTCCTTGACCCACCAGTTTGTCCAGTTCCGCCTCTATTTTGTCCTTAAGCGCGAACGGTACCCTGCGCGGTTTAAGTCTTATCGGGCGGACCTCCGGGTCTAAGTCGAAGGCTACAGGGGGTCCCTTGAACTTTCCCAGTCCACTTTTAAAAACGGCGGGGTGTGCGTCACACACTGCTTGTATTGGGTCCTCGCCTACGGCATGCACCCCCCCTATGAACAGGCCTAAGGGCTGAAACCACTGTGTTCCGAGGAGGCTACAACTCCCCCCTTTTAGCACCACTAGGGGAAGTTCCGCAGAATGTCTCTTAAAGCGAACCCGGAACGTTCCGACCCCCAACACTGGAATGCTGTTCCCCTGAACGTCCCGTAGTGTGGCCCTCAACGCTTTAAGTTTGGGCCGCACGTGGGGGTCGATTTTCAAGAACTCTCTCTGGGGGATTATAGAATAGGAGGACCCCGAGTCAACTTCCATCCTAATAGGGGTCCCTTGTACTAGTACCTCAACAAAGTAATGGGGCTGTCCCGCAGACACGTTGAACACAGGAGCGTCGCCCTCGCTGTCGTCCGAGATGCGGCCCACGCCGTCCTGCTTCCTCGTGGCCCGGGCGCCATCTTTGGACCTCGCTGGACGGCCCGGTCTGGCTGAACGGTCTTGCGACTGTCTCCGGCCCTCTTTCCATTTCCTGCACGCCTTGGCGATGTGCCCCCGACGTCCACAGTTGAAACACTCGGCTTTCCTGAATGGGCACTTCACGCGCTCATGGGCCGCTCCGCAACCATCGCAGCGGCGCCCGCCTCTCCGGACCTTCTGGACCTCCTCGCCATCGCTGCTTTCTGAAGACGATTTCGAGGTCGGTCGGGTTGCATGCACCGACTGACCGGACTTCCCGTGCGACGAGTTTTCCGCTTTGCCGGCCCTCGGACGCCACTCACGCCACTTGTGCATCTCGTCTACTCCAGCATTCGTGGATTCCGCGGCTTTCGCGGCCTCTACAACTTCTTCCAGTGTGGGTGGTGGCTCCTTGTTCATCAAGCTGCGCTGTACTTCCTTGTCCTTCAGGCCACACAGCAATCCGTCCCTGAGGGCCATCTCTAGGATGTGGTCCCATTTGCAGGGGGCGGCGGCTACCCTCATAGCCGTTACGAAGGCTTCTACCGACTCGTCCGGCGCTTGAACTCGCCTCCAAAACGCACTCCGAGCGGGAAACATTGCCCTCGAGGGTCGGAAACGCTCACGCAGCATTTTCATGATGTCACCGGCTTTGAAATCGCTCATCTTCTTCGGTGCAAGGATGCCCACCAGCGTCCGCTTGGTTTCCATCCCAAGCATGCGGGTGAGGATGGCCCTCTTCCTTTCCTCGTCGTCTTCTTTGACTTTGAGCTCCACCAGCGCCGCCTGGAAGTCCATCTCAAAAAGCTCCCAGTCTTGCGGTTTGGTGATGTTGAACCCGCTCTGTGTCCTGGCTCCGTGGGGATCCATTATCCCACCTTCGTCGCCAATTTAGTGTATGAGAGTCAAGACACAAGGCACAGCCAAAGGCTGGGTTAACTCAGGTTTATTGCATGGTGGACAGAGGGAACATGAGGTAATGGCGGACGAACAGCTCTATATATATGGTAGTAACGTATTTGAATGTGGCTCCACGGTAGCCCGTTGGCTACTGGTCCGCGTGACGTCATGGCTGGTCACGCCCTTCTTGTCCAGGTGTAGGTAGCGGCGGGAAACTTCCCGCGCTGTGGTCTTTGATGGGTTTGAACCAAGAGAGCTTGGACGCTCGCTGCTGCCAGCTGGTGGTCATTAGCTCGCGTCCTATTACAGGGTTTATGTGATACAGCTGAAGGTTACATTGTTACTCATCGGCAAGGTTACATTGGTTCAGATACATTGATATCACATGTAGAAGGTTACACTATTAGGACACAACACTGAGGCATGCAAAATCCTAGCTGCGATGCCTCATACAACATCCAAATCCTTGCCACAATGCCTCATACAACGTCATTTCCATAGAGATACATTGTATTGTAACAACACAGATTTCAGGGCAAAGTCAAGGAAACAGACAGGAAACTGACAGAACTTTAAGAAATCATTGTCTAAAGGCTAAATGCATTACAAAAACATGTCAAACAACCCTTATTTTAGGGGACAAACCATACAACAAGTACAAGCCTTTTATACTGCCCAGGCACAATACAACCACAATGCAGCGACTTTGTATGAGGCATCTTTTTTCAAGGAATTAGGCAATGTTGTATGAATTCGATGTTGTACAAAGCGGACTTTGTATGAGGTATTACTGTAGTCCTAATTCACGTGCAACACAGGGCTTCCCCCCTGGCCACACCCACCATACCACGCCCACAGAGTAGGTAGTAAAAAAATTGAGTCCCACCACTGGGTATGACAACCCATTAAAGCTGGTGCATGCCAAAATCCTTATGGATCCAAATTTTTATTTTGATCTGTTTGGTAGTTTTGGTTGTTCAGTGAAGGAATATACCCTGGGTCATTGAAACATTCACTCATTAACTATCAGCTTTCTATCTATAGTGTTTGCTAGGCTACATGATATTCTGAGGAATGAAGTAGAAGGGAAGACAACTTGGGTCCAGTTGAAGGAAGACCTAAACACATGTTAGGACCTACCTTATGGCCCTAATCTGTAGTGTGGGTAGTAATGAAAACTTACTTTTCTGCTGCAATCAATTTGTAGGATCACCAAGCAAAACTGTTCAGGGTGATGAAAGTCCTTACAAACTGGCCAAGTTAGGGAAGTGACAGAATTGGGTCTCCCATTGAAATGAGACCAAGATGATACTCTGAGGACATCTCTTCAAAGTTCTATTTCAGTTTATGGGTTCTAAAGAAGTGAGCAGATACCCTGGAGAACTGAGATTAGTATTTTCCCACACTGTTTAAATGAGAAAAAATTGGACAAAACTGGATCTTGGAATTAACCATTATATTGCTGAGAGGGAGTGGATCCAACAGGTCTATAAGAGACTGTAATGAGATACAGTACTGTATTGATTAATGAAATGGATATTGGCCTCCTGCTTGTGCCCAAATATTTCATATTTTAGGAAAGCATTTGAGTACATGATTGTATTACAGTTCCAGAATCAAACTGATTATTTGGCATCGTTCTAGTCTGGTCTATTATTGGTTTGGAATTGAACCTTTTTGAGTTGTGTTCTTTCATGACCTGAGCTAAAAGGCAAATGAAACCAGCAGGTGGGGCCACACACCAGAAATGGCTGGGCTTCTGGCCAAGAGCTGACTGAACAGCTTCAAGAACAAGTGAACGTGAATGGTGATAAAATAAACTGCACAATCTAATTGCATTAGCCTGGGTGCATAATACTTGAAACAGATTTTCTTGCATAACTTTATATTATTTATTTATTTGGTATTTGGCATCTACACAGGTTGTGCAATTTATACGAAAACAACATGTTCTAATATATAATTTATATAAACAGTACAGGGGCTGTGGTTATTATTATTATCAGCAGCAGCAGTAGCAGCAGCACAATGAATAAGGTAAAATATTAGATTTCAAATAAAATCTAATAAAATGTATTAAAGTCACAGTAATATAACACCATAGATTTAAAATGGGATAGTTGCTATAATTCAATATCTAAAGAGACTAACCATCTAACTGCTTCTCATAAGGTTACGATGAACTGAGCCACTGAGTTTCAACAGGGAAAATGTAATGTTATATATCTAGGCAGGGAAAGTCAGACAAATCTAATATGGAAAATGTGTGGCTTGATGTAAATGTGAAAAGGATCTAGGGATCTTAGTAGACCAGATGCTAAATGTGAGTCAACAGTATCATATGGCAGCAACAAAAAAGCAAATGCAATAAAAAGGTCTGTAGGTTAAACACATCATTAAATATTAGTGATTAATGGACAACATATGTAGCTCTACAGCCGGGGGCCAGGTCACGCTTTCTCAGTCAGCTTTGAGAGCTGGATGGCCATTGTGCCTTGCCTGCACAATGGGGGTAGCCATTTTGTCCCAACAGCTACAAAGGGGCAGCCATTTTGTTTCTTGAATGTCCTTGGGGGTGGGAGGCCACATGAAATGGCACCATGGAGACCCCTACTCTACAAAGATGTTGTTTTTCCTCTCCCTCTGCAGTAACTGTGAAAAAGGATTTTGTATTTCCCCCTATCACTGTATTTTCCGGTTTTCCTGGCAGCTGATTCCTTAGCAATGAATTTTCAGCTATGAATTCTTTAGGACATGTTGGCTTGCATGTATAAGTAGTGAAGGCTCTGCTCTAGCAAGAGGATAGGCAGTGAAAACAAAATAATGATACAGTACCAGTCAAGCATCGCTTGGCAGGCTACGTGTTAGTTTTGTGGCAGCAAGAAAATTAGCCTGGGAACAGGTTTTGTTGGGAATAAAATGAACTAAAATCAGTTCAAAGAAAGCTGGCTTTTCCTTTTCCCAGATATACATCTAACATTCTCTGTGGTTTATGTAAGTACTTGATTAACACCAAACATGTACTGTGGCCAGCCAACACTTTGGGAAAGTTTCCCAGAAGGCATGTTCTCCATACTGGGCAGTGCATCTAAGCCGTATTTAACTGCTTTTGATTTAAACTGATAGTACCTCCAGAGTCCAGAATAGCTGCACATGACACAAAAAACTCAGTGACTACATGGCCTAAATCCTGTGAGTGTAACAATACTATCTTAAGCATTTTATACGTACATCAAGCATGTATCGGATGTTTTTCTAATAACTCAAGCTCTCTAGTTTAAAATTTTGCAATCTTGGTATAATTGTTCTCTTATCTTGTATACATTCCCTATTCTTAGCAATGAAAAGAGGTTCCAGTTTCAGACACAAAATTATTATTATAGTTTACAGTAGAGATTCTCAACCTGCAGCCTGTGGGCCAGATGTGGCCTACAGCACCATTTCATGTGGCCCACCACCACCTCCATCACACCAGGAAGTGTCATGTGGTGGGGAAAGGGCAAAATGGCCATCTGGCCCCCAAAGCTGTCTGAGGAAGCATGACCTGGCCCCCGGCTTAAAAAGGTTGAGAACTTCTGATATACAGTTTTATGCTTTATCCTTTATATTTGCAATTTGATAGAGTTTTGATGTAAACATGTCATGGGAATGGGGGAAAAAGCAGGCTGAATCTTTTCACAGTTCCAATTTCATTGTGAAAGATGATATTTTGGGGAGTGGTATTATTTTTCATTATTAAACTGGGATCCACAACCTCTCCCTAAAGTGTTTGATAAGAGGAGGTATATTTACCAGAATCTGTATGCAGCTACTGTATGTCTTCTTTAAAGTGCTTGCTGCAACCACTTAAAATCGAAGTTCTTTGGTGTGAGGAACTCCACCAGATCCTTGTATCTTTTAGATTGGGGTGGTCAGTCATATTACTGAGAACTGTCACTCAGAAGTGGCAGAATAATTGCTTTACAAAAGCTCTTAGCCAGGGTGTGATCTGTATCTTCTCTTTCCTGGAGAAGGAAGCATAAATTGCAGGGTCTACAAGCACTGAATGTGAGGTGGACATTGTCACCTTTTCAGGTATTTCCCCTTGAAAGATCATCAAGATGTTCCTCCCAAAGATGGGGATATGTTCCTCACACAAAATATCAGTTTCATTAAAAACAGACCACCACCAGTTTCACTGATGTTGGTGAAGTTATCCTAAGGAAACACATTAAACTGAGCAAATTAGTAACTCGGTCCTCACAGTCAGTTGCCTAGAGCATGTTGTCAAACTCTTATACAGTGGAATGTGACAGTGCTTAAGGCTGGAGGAGCAAGGTATGATCAACTCTTGCCAGACCAATGTGCCAAACATTTTTGGTGAACAAGCACCACCTCTGTATGAAAAGGATTATCGGTGCATTTAAACGGTCAAACCATATATTTGTTATTTTTGAGAAATGATTAACTACATCTGAGTTCTTGTCCCATAAACACATGACCAATACTTAGATTATGTTTCACACTTCAAAGAAAATTATTTTCATGAACATAAAATAAAAACTTGGAGAAATTTGATCACAATTCTTATTTTGTTGTTGTTCAGTTGCACAGTCGACTCCGACCCTTTGCGACCCCATGGACCATTTTCCTCCAGGCGCCTCTGTCCTCCACCATCCCCTTCAGCCCTCCCAGCTCTGTGCCCATTGTGTCTACAATGCCATCTAGCCATCTCATCCTTGGCCTCCCCCTTCTTCTTTTGCCCTCCACCTTTCCCAACATCAATGCCTTCTCAAGTGAATCCTCCCTTCTCATTTGATGTCCAAAGTACTTTAGCTTCATCTTTACTATTTGACCTTCCAATGAGCAGTCAGGGTTAATTTCTTCTAAGATTGACCTATTTGTTCTCCTCGCTGTCCAGGGGACTCTCAAAACCCTCCTCCAACACCACATTTCAAAGGCATCTATTCTTCTACGTTCAGCCTTCCTAATTGTCCAGCTCTCACATCCATACATTACTACTGGGAAAACCATTGCTTTGACTATTCTAATTTTTGTTTGCAATGTGATGTCTCTGCTTTTCACTATGTTCCCCAGGTTTCTCATCGCTTGTCTCCCAAGAATCAGTTGCCTTTTTATTTCATGGCTACAATCCCCATCTGCAGTGATCTTTGATCCTAAGAAAGTAAAATCTGTCACTGCTTCTACTTCTTCCCCGTCTATTTTCCAGGAACTGATTGGGCCTGTTGCCATTATCTTGGTTTTCTTGATATTGAGTCTCAGGCCAGCTTTTGCACTCTCCTCCTTCAGCCCAATCAAGAGATTCTTTAGGTCTTCCTCACTTTCTGCCATTAGGGTGGTATCGTCTGCATGTCTCAGATTGTTGATGTTTCTCCCAGCGATTTTAATCCCATATTGTGATTCCTCCATCCCTGCACTGCGCATTATGTGCTCTGTGTATAGGTTGAATAAGCATGGTGACAAAATGCAGCCTTGTCTTACTCCTTTTCCTATTCCAAACCACTCTGTTATTCCATGTTCTGTCCTAACTGTTGCTTCTTGGTTCATGTACAGATTTCTCAGGAGACATATGAGGTGCTCTGGAATTCCCATCTCTTTAATTACTTGCCACATCTTGTTGTGGTCCACACAGTCAAATGCCTTAGTGTAGTCAATAAAACAAAAGTAAACTTGTTTCTGGTATTCCTTTGTTTTCTCCATGATCCAGCGTATGTTGGCAATGTGGTCTCTAGTCCCCCTGCCTCTTCTGAAACCAGCCTGCACCTCTGGTAATTCTCTCTCCACATGTTGCTGAAGTCTATCCTGTATTATCTTGAGCATCACCTTGCTGGCATGTGGGATGAGCGCGATTGTTCGATAATTTGAACATTCTTTGGCATTGCCCTTTTTTGGGATTGGGACGTATACTGATCTTTTCCAATCCTGTGGCCACTGTTTTGTTTTCCAAATCTGCTGGCATATTGAATGCAGTAATTTGACGCCATCATCTTTTAGCGCTTTGAAGAATTCAACTGGGATACCATCATCTCCACTAGCTTTGTTGTTTGCAGTGCTCTTTAGGGCCTTTATGACTTCGCTCTCCAGGATGTCTGGCTCAAGTTCAATTTCTTCATCATTGTGATTGTCAGGAGTGTTGAGGTCCTTTTTGTAAAGTTCCTCTGTGTACTCTTTCCATCTTTTCTTAATTTCTTCTGCATCAGCTAGCTCCTTTCCGTCTTTGTCCCTTATCATGGTCATTTTTGCTTTAAATGTTCCCTTGATTTCGCCGATTTTTTGAAGAGATCTCTGGTTCTGCCTATTTTGTTGTTTTCCTCCATTTCTCTACACTGTTCTTTTAGGTAGTTTTCCTTATCTCTCCTTGCTTTTCTTTGAAATTCTGTGTTCAAATGATTGTAGTTTTTCCTTTCTCCTTTGACTTTGGCGTTCCTTCTTTCCTCTGCTATTTTAAGAGCCTCATCAGACAACCACTTTGCTTTCTTACTCTTCTTTTCTTTTGGTATGATTTTTTTTGCTGCTTCCTGCATGATGTCCCTCATCTCCGCCCATAATTCTTCTGGTACTCTGTCTACCGAGTCTAGGCCATTAAATCTGTTCATCACCTCTACCGCGTATTCTTTAGGGATGCTGTCTAGGTGATATCTTTCTGGTCTCCGTGTTTTCCCTATTTTCTTTAGTCTAAGCCTGAATTTTGCAATCAGTAGGTTGTGATCTGAGCCGCAGTCTGCTCCAGGTCTTGTTTTTGCTGACTGTATGGAGGTTCTCCATCTTTGGCTGCAGAGTATGTAGTCAATCTGGTTTCGGTGTTGGCCATCTGGTGATGTCCATGTGTTCTTATCTATATCTATATCTATAAAAGAGAGATGTCCCCTTGTAGGTTCTGTATACGAATCCACACCCCTGTAGTGTCCGCGACCACACTGCACACAGATACCTGGCGCTCCAGAGAAGGTCAATGTCGGGGTCTGGAGTGCCACGGGGGGCCCTGCACCCCACAAAGTGGCAAAACAACAAAAAACACAACCCCCAGCAGCCCCTGTGGCCCGCGCCGGCCAATCAGAGAGGCTCGCCTGAGCACAGGAGGGGAGGGGCTACGGCCATGCACATGACAAAACAACAGATGCCAGTCATCCAAGCGCCCTTCCGCACCAATGCTGCTGGCAAGGCTCATCGACAAAAGACCTCGCACTCGCCTCCTGGGCTAACTGGCGACCAACGCTTCCCTCAAAACATGAGGATGGGTATTTCTTTACCACATCCTTCAATCCGCCCTCCCCCACTGCCGGCCAGGCCCCATAGCAACAGGCCCACACTCACTGCCAGGCAGCCCAGGAAGCAGGTGCAGGGCCTGCTGCTTCTTGGCCTGGCCGACAGTGACAGCAGGGGCAAAGCGGAGGGGAAAATGGGGGGAAGCCATCGCAACAAAATACAGGGGGCGATTGTGAGGTCTGCTGCTGTTCGGTGATGGACAATGAGCCAGATCCAGACGGGGGCGACGGGGGCATAACAATGCAGATGCCCAAGTACCATGCCAATGTGGCCCATGCAGGTGCCACAACCGCCCCAGGAGTTGCGCCACCCACCACCCACCCCCAGTCAAAGCCGGGCACCTCTGCTAGTACAGTATAAACAAAAACATATCACTGGATAGACATTATAGATGAGCTTGACATGGAAAAGAGCAGATGGACAGACTGAACAATGATCCAGTTGTATGCAAATACAGCTCTAAACCAAATAGCATATCAACTGCTCCTGGCAGGGAAGACCAACCAACACATAACAAAACTAAAACAAAAGGATATTCAGAGCAAATCCAATGAACTTTCTGCTACTTTCATATTGGTAAAACAGGAGGAAGTCATAAGAAAATGTAGGAATGACAAAGTGGTGGGTATAGAGATGAAACCCATATCCAACGACTTAAACATTTTGGCATTTTGGGCAAAACTCTTTAATGCCTGCTGAACAAATTAACAAATTTCAACCATATAGTGGAAGGTGAAACTAATCGCTATACTGACAGTGGGCAAAGAATCCTCAGTTCCCAAAATCTACAGGCCAATCTCACTATTATGCCATTTATACAAAGTGTTTGAATGAATGGTATTAAATCATCTACCCCCTGAAATGGAATCTCTTCTAATTTTTGAACAGTGAAGCTTTAGACATGGTAAGAGCTATAAGTATTAAATCTTAGATCTAACCCCACATATAGAAAATGGTTTTGAAATGCAGTGGTACCTCGGTTTACAAATTTAATGCGTTCTCCGGGATGTTTTGTATTGCAAAAAATTCATAAACCAAGGTACCACTGTATTTACAATTCAGACAGTGGTCTCTAGTGGCCAAGACATTATTTTCATTGGATTTCATTCGTAAACCAAAAATTAACTGAGGCATTCGTAAACCGAGGTACCACTGTACATAAAATAACTGGAGCAGCATTTGCCGACTTTACACTGGCATATGACAATGTCCGCCATCACCTGTTGCTCAAAAAGCTCTACCTCCTTACTGCACAGTGAGGGACATGAAAGGAGCCTCATTCAGGCAGCCCCTTTAAAAATCCTTTCAAATCAGAGTAATCTCTGACACGAAAACAACAACGACAACTAAATATCAGAGACTAAAAGAAATGGTTGTAGTTCTACTCCAAAACCAAAAATCTTTGTTGAGTTTCAAGGAAGGCGCAGTCATTGGAGAAATCAAAGGAATGTTCTCTCACATGGTAGTATCCTGGCACAATTACTTTTTAACATTTAACACAAATAATCAACCAACATTAAACCCTTTAAAAAACTGTGCCTTCCATGTAAAGAACAGTGAAGCAGAGAGGAAGCTCTGAATTAGCTGGGAAGACAAGATGTTGCAACATTGCCCTAAGCTTAACGTATGTGGATGTCACCATGGATTGAACCCTCACCTTCAAAATTTTTTTTGTCTAAACACCAAATAGAAAGTTGCCACCATAAATAATATACTTAGGAAACTTTCTGGGTCAGACTGGGGTGCACACTCACAAACAATAAGAACTGCTTTGCACTTCTGTCAATGTGCAGACTCCTTGCTGTATAATGACTCCAAGGTGTCCAAGGTGAGGAAAGAAAGAAAATATGAAAAAATGTGAATTTCTTGCTGATATTACATGTTTGCCAGTATTTTGATGAGTCACCCAAGGTAAAAGATAAACAACTTTCTCAAGCTCTGAACAGAACTATTACCACAAGGGAAGGTGTTGTTGTTGATGTTCTTATAATTATTATCACCATTACTATGATGACGACAACAACAACAACAGCAACAATGTTGTTAAAATGCTTGCAGTGCTATCCAGCCAACTCTGGGCAATGGATTATGTGACTAATATGTATGGTTTATTTCTTTTTTCTCTTGTGAATTTCTGCATGTGAACAGTAACTACAGACAATGGAAAGCAAACACTTGGGCATGGTGGAAACAAAAAACAGTGTTGTGGAAACTTGTGCCTACATTCTGGTTTCCAAAGCAAATCTTGCACTGGATCCCATTGATCCCCTTAGAACAGTGATACCCTTCCTTTTTGTAGCACCTCATGCATTCTAAAACATGATTCAAGGGGTGGAAACCTACACGGAACTGGTTGTTGGTTTTTTTTTTTTTGGTGGCTAAAAAGCTACAACAGGAGAGGAAGGGAAGAAGGTACCAATCCTTCTGCAATCGATAGTGGAGTACACTGTTTAGTCTTAGGTTGTTCTGGCTATGACAGAAAGCCAGCAAATCTGGGCTAGTCTTTATTCCTGAACTATGATCATCCTGTTGACTTCAAGTCTTTGATTAGAAAATAATTAGAATTGTCATAACAGATCTGAAATGTAATGCATACTGTTTTCAGAAATATTGCAGAAAAGGATTTTGGGAGCCTCTTCCAAACCCACAGCACTAGGGATGACCATCAAGATATATCCACCAGGAAGAGAAATACATAAGGTTATCCCCTCCTGCTTCCTCTTCCCACCACAGTAGATTTGGGATAAGGCTAAGCATTTATGTGAATGCAGGATTCTGGCACAAATCCCTATCATTTACACTGTTAAGGACTGCAGTATGTCACTGAAACAAGTGAAATACATTATCTTTTATCTGATCTCTACATCCATGTACAGTACTTCCACATGATTAATGAGCAGTCAAAAAGCCTGAAGGGCTTGTAATGAAACCTTTCTAATGGGAAAGTATATTGTAGACAAATCTATATTCTGTTCAAACAATCATTCATCAAAACAGTGATCTGACTCTTCACAATTAAATGCTGAAGCTTTTGGATCAGTGAGGTTCAGCCAACCAGAACATGCACACTTTCCTGTTTCCCAGCAACTACAACAAAAGTGCCAGAAACTGTTTTCAAAAAAAGTACAGCAATTTCTTATAGTTAATCTACCTTAGATTAGCTATTTTTCAGAGTTTTGAATCCGGTTGCTTGAGTCAACAATATATCAAGGGAATGGGGTGAGCTCAGTTTCTGAATTACAGATGAAACACAACATATTTTTTTTAATTTTTAAAAAGTGCCACTGTTGGAAAGGCTTTACAGGCTGTGATGATTTTTGGAAATTAAAGACTCCATCCTCCATCCCCCCTCAGCTTCCCTATAATGAAAGACAACCCAAGAAAGACTAAGATCTTTGGAAGGAAATGGACATTCTTACTTTCCAAAACAATAACTTGTCTAATGACACTATCAGTTTTATGCAGAACAACTTATGCTACTGAATTTCTATATGTAGCAGCTAGACAAATGAGTGTTAAGGTCATGGAAAATAGCTGCAGAAATCTTAATAAGCGCCTAGAAATACAAAGTGTGGAAATTAGCAGTGATGAATTAGTTGTTGTTCAATCAACACAGTTGATTCTGACCTTTTGCGACCCCACGGGCCATTGCCCGCCAGGCACCCCTATCCTCCAGTAATTGCTGTAAATTAGGTAGACTTAGCTATCATAGAAACACTAGCAGATGTGCATATGCTTGGCTAATGAGGCAAGAGGCAAGGGGGTAAACTGCTTTGCCAAAGCACAACTTTGTGTGTGAAAAGATTTAACTTTTAAAGATTAGGAAAGTCTCTGGTGTGTATGTGTGACATCCAGTATGGATTGTGGGACAATGAGCTGATTTATATTTCCTGTTAACTCATATCATCAATGGGGGAAATCTGAATCATCCCTCATTTCCCCCATGTAGTCAGGCTTTTATTCTGTTGCACAAAGATTTCCGTCTATGCCAGTGATGGGCAGTCTTGGCCCTCCAGCTGTTCTTGAACTTCAATTCCCAGAAGCCCAAGTCAACATACCAGCTGGTCAGGGTTTCTAGGAATTGAAGTTCAAGAACAGCTGGAGGGCCAAGACTGCCCATCGCTGGTCTATGCAGATTGGTAATGGTGACATCCTTTGTCTCCAGCAAGAGAAAAAAATAGATACTGTACAAACTTGACCTAAAAAATTACAAAATACAGTGGAACCTCAGTTAACAAATCTAATGTGTTCTCCAGGACCTTTTGCACTATGAAAAATTTGTAATGCAAATTTCCCATAGAGATGCAGTAAAGCCCCAACTTACTGTACGTATGCCTCAAGTTACGTAAAATTCGACTTATTTTAGGATTTTTCACTAAAATTGTGTCCCAATTCACATAAATGTTCTGATTTATGTAATGTGATTTCCTATGGGTTTGCTTCAATTTATGAAAATATTCATTTTACTATGGGTTAGCTTCGATTTACGTAAAAATAATTTTTCCTATGGGTTTGCTTTGATTTACATAAATATTCATTTTTCTATGGGTTTGCTTTGATTTACATAAAAACCCGATTTTCATAAAAAGCTGAGGAATAGACTTTTTACATAAGTAGGGTTCTTACTGTGCATTGAATGCAATTTCCCATAGGAATGCATTGAAAACCAAAATTTGTTAACCGAAACACATTTTCCCATAGGAATGCATTAAAAACCAATTAATCCGTTCTGGGGGAAAATGTTAACCGAGCCACTATTTTCTATGGATTTTCTTTTATTATGCAATTTTTGTGTTAACAGAGGCTTTTGTTAAGCGAGGTTCCACTGTATAAAAACTAGTTTCAAAATATTTTAGCATCCCAAGACACTCTGTTACTGATCTCAAAATGGTTACTGTAGCTTAAAGAAATTATTCAAGGAGATTTGAGAGGGTTACACCATAAATTCCAGCATACACCTAAAGATTAAATAAAGTTCTAGGCTTTCTTGCACACTAAAACTCATTGGGTCTGTGGGCTAGGGAATAGAGTTCAAATTCCCACTATGCCTCCTAGGAATGGGGTCAAGCTAAGATCACCCAGTTTGTGGTTAATGGCACTGTACGTCCTGCCATCCTGAAACAAAGTTGTTAGTCTTGGGCAAGCTGCATAGTCTTAGCTCACCACTATGAGGAGAAAAAGGTAAACCACAACTGAGTATTTTATACATAGAAAGACCTGGGAGAGTTACTATTATACAAACTCAATTTGAAAGCATATAATTATAATTATAGTACATATGTGACTAAGCCAGTTTTCTTTATAATGTTACATATAGATAAAGGTAAAGGTTGCCCTTGCTTGAAAGTGAGTCGTATTCAACTCTAGGGTTCAGTGCTCATCTCTGTTTACAGCCAAAGAGCCAGCTTTGTCTGCGCCTGCACACATTTCCGAGGACATGTGGCAGGCATGACTAAACACCAGAGTGCATGGAATGCTGTTTGCCTTCCCACCCAAGTGGTCCCTATTTATCTACTTGCAATTTCTTGCTTTTGAGCTGCTAGGGTGGCAGGAGCTTGAACAGAGATGGGAGCTCACTCTATCAAGCAGCACTCGGGTCTTGAATGGCTGACCTGTTGAACCTCTAGTCCTCAGGTTCAGCATCTTACCCACTAAGACACCACAGTCCCAACATTACATATAGACAAATGTTATTTCCTTTGGAGAAACTCTAGCTTCAGAATTGGAAGTTGGTTAGGTAAAGGGAAAAAATCTTAGCCATATGCTTACTTGAGAGATGGTTAGTCAACACTATGAAAGCTCAATTATAATTATTTTATTTACATTAATTTCATCATCATCATCATTGTCATTGAATAAAAACCTATCATTATAGTCACTGTCGAAGACTAGTATAAGATTAATAGATCAAGACCTAACCAAGGACCTAAGAACTGTTAAGGTAACATCTAAGTATATATGCCATTCCTAATAAAACTGGTTTTTGTAGAGTAAAGATGTTTAAGTCCAATAAATCCAAAATTTTGAGAGATCTAGGGAGTCCTTTAGGTACTGCTCCAAGAACTCAGATCACTATGGGAACACCAACAGATTTCTTCCTCCATAAATGCTCAACTTCAATTTACAATTCATGATATTTTGTGATTTTCTCCAGTTGTTAGTCCTCAATTCATGCATCTCCTGGTATAGCAATATCAATAAACCATGTCTTTTTCTTTTCCACAACAGTTATATCAGGTGTGTTGTGAGTCTGATGTCTATCTGTTTGAATGTTAAAGTCCCACAGGATCTTGATGCTCTCATTTCCCAAAACTTTCTCTACCTGTGTTCCCAATAATTTTTATTTCATTCAAACCCAAACTTCTGGCAAGATTTCCAATGTTGTTATTGTTGTTGTTATTGTTGTTGTTGTTGTTGTTGTTTGCAACCCTGTCATGGTGCTGCAAACAATCACTCTGTGAAATTTTTCTGCATTTGCTGATCAGATGATCTACTGTTTCATCCTTTTCATTACAAAGCCGACATCTGTTATTGTTGGATACATGTTGTATTTTAGGCTTCATGCAATTTGTTGGCAAAATGTGTTCCTAAATTGCCAAGATAAATCCTTCCATTTCCTTCTTCAAAACTCCTGCTCTTAACCAACCCTTTCCTTCTAGGTTTTTCAAGTATTGACCATGTGTAAGCGTGTTTTTCCAGTTTGTAGCTCAATTTTCAATCCTTTCTGTATTTAATTTTCTTCTTCACTGTTTTCAAAAGTCCTACTTTATTAACTTCCTGATGCATAGGCTCTTCACTTTTCTTAATGTAGTCATTCAAGCTATGGTTTTCTTCCTCTACCATCTGTTTCACCTGTAGGAGTTCTCTGCCACCCTCAGCACATGGTTAGTACAAACAATCAATGTCACTTTTTAGGTGCAGGGCATGATGCATGGTAATTAGCTTCCTTGTTTTTCAGTTTAGGTTGTCCAATTTAATTTGAGTCTGATCATTTACTCTAGCTGAATATTGTATAAGAGGTACTCTCCAGTTATTCTTATTTGCTGTTAAGGTAAATTCTGACTTTCAATGACCTCTGTCAGAGTCTTCTAGGTATCGAATACACAGAAGTGGTTTACAATTTGTTTCTTCTGGGGTCCTCCTTGGACTTCACAGCTTACCCAACACCAACTCTTCTCCCAAGAGGCAAAGGGCAATTTGATCTCTTGATCTCTGACTCTATAACCAGGTACCCAAGTCACTGAACCTCTCCTCTTCTGCAACTAAGTATACTGGTTATTAATAATAACAACTGTGCTTCAACAAGTCCTTTCTGACTTACAGTGATCCTTTTCATGGTTTTTTAGGAAGAAAGTACTCAGCAGTAGTTTACTATTCCCTTCTTCTGGGGGCATACTAAGACTGTGCAGTTTGCTCAAAGCCACACAGGTTGTTACTATCTGGCATGCAAAGTGAGGAATTGAACTCCCAACCTCTCAATGAGCTATCCAACCAGCTGTATACTGTGTATATTTATTTATTTATTGAATTTCTATACTGCCCATCTGTGTATTATCCCACTCTGGGCGGTGAACAAACAGAAAACCAATAACTTCAATACCCACAACAAATTGAAACTCACCACTGACAAATATATCACAAACTAAACTAAACTAATTGGTGTCTGAGGGCATCGGGACTGAACCTAACTGGCTAATTTATTGGTAAGGGAACAACGCCCTTAAAAGCCTCCTCTAAGAAGAGTGTTTTAATTGGTTTTTAAAGGTAGCCAGTGATGGGGCCTGGCGCAGCTCCACCTGTAGTGTATTCCACAGTGTTGGTGCCACCACCGAGAATGCTCTATTTCTAGTTAAAGACTTTGGAGCTGGGCCGAATGTGATGATTGGGTGATGTGGGGAGCTGCTCTGAGGGAGAGATGCTACAACAAATGGCAAGGTCCAAAACTGTATAGGGCCTTGTATGATAACATTAACACCTTGTATCTGACACTGTAGGCAAAAGGTAACCAGTGCAGGCCTGCTAAGGCTGGGGAATTTCTTTAAGCCTGTCACCAGCCTGGCTGCTGCATTCTGGACCTGTTGTAATCTTCATATCAGACACAAGGGCAGCTTCACATAGAGAACATTACAGTAGTCAATCTGCGAGATTACCAATGAATGGTTCACTGTTATGAGAGGCTGTCTGTCCAAGTAGGAGCATAACTGTGCAAGAGCTGGAAAAAAGCAGCTTTGGACACTGCAGCTATCTGTTGTTCAAATGACAGCAATGGGTCCATAATGACCCTTCCAGATTGTGGGGTAAGAGTAGTTCCATCTAGGGGAGGGACCAGGCCTCCCAGTGGGGCAGATATCTGGGGCTAAATTTTGCATTGCACATGCCATTCATCCTACCATATAAAGAAAAAACTAGGTACTTTCCACCTATGAAGTAGCGGAGAAACTAAGGTTTCCTATGAAATCCATCAAATACCTTTAGACCAAGAAAAAAAGGTGAGCTGCTACCTGGGCCAGATGCACTGTGGGTACATCTGGCATCTCCTTAATCTCTGAATTTTGAACAGTGGTTTTGGTATGTGACATGGAATGGCATGAGGCAGCAAGTCATCTTGGGTAGCCTCTGTTTTCTAAACAAGTCTACATATGCATGTAAAAACAGTGTGCTGACTTTCCTTGTGATCAGTATAGAAAGGGCTGTAAGGTCTTGTCTCCTTAAAAAGATGTTTATGATTATCGAAGAAGAATACAGTAATTCATACAGGTTTAACATGTATGCATGTGTTTCAATTAAGGTTCAACATTAAGAAGCAGCAGACATCCCTGGAACATCTTCTGGCTCCTTTCCACTCATCTAATCCATCTAGCATTCTTTTCATTCAGTATGGCTAAGGGGGGGAAAGGTGCCAAAGGGAAAAAGGTCACCTTAAAAGTTGCTAAAACCTGCATCAAGGTCACATTTGATGGGAAATTTCGCCTAGATTTGAGCAAGATGGGCATCACAACTTTCCCTAAATGCATCCTCAAATTAGCCGATGTGGATGAACTAGACCTCAGCAGAAATATGATTAAGAAGATCCCAGATGGAATTGAGAAATTTGAGAATCTGCGATGGCTGGACCTACACAGCAACCAGATTGACAGGCTGCCAGAAACTATAGGAAATCTGCAGAATCTCGTTTTCCTGAACCTGTGCAACAACAAGCTGACAACCCGGAGCTTGCCAGTGGAACTAAATCAGCTAAAGATCTTGCGTAACCTCAACCTGGGTCTAAACCACATTGAAAGTCTCCCAACCACTCTGGGAGCTTTAAAAGAGCTCCAGGAAGTCGGTGTATTTGACAACTTACTGACAACCATCCCTCAGAGTATTATAAAGCTCCCAAAGCTTAAGAAGCTCAATAGCAAGAGAAATCCTTTCCCTGGGCCCACACAAGAGGAACTCTATATTGATCATATCAAACGCCTTGAATCTCTTTACGTGGTGGATGAAAAAGATCTTTGCTTCCCGTGCTTGAGAAAATGTCAGGAAGCACGGGACAAGTTGAACAAGCTGAAGAATACAACGCCTATACCTCTCAGAAAGGCCAATTTTTCAGACCTCCTGACGCCCAATTCCCAGGCAAAGGAGAATCAAGCAGAATGGAGGTGAATAAGCCATGGCCAACATCTACAGTTGCATGGTAGATAGTATGGTAGAGGCATAACAGGGCATCTGTAATCCAATCTTTGTAACAGGTGCAGCAATAAAACTCTGCTTGGTCACATTCTCTATCTTCTAAGATGGATTCTACTTTAATAGGCATATGTCAGCTCACCAAACAGGGGCTGCGGTGGCTCAGTGGTTAAGAAGCTTGTCTTGCTAGTTGGCAGGCTGGCAAGTCGGCAGTTTGAGATTTGAGTGCCCAGCTCTGTCCCAGCTCCTGCCAACCTAGCAGTTTGAAGGCAAGAAATTGCAAGTAGATAAATAGGGACCACTTTGGTGGGAAAAGATCTTGGGGACATGAAAGGAACCTCATTTGGGCACCCCCCACCCCCACCCGAGTGGAGTTCCTCCAGAAAAAAACCCTTTCAACCCAGAATAATTTCTGACATGAAATAATCTTAGCTCTCCAAATGCAACTCTACACACATTCCCAAGTTCTGAGCCTTGAGAAAAATGAACAACATATCTGTTGGCCACTTGAGCAAAGAGATAGGAGAAGGATACCCTTCTTGTAAAGGTAGATGAGGAGAACATAGTCCCCATGACCCCAAGTTGTATTTTGGCAATGGGTAGGTCTATCAACACAGCTGCATACCACTTCAGGTGTGCCAATACCAGAAAATTGCACTGCTAACCTTCAACTGAAAGAAGAAAGGTGAATTCACAATCTGGGTGGTGAAGGTACTCTGAGCATCTGTCTATTTAATCACCAAACTTGCCTCAATAATCTTCCCCAGCTCAGAAAGGTGTTGGCAATCCACAGAGTGTTGCCAGCCTTCTAAGTACCTAAAGCAGCCCTGACCCTGACCCTTAAACTCAGCAAAGGAATCTGAGAATGGCTGTCTGGAAGCTAGATAATAAATGATGCTCGGAATGCCCTACTCACAAATCAACACCCACTCTTCTTGTTCTGAAACTCCAAATTTAGAATGTGAAGATAGAGGCAAAAAATGTCTCTGATCTTGTGCAGAAGTGAAACACAAGGTCAGAAAAAATAGAGGCTGCTGGCAACCACAACTTTTACCTTAGCTACCAAGATTAGCCAAATTGAGGAATGCCAAGCTTTGCTTAGGCAAAAGTGGCATGTTTGCACTTTAGCTGGCATTGCTACAACCAGAAATAGATGTCATTGCAATACCTTCAAGCAGTATTTCAAAGAAACAAACAAGATGGCTCGGTCTATAGCATTTTAATCTAATTTCCCCAAGCTCTCTATTTTCTACATGACACTTGACTGTAGAATTCAATACTTTTACACTTAATAGTCTCTGCTTTGGAAACCCTGCTGGCCTGCTGGAAGGTAAGGGTCACATATTGCTGCATAAGCAAAATGGACTCTATAAGCATGGGCACCATTAAGGTGAATTCAGAGATAATGTCTCATAGCTAACAATGTAGTCAGAATCATAGTCCCCTATTATACAATGAGTATAGCCTTGCTGAAAACAGCTGTTAAAAGGGCAGGATTTAGACCCGTGATGGTGAACCTTGGCACTCCAGATGTTCTTGGACTTCAATTCCCAGAAGCCCAAGCCCCTGTGAATCCACACGAAGGGGTTTATTGCGATTCATCCGGCACACGTTACCGTAGGATGCATTTTATTTCTCCTTCCAGGAGCGATGAGGGCAGCGCGGGCCAGATAAATTGCAGTAAACCCCTTCATGTGGATTCACGGGGGCTTGGGCTTCTTGGAATTGAAGTCCAAGAACATCTGGAGTGCCAAGGTTCGCCATCACAGATTTAGGCCAATATCTTATTGCAAAAAAACACAAAAAACAACCTTATGCAACAAGAGTCATGGAAGCAGATTCTATTGTCAAAGTACATTTTGCTTGCCAGTTACCAAATTTGTTTTCATGATTGTCACTGTACACAGATTAATATGTACAGGATACTAGTCGAAAGAGACCCTTGTGGTTTGTCAAAGGGCTCCTCATGAACTTTATACAATATTTTAATATTACAATTGATGGTTTTAGCATTATATCTTTCCATATGTTTTATTTATACCCTTTTAAAACATGTAGATGTTGTGAGTTCAATCCTGATGGGCTCCAGGTTGACTCTGCCTTTCGCCCTTCTGAGGTCAGTAAAATGAATACCCAGCATGCTGGGGGCAAAAAAGTCAGTAAAATGAATACCCAGCATGCTGGGGGCAAAAAGGCTAGTTATCTTGTGAATGTGCAGAGAGTGCTCTAAGCAGTGTGCAAATGTAATTGCTAATGCTATGTATATAAACATATTTCCAGCTCAGCAAGGATTTGAAGTTGAGTTCTCTCTAGCCAAAGCCTTCACCTTGGTCTATAATGCCCTCTTTCTTAACTCATTCATTTAAAAGCAAACTATTGAGCTGATCTATGAGAAAGACAGTTGGATGTGCAGAAACTTAAAAGGAATATTCAACATCTTTGAAAACTGTGCCCATCATTATAACATATTCTCTTGTCTCCCCTTAGCAACTATGCAGAGACAAAACTAAATTTTGCCAGGTGGGAACAGACTAGCAGGTTATATCTATGTACTGTAGCTTTTGCACGCACAAGACCTGGCTGGATGGGGGCAATGACACGAATGATCTAAAAATCACATGCTGAGCTTCTCTGTTAGTTTCTCTGGCAATATGCAAAGGGAAATGAAGATTTTTTTCCCCTTGACTATAGAAGCTAGGAAAGCTCCTAGATGCATGGAGCACAATACAGAGAGAGCCAAAAACAGACACAGGATAATGGGTTCATGCTTAGTTATCTCAAAGAAAAAGGAAAGATGTTGCAATAACCAAGTAAATTTAGTCACAAACCTTAAAAGAAACAAATTTCTAAACTTTGCATGTTAGTGTCTTTAGCCCAGAGGAGCAAAGAATACTTGCTAAAATCTGCATTTTGATCCATTTAGGATGTCTTGATGCAGTGAGACATCTCAACAAGGAACTGGAAAGCCTTGCAGGATTCTTGCCAACAGTGAGATGACCAGCATTTTCCCAGCCTCAAAGTCTTTGCAATTTGCTCAAAATGTCCCTTCACTTCTTGACCATTGAAAAGCAAAGAATGTGTTTGACCATGTGTACACACAGAACAAGCACAGAAGAACTGGATGACTGCTAAGAAAGATGTAAACAACCCATGCAGTGCTTCAGATTCTTACACAAAACATTAGTAATCTTAGTAGTACTTCCTTTTCCTCCTGTATGAGAATTAAACAACTAGAAACTTGCATTTCTATTTTAGCTCCATGCATGTTCCATAATGTATACAATAAATTGAAGACACAACTAAGGTAAGACTTTATTTGGATCCTTTTAATGCCCCTTGTTTATTGAAGATCAGGTTTTTCAACAAGTAAAAAGCTACATCTGGTAGTGGCAGCTGAGTTACCTATTCACAGTCCTTGAAATAATAATTGGTTCTAAAGCTAACAGAATGGTGCACAGAGAGAATAGATTTTTGTGACAATGAGTGTATTAACTTGAGCTTCCTTGATCAGACAATGGTTGTGTATACTTAACAGGTTTAAGAACAACTGAAAATGTGTTAAACTTTTTGGGAATTCTAAAAAAATTGTCATGATTTATAATCTACATCAGGAGTGGCTAAACATTTGAGCCACGGGCCGGTCACGTGGTTCCTCACACCATAAAAAGTGTCCATGTCTGTCGTAAATGCATTTATGACAGCTGCGGGTGCATTTACAGCAGCATTCTGCATATGCATGGGCATGTTTGCGTATGCGTGTGCTTTCAGCAGTGGCATTGATGGAGTGGGCTGGACAATTTGGCACCATGGGACAGATCCGGCTTGCAGGCCGTAGTTTGGCCACCCCTGATCTACATCCTGTACTGTGCTTTCTTCTTGAAATATTTTTACTCATATATTATTTGGTACTGATATTTAAATCATTGTCAACTTTTAAACATTAAAAATGAAGGCAAAAGAGTTATTGTATCATTCACATTAGAGAGTTTACCATTTGAGTTGCTGTATTTTCTGTCCAACAATAAACTCTGAAATGTCAACAAGCTCCCCTGAAGGAAAACCAGGATTGTCTTGGGCAGGCAAACCCTCTTTTTGTTCCACTTATTTAAAATGTTACGGTATGTTGTGCATACCCTTGAGCTCTCTGCTCAGCATTATGGAAATACCATTTTTGGAATTATTGCATTTTCAACCTAGTTCAGTGCTCTTGCCTCATCTCCATCAGCCTCCTTCCAGGGCACATGGAGATGGTTGACAAGCAGAAGTGGCTGTAGATGGCATTGCATTATTTGATTGGCTCCAAAGAGCAAAAAAAAAAAAAAAAAAAAAAAAAAAAAGGAAAAAAAAGATGGAAATGGTAGCTCAAATGTCATTCAGGGCAGGTGTGCATGATTTTTTCAGCTCTGAGGTTGGGAATCTACCTGCTTAGCCACACCCCTTTACAATTATCTCCTTCCACACAGGGAGGGAATAGAAAATAAGGGGAAGGAGGTGGCAGAATCTCCACAAATTGCTATTTCTCCCTAAACAATATACTGTATACAAAATCAGGTGAAAGTTGGCAAGGGACTTTCCTTTCCTTTCCTTTATTGTTACGGTCTTAGACCGGCCTTTACACATAAAAACGATTTCACATATTGTTAGCGATAAGAAAAGACAATAAAATGGTAGCATATACTCTAGTTAAAAGTTTTCCTTAATTGAATGGCTTGATATAGTGTTGTGTATGTAACTCAAGTGAAATGTAATTGGAAGTCAACATATAATGCAAATGAAATGTGAGTGAAATCGGATCTAACAATCCTCCATTTCCCCCTCCCTTTTCCCCTTGTGTAAATACTCCTCTTGTGTAAATATCACGGGACTTGGGTCCCGCCGTAGCTGTAGTTATTGTTTACTCATTACCCATTCAAGTGTTGTCACCTGGAAGTTTACCTGTACTGACCAATCATGTGGCTCCATGCCTGGTTTGAATCATTACCTATTGTATATAAGGAGCATTGCTCCACCATTGACCTCATGTTCAGATTGACTACATTCCAATAAAGATGTGTTTGGCCCCCTGACTGTTGGCTACTGTGTATCAATCTGCAAACATCAAATTGGTGACAATGGTGGGATAATGGTTTCCCACAGCATCAAGCTCCCTCTGTTCGACCTCAAGGATCCAGAGAAATGGATGCTGTACGAGCACCAGTTCAAGCATGCCATGGCGGCCAAGAAGATAGACAATTAGGAGCAAATGCGCTCTTGCCTCCTCGCACAATGCGGCCTCGCCACACTCGAGCTTGCAACGCACCTCCTACTGCCGCGGGACATCGATACTGTTCCACTCAAGAAAATCCTGGCCGCGCTGCGGAATTACCTTCAACCCAAGGTGTCTATCTACCCGGCGAGAGTAGCCTTCCACAGGTGAGACCAGCGCCCAGGAGAGTCTGTGGCCTACTACGCCGCCGCCCTCAGGTTAGCTGCTGTCCCTTGCTGGTGGGACAACCTGGAGGAAGCCCTGAGGGGCTGCCTGCTGTTCAGAGTGCAGGATGAGGAAGCCCAGCGGAGGCTGATGGCCAGAGACCATCTCATGTTCAAGTCCGTTCTGCAGGAGGCTCTGGCGGCTAAAGCGGCAAGGTCTGGGGTGAAAGCATTCAGGGTGAAGCCTGCCACTCCTAGAGGGTCTGGGTCCACCATGCAGGCTGCCCGCCGCTTGTCTCCACACTCGTCCAGCTCATCTGCATCTCCAGCATCCACTTCATCCTCTGGGTCCGGGTCCAGTGACGACAACGACGACGTCCAGAAAATTTGGAGAAAGTCGGCCCAGAAGCGGGTCGGTGAGAAGGCCCACCGCTGATGCGATGGCTGGGGGCATCCCACTACTGGAAAAAGTGTCCTTTCTGGAAGGCTGAATGCCACCATTGCGGGTGCCAGGGCCACATTGCAAAGGTATGCAGGCGTCGTCGGAAGCAGGACCAGGAGCCGTCCAAGCATCCTCGAGGAAAAGGAGGTGCCATCGGAAAGATTTCCACAGGGGAGCGGACGGTGAGCCGTGTATCCAACGCACACCAATGTTTCTTTGTTGAGGTACTGTTACAGGGGGTCCCAGTTAGGATGGAGGTGGATTCGGGTACATCCTACTCCATCGTGTCCTAGAAAGAGTTTCTGCGCATTCCCCCCAATTCACACCCAAAACACAAGGCTTTCAAGACGTCCTTGTGGGATGTGCAAGGCAGCCTGATTCCTGTTTTGGGGGTGGTGGACTTCACGGTTAAGTTCAAGGGTTTCACTGAAAAACTGCCCCTCGTGGTCCTTAAGTGAAGCTCGAACTGTCTTTTGGGGGTCCAGTGGTTTGCCCCTTTGGGAATTGAACTGTCCAGCATCAACACCATTGAGACTGACCCAGTGCGAGACGTGTGCGATGCACACCCAGCAGTTTTTGAGGGGAGGGCATCGAAATGAGCTTTAGAGAAGGCCCATCTACTGTATATTTATCTAAAGGGAGACTATATAGATACCCTGCAGTGGTGGGTTTACAACTGCCTAGGAGTTTAGTCTCGTCGAGCGGTCAGGCCTCGTTGGGCGGTCGGGCGAGCTCCTCCGGTCCCTCGCTGGGCGGTCGGGCGAGCTCCTCCGGTCCTTGCGCCGTTGTCTGCAGACTTTGGCTATGTGCCCACGTCGCCCGCAGTTGTGGCACTCGGCCTTTCTGAACGGGCACCTGGCACGGTCGTGAGTCGCTCCGCAGCCGTCGCAACGCCGGCCCTCCTTCCGGACCCTCCGGACGTCCTCATCATCGCTGCTTTCGGCGGACGATTTCGAAATTCGCCGGGCTGCGTGCACCGAACTCTCTGCTTTGTCGGCCTTCGGCCGCCAGTCCTGGAGCTCTTGCACCCCTGCCTTCGTGGCTTCCGCGGCCTGTGCCGCTTTCAGGACCTCCTGCAACGTGGGGGGCGGCTCCTGATTCATTAGCGTGCGCTGAATCTCGGCGTCCTTCAGGCCGCATAGCACGCAGTCCCTGAGGGTGACTTCCAAATTCTCCCATTTGCACGGGCCGGCAGCCAGGCGCAGGGCCGCTACGAAAGCGGCGACCGACTCATCAGGCGCTTGGACTCGCCTCCAAAACGCGCTCCGAGCGGGAAACATCGCTACCGAGGGCCGGAAATGGTCTCGCAGCACCTTCAGGAGTTCCTTTGCCTTGAATTCATCTGCCTTTTTGGGTGTGATGAGGTCAATTAATACCCTCTTGCCGTCGTGCCCGAGCATTCTGGTGAGGATGGCTCTCTTCTTTGCCTCGTCCGTCACCTCGAACTCCACCAGCGCGCCTTGGAAGTCCATTTCGAAGAGTTCCCAATCTTGCGGTTTCTTGATGTCGAAACCGGCGTATGTCTTGGTCCCGTGGGCAGCCATCATCCCACCTTCGTCGCCAATTTAGTGTATGGGACCAAAGACACCAGGACAGCCAAAGAGCTGGCTTAACACAACTTTATTACATGCTGGTCAGACGGAACATGAGGTAATGGCGGACGAACAGCTCAATATATACAGTGGCTATACATTTGAATGTGGCTCCTTGATAGCCTATTGGCTACAGGCTGCGTGACGTCATTGCAGGTCACGCCCTTCTTGTCCAGGTGAAGGTAGTGGCGGGAATCTTCCCACGCTGTTGTTCTAGGTGAGTCTTGGACCAATGAGCTTGGACGCTCGCTATTGCCATCTAGTGGTCACTAGCTCGCGTCCTATTAAGGTTACAGTGATGCAGCTGGAGGTTACAATGTTACACATAGAAAAGGTTACATTGGATACACATGGATAGGTACATTGTTTAAAGGCACAGGCTTTAGGACACAACAGGAGAGAAGCCAAGGCTGCAGAGTTCCTAAACACAGGTACGGTGCCAACATGATTGGTAGCTGCCTGACAGCAGCAGGGGCACCGGGCCTGTTGGGCTGGCAAGGGACATTTTGCTATCAGGGCTAAGGCAAACTGTGCAGGTCACACTTAGAGGTTGGAGAGATTTACATTCAATGCTACAGCTCTGATTTAGGAAGCAGAAAGGAAGAATGGCCATGAGATACAAAATGCATATATCTTTTAAAGAAAACCTGTTTGCATAAACCTAATAAGAATAATTCTGGGCAAAAAAAAATGGTTTACGTAAAGATAAAAAGTTCAAAGAGAAATTTGGAGGACTTTTAAGGATAATGTGTGTGTCTGCTAGGATTGTCTATGCAAAGCATTGGAATGAACAAGGTATCCCCAATACAGAAGAATGGACTACAACATTAATGGACTTAATGGAAATGGGAAAATTGTCAATGGATTTGAAGAAAAACACACCAGATGTTTTCTGGAAGATTTGGAACCCCCTCATGGAACATTGGACAAATAAATATTTATGGGGATATTATAATGAGAGATAAATGTAGTTGGGTGGGTGTTATTTGGGAGACCAGATTATAACCAGAGAGAGGGAGCATAAGGGTGTTTGATCCTTTTACCAGTCATTTTTCCACTCAAAGTTTTATATCCTATTCTGCTCCCTGCTATGAGGTTCTAAACACATATTCAGGATACAAACCCATCACTTCAGAGTACAAGGATGGCCTGAGGGACAAGCAGGCATACAGCTTGACTGGGGATGTTGGAGTGGGAACAAAAAGACCACAACAATTAATGAATTGTCCACTATTACCTTATATTAATGGACTCCTCTGTGATGCCTTTGGATTTCAGATCAGGCTTCACTGAATAAAATCTGAACAGAGAGAAGAAACTATAATCACAAAATCACTATTTCATAATTATAGATTGTAATTGTTTGAGAATATTTATTTTAAAGTTTTCTGCTTACTTTGTGAGGAAGAACTCAATCTACTTTTAGGACAAAAAGAAGAAAAGCACATTTTCTTTAATTTCCAAACGTAGCACACAGAAAGAAAGGCATTGGTATTTTCTCACAGATATAATTATTTGGTAAGACCAGCTAATTTTTCACATCACTTTCATGTTTTAAGTGGTTAGCCAAGACTAATAATTGCTAAAGAAGGAAATATCTCTCCAATAATTTAGTTGGCTAGGATGATGGAGGCAGGAGTGGACAATAAACATCAAAGAGTAGAATGTACATATCTGAGTATACATATCTGGGTATATATGTACACAGGATCTCTTAACATTCCAATCCATTTGGACAGAAAATGTTATATAAAATCAAAAACAAGCTTGGATTGAGGAAAATCTGATTGGAGAAAATCCCAATTCCTTTTCTTAAAAATCATTTATGTGTGCTTATATGTGCTGCCACTGCTATTTTTCAGCTGTTAGTACATATTAAACACAGATGTATCCTGCCTGGGAGTTTAACATTTCTGTTCAACCATATCCCCCACTCAAAAGAAAAAATAAACAAACCTGTAAGAGATACACCGATCTCCTTTTTAAAATACAGTATGTCTGAAATTTTTGAGATACTGTTTTTGCTGGCATATAAGACACACATCATTATTACCCATATAGCCCACTATAGGCAACTATATACAGTACAAGATGCACTCCATTTTCCCCACTGTATTTTAAGGGAGGGAAGTGAGTCTTATAAGCCAGCAAATATGCTATTAATTATAAATAGAAATAGCCATACTAAAGGGAAAAATTCTTTTCTACAGCAAATTGAAGCCCAGAAAGTTACAGAAATGTATAATGAAGAATGATATTGATACACATTACTTTTGCTACATGAACAAAACCTTTGAGACTTGAGCCCTTCTATAAACAGTACCTTTTTAGATTTTTTGCCCTATCACCATTGTGGAACACGAGGAATATGGAGTAGCCATTTCTGAAGAAGATTTCTAAGGCAACCTCCTGTAAGGGGAAAAAATCAATTGTCCTGTGGTCAGTTTATAAAGGAAAATGTATCTGTATTTCTTTATATGTATATGCAGCTGTTCTTCAAAGACACCCACTGCAGAAATAAAATAATGGAATGGTAAGACTGGCAGAAATAATTAAAAACAATGGTATGATAAAACGAGCAGGACAACTGAGAAGGCCCAAATTAAAAAGATGTACAGTAAAACCTCGCAAAACAGTGCCTCACTTAGAGACTAACTCGCTTAAACAGCAGAATTTTCACTGAATGGTCGCCTCACTTAACAACTAAAACCAACCAAAAACTCGCTTAACAACGAAGTCAGGGTTTGCAACACACACACCCGCCAGAAGTCACAATTGGTCACTTACAATGGTGTTTCACTTAAAGAGCAAACTCGCTTAAAGAGCAATCCCGTGGAACGCATTATGCTCTTTAAGTGAGGTACCACTGTACTGCATTTAAAAACTATTCCTGAAAGTCAGAAGCAAGGGGAAAGACCACACTGAGTGACACAAGAGAAAGCCCTCTCCTATACTTCAGGTAGTCCTCTGCTGGCCACTGTATCCACAGAGGGTCTTCCCTGTAGGTCTTAATGACTAGTAGGCAGATTCATAACATGACAGGTAGTCTTTTAGGAAGACAGGCCAACACCTTTGGCAACCCACTTTTAAGACCCATTATGTATTACCAAATCAGGATGATCTTTACTAAAGACCTATTGGGGCTAACAAGACTACAATCGATATCGGTGGGAACTGTAAGCTGTTGCTCCATGCAATGGGCATTCAGGAGGGCAGATCAGAGAGGGCCTAGCTGTGAAATGTTCTTGTAATCCTATCTGTCCAGTCAGACTGTTGCCTCTATTTTTTTACTAGGAAGGGCTATAAATTTTTTTTAGATCAGACTGGCACCATACTTGAAGATGATTATCTGTTTTCTTCTTGTATCACAGCTGCTTAAGCTATAACCCAGGCAGGAATATTCAGGTCTAGAAATCCCCCACCTTTGGTCCAAAGGTGGGGGATTTTCAGCTTTGCAAACAATTTGGACTGGTTGCAATAGAATTCAAAATAGTTTTAATTATAATTCCCTTAGCCCAGAGGTTCTCAATGCTTTTGCACCATGGGCTGGACCCTGCCCCCTCAGACAGCTGAGCAGGCTGGACATGTGGTTCTCCCCACTGTAAACATTGCCATAAAATGCGTCCACTGCTGTCGTAAGTGTGTCTACTACAGCCGTGGGTGTATTTATGTGTTTTTTTTTTGCTGTTTTCATCACTTCCGGCAGCAGAAGTAGTGGTGGTAGGAGCGAGGGTGGCAGGCCACATGAAATGGTGCCATGGGCCAGGTCTGGCCTGTTGGCCATAGGTTGCTAACCCCTGCCTTAGCCCTCTACAATTAACCATGCTGGCTGGAAGCTGAAGTCCAAAACACTTAAGAGGTTCAATAATGTTCACCTCTGCTTTGGTTCGAAGGAATTGGGATGAATGTACCAAGCTATGGATTCTATTTGCCCTTTTCTCACATTTACAGTTTGTTTACTCACTCTCCATTATGAGGGAGATTCACTACAAAAAGGACCTAAAATAAATCTCTGAAATTCTTCAAAGCAAGACATAACTGAACAACAAAATGGAGCAACATCTAATACATTCCGAAATCTGGGGGAATGGAATGAATCATATAGAGTATATGTATTTAAATAATCAGACACATTCTTGGCTGTATTTTATGTCTTTGCCAGACACCCTCTCTTAAAGAAAAGATCTATATGAATAGCTGCTTCCTACCTGAAGAAGAAAACGCATTGGCCGGATTTCTTTAATATCACAGAACGAATAGCAGGAACATGTAGGTTGTCCCATGGACTGATCTTTGTGGCATAAACTGTAAATGAATGAATCACTAATACTAAAGGGGGAAAAAAGATAACACACCTAGTTAAGAATGATACAATTAACCTGGGTGCCCTAATAAGGTCCTCCCCTCCTGCATCTTACTGCCTGCACAATCAAAGGTGAGCAATTTCTTCTAGGCCTAGAGCAGGGATGCCCAAACTACGTCCTGGGGGCCAGATCTGGCCCCCAACACCAATTCATTCGGCCCCCAATGCCCTCGTTGCTCCCAGAAGTGGAAGTAAAATGCGACGAGGGCTTCATATGCTGGATGAATTGGCATGGGGCCCAGATCTGGCCCATAGTGACCAGCCCCCTGAACCATGTGACCGGGCCGCAGGCCAATAGGTTTGGGCACCCCTGGCCTAGAGTAACAAAAATCAGTTGATTCTGGAACTAATTCTCTCCCTCCCTCCCCCCCTTTCTCTCACACACAATATTTGAGCCTGCATGTGGCTAGGTTATCCTGATCAGGTTATCCTGCTATGGTAATAGAGTGGACCATACTGCCAGTGACTCAATGCTGATTGTCAGGCATTGTTAACTAACTTGATAACACTGAGGACTAATGGCCTCAGGTGCCTAAGTCCACAGGGAAGGCGCCATACATGTGCTTTTTACTTCAGCTTCCTGGAGCGATGAGGGCAGTGTGGGTCGGATGAATCGTAGTAAACCCATTCATGTGGATTCACAGGGTGCTTGGGCTTCTGGGAATTGAAGCCCTAGAACATCTGGAGTGCCAAGGTTTGCCATCACGAACCTATAGCTACAACATTTTAGTGCATAGAAAGAGAAAGAGAAAGAAAGGCCATTTTTCCTCTCATCAGGATGTGAGGGTTCTGTGGCCCTTAGAAAGCACAGCTATTAGAACCACTATTCTTCTCAAGGCCCTGAGTTCTTATGTCCTTGTGTGCTACAATCCACAAGATTCCAGAGAAGGAAAAGAAGATGGTCCTTCTTTCTCTCCTTCCTTTCCCCTTCTCTCTACAGCCACTGGACCTCAGCCCTTTCTACCACAATCTCTGGCCTACCTAACATTGGACTTTGGGAGGGAAGGTAAGTAGGTTTTATGAAAAGTGCATTATGGACAACTCCACTGACTTAAAAAGAATCCATAAAGATCTTACACTAGTGAAAGAGAAGATTAAATGTCAATTATTGGATGGAAGTTATTCTTCTAAGATCATCAAGGGAGCAGAAACTTGGACTGAGATGGCCCATAGATAACAACTATTGCCAGATTCTCTAAGAGTTTTTGTATTGGTCACTTCTGCTTCTTGGAATATTCATATTTCTCATTTCCTACCACAGAAATAATCCATAAACATTGGCATATTGTTAAATATCTATCAGGTTGTGCTTTAATACTCCCTATAAGATTTAGTGTTTTAAAAAAAATAAAGATTATTTAATAAACTCTGGTATTGATTCTTCCATCACAAAAGAACCTCAGAATAAGAGTTGTTTTAGATGTGGAAGATGCAAATAATGACCACTGTAGGTTTATCATTTTACATTCTTCCAACCTTGCCACAGAATACTTTTGTTATTTACAGAAGAGTCTTCCCTTTTGGTTTATTATATGTGGGCAAGACTACCCATACCATCTATGCATGCATTATAGAAGGTCATTCTAAAATTAAGAACAAAGTGCCTGTACTTGTTATACCACTGCTAAAACACTTTATGGATTTGAAGCATGGGAACTCAGGTTTGTGATACTGATACTATCTATACAAATAGATATGATTAGGTAGACTAGGAGAAGCTTTTTTAAAGCAAAGAAAGCAAAATGGATTTTTTTTTAATAACTGAATTCAACAGGGGAGGAAAGAAACGCTCCCACTGGGCTGCTGGGCAGAGGGGCAGGGTGAACTTGTTGGGGTGACTGCATGGGAGCCCACGGAGAGGGCTCCGAGTGCAACCTCTGGCACACATGCCACCACTGTTATATTGTGTGCATTATCTAAGATTTGGTGTATAAAGCAATCAAATGGCATAGCCATTTCACTCTCAGTGAGTACTGTTTTTCAAGCAAAGCCAGTTAATTGCTATTTTATTTAGTAATTCCTATTCCTTGATACACTAGTTCAGTAGGCATTTTTTTTTTGAGATTCAGAATGTTCATAACATAATAGCTGGTTACATTTTATAAACATGGATAACTCCTCTAACCTTGGAGGTTCATAGAATCATATAATAACTGAGTTGGAAAGGGCCTTTTAGGCCATTGAGTCCAACCCCATTCAATGCAGGAATCTGAATAAAAGCAGATATAACAGATAGCTGTGCAATTCTCTCTTGAATGCTTCCAGTGTTGGATAAATCATTATGATTTATTTGGGAGCTTTTAAAAATAGTTTTTGAAAGTTCAGAAGGTCTGTCTCACATTTTCCAGAACTGGGTAAAGCTCTTGTTTTTTGGCTTTGTAATGTGTCTGTACCCATACTTAACTGTTAGCAATTGCACATACTTGTACCAAGTATATAACCATATACTGATTGGTTATAGCCATACTTTACAACCTGCCTTTGTATTCCTCACATTTTTTTATTTTTTATTTCTGGTAAAATAATACAGTTGTCTCTTTCTAATGCTTAGGTTGTTTCTGTCTCTGTGCACCTAGATTTTTGGATTTCACCACGCACAGAAAAATTAGTTACAACATGACATTCATTTCATAGTATCTGGGTCCCCAAAACATTGTGAAATGGTACATATATCTAAGAACTGCTTAGAAGAAGGAGATACATCACCTGGACAAACAGTGTCTTGAGCAATAAACCTCTTCCAGGTGGGATAAAGTAAAATACTTGCAGACATAAAAATGTTCTTGACCAAACAAAAGCACTCCTTCCAATGCCATGTGTCCTTGAACAACCACCACAGATTGTCTGTATCTAATCTAAAGAAGGAAGCAGATAAAACATTTGAAGCATTAAAGCACTTTGGAGGATGTTTGCAAGAATTTATGTCATTTCATTTAACACTCACAAGTGATAAGGGCAAGTTTTCTTTGTTATGTCGTTCGTATTTTTGTAAATATTTTCAAGGCACAATATCAGAATTGGCCACTAGATGGAGCCACAAAGTAATCCTTTGTACAGGTGAAACTCGGAAAATTAGAATATCGTGCAAATGTCCATTCATTTCACTTAAAAGGTGAAACAAATATATGAGATAGACTCACTACATGCAAAGCGAGATATGTCATGCCTTAATTCGTTATAATTGTGATGATCATGGCGTACAGCGTACATGAGATCATATGATGATTATGGGGTACATGAGATTGGGGGTTGGTGTTTTCATAAGCTGCAAGCCATAAGCATCAATATTATAACAAAGTAAGGCTTGAACTATCTCGCTTTGCATGTAATGAGTCTATCTCATATATTTGTTTCAACTTTTAAGTTGCATTACTGAACTGAATGAACATTTGCACGATATTCTAATTTTCTGAGTTTCATCTGTATATTTCTGAGAACAGGTACTAGGCATGCAATTTGCTAACCAACTCTTCCTGTCATATAATATTTACATATTATTGCAACCTGACTGGCTCAGAATTATATGTCATATAATAAATTCATTTTTTAAAAATAATGTCCCAGGCTCTGATCTGAATAGAATGTTATAGGGGAAAGAATGGATTTGTGACTGTGTGTGAATTCACAATACATGGGCAAGAGACTCAACATGTGTCCTTCTGTCACAAAGATTTGCCATCCTTTTGGAAACCTGAAGCGGAAGAAGCGGAAGTAGGGTTACCATAATTCCTTCTCACAAAAACGGGATAGAAGTAAAGATTGCCCTTGCTCGAAAGCCAATCGTATCTGACTCTAGGGTTCAGTGCTCATCTCTGTTTCAAAGCCGAAGAACCAGTGCTGTCTGCTTCTGCAGACGTTTCTGTGGTCATGCAACAGGCATGACTAGACACCAGAGTGCATGGGACGCTGTTTACCTTCCCACCAAAATGGCCCCTATTTGTCTACTTTCCTTTTTTTGCTTTCAAACTGCTAGGTTTGCAGGAGGTGGGACAAAGTCGGGAGGCGGGAAGGAGCTCATTCCATTCTGCAGTATTCAGGTATCGAACTGCTGCTGCTACAGAGAACAGATGCCAGGTGCATTTCTCCCCACCCCCTTGTTTACCAAGCTTCTGCTGCCGCCACCTACTGGTTGTTCCAATAGAAGTGGAAGAATTTTTTTTCTTCCAAATCAAGTGGTTTGAAATACGTGAAATTTTCATGTTTTTTATCGAACCATGCAAGACAATTACAAAACGTGAAAATCACAGTTTTCCGTTACATATTTTTAGTGTAAGGGACCAAAGACAATGAAACAGCCGAAGGGTTGGCTTAACACAGGTTTATTGCATGATGATCCGGAGGAACATGTGGTAATGGCGGATTAGTAGCTCAATATATACAGCTGGCTATACATTTGAATGTGGCTCGTCGACAGACTATTGGTTGCTGCCTGCGTGACATCGTAGAAGGTCACGCCCTTCTTGACCAGGTGAGGAGGTCGCGGGGAATCTTCCCGCGCTGCTGAACCAGGTGAATCTGAGCCATGAGAGCTGGACGCTCGCTACTGCCCTCTGGTGGTCACTAGCTCGCGTCCCCTTATCAGGTTTACATTGATACAGCTGATGGTTATAATGTTGCACACAGAAAGGTTACATTGTTAACACATGGCAAAGGTACATTGTTAAAGGCACAGCTTTACAGAACACAACATCCCTCCCCCCTAGGATGAGACGAAGTCTCTCAGCCAAGATGGCTTGTTGCATGTGCGTTTGGGCCGTGAAGAGGGCTGCCCCCCCGGGGGCGTTATTGCTTCTTTGTTCCCTGGTCCCTTGTCCTGAAATAGGAGAGGGAGACTTGTTAGTGGCTTGCCGCTGTCTGGCGGCCTTAGGGGAAGGGAAAAACTCCATTGTGGGCAGACCGGGGGCAGTCGGGGCTAATGAAAAACCCCTCTCCTCGCTTGGACGGGTGGGGGACCACTCCGAAACCCCCCCGGTTCTGAAAATCAAAATCTAACTTAGTAGGGGTGTCCGCATTTGTGGGGACCTTCCGCGAGATATGTATGGGGTCGGGTCCCTCCTCCTTGGAAAGATCCCCCAGGGTATCTACGAGGATATCCTCCTCCCCCCTTGGTGGGGGCCCGCGGTCCCCCTTCCCTCCCCCTTGGGCTGAACGGGTGGGGGAGAACCCTAATGCTGACTTACGCCCTGCTTGGTCTGTGCCCTGCTCATCGGAGACCCTGCGTCGGAGCTGGTCCGTGTGCCACCTCCACAGGAGCCCTGTGCTGGTTTCCACGCGGTACGACACGGGGCCGGTTTGCTCCACAACTACGCCCGGTACCCAGGCTGGGCCCGTGCTGGCGTAATTCCTGCAATGCACGGGGGCGCCTACACTGAAACTCTTTGCAGCCTCTAGCCCGATGTTCCTTCCTTTGTCCTCTACCCTCGTGGGGTCTAGCCTAGTAAGGATGGTGGTCAGTTTCCTGCGCATTAAGAGCTCTGCGGGGGAGTATCCTGATGCCAATGGGGTCACCCTGTACCCTAGCAGAAACTGACACACTTGTAGGTTCAGATCCCCTGGGCCCATGCGCCGCAACGCGTCCTTCGTGGTGCAGACGAGGCGCTCTACTTGGCCATTGGTGGCTGGGTGAAACGGGGCGGAGGTGATATGCCGAACGGCGTTGATCTCCATGAATGCCCTAAACTCGGAGGACGTGAAACAACTAGCGTTGTCGCTAATTAACATGTCGGGTATGCCGAACGTGGAAAAGAGCCTCCGCAAATGCCTAATGGTCTGGGCCGAGGAGGTGCTCGTGACTGGGATAACCTCCAACCATTTGGAGAAAGCGTCCACTACAAGAAGGAACAGGGTGCCTCTGAACGGGCCCGCGAAATCAACGTGCACCCGGGACCACGGCCCCTTAGCCGCGTCCCATTCCCTGTGGGGAAGGCGGGCCTCCTCTGGTCTGGAGCATTGGCAACTATCACAAGTGCCGACCATGTGCTCGATGTCGGCGTCGAGCTGGGGCCACCAGAAGTAACTCCGGGCCAGCGCCTTGGATCGTACGATACCGGGGTGGCTGACGTGCAGCAGTTTGAGCACCCGCGGCCGAAGGGAAGTGGGAATCACCACCCGCTGCCCCCACAAGAGGCACCCCCTCTCTAGGGACAGTTCTAGCTTTTTTCTGAAAAATGGAGCGAACTCCTCCGCTGGGGAGGACGCCGGCCACCCTTTCTGCACCCAGGAGCTAACCGCCGCTAACGTCTTGTCCTTCTCTGTCGCTTTGGCAATGTCGGCGGGCACTACGGGGGGCGAATCCAGCACCTCTATCATGAGAACCTGATGGTCCCGCTCCCCCTTGCTCACCTGGCTGGGCGTTAGGGGAAGGGGAGACCTAGATAGAGCGTCCACATGGCTGATCTCTTTTCCGGGCCGGTAGACCAACGCGTGCTGATACGCGTTGAGAAAAATGGCCCACCTGAGCATCCTCGGGGACAGGATCTATGGGGTGGGCTTATCTGCGGTAAAGATGCCTAGCAGGGGCTTGTGGTCCGTCACAATGGTGAAGGGGCGGCCATACAGAAAATCGTGAAATTTTTTCGTCCACGCGACTATTGCTAGTGCCTCCCTGTCTGTCTGTGCGTAGTTTCTCTCCGCTTGGGACAGGGACCTGGAGTAAAATGCTATCGGGGCCTCCCTTCCGTTTTCCAACACGTGGCACAGCACCGCCCCCACCCCCACTGGAGATGCATCACAGGTCAGAACTACTGGGCGTTTGGGGTTGAAGTGGGTCAGTATGGCGTCGGACGCCAGGAGGCTTTTTAACTCACTAAATGCCCTTTCTTGGTCATCGCCCCACTTCCATGCCTGGTCTTTCTTTAGCAGTTTGTGTAGCGGCTCAGCCACCGCTGCCTTTTGGGGGAGGAAGGAGTGGTAAAAGTTGAGCAGCCCTAGGAACGACTGCAGCTCGGGCTTGGAGATGGGGCGGGGGGCTTTCTTAATGGCTGCTACCTTGGACTTGGATGGTTTTATTCCCTCAGGAGTCACACAAAACCCTAGGAACTCAACCTCGGTTGCGAAGAAGACGCATTTGTCCTTCCGCAGCCTCAGCCCCGCTTTTTCGAATATTGTCAGGACCTTCCCCAACCTCTTGGCCAATTCAACCCGACTCCCCCCCGTTATTAACACGTCATCAAAATAAGGCAACACCCCCTCCAGTCCCTTCAGGAGGCGTTCCACGAGTTACTGGAAAATTCCAGGCGCTGAATTCACGCCAAACTGGAGGCACGTCACCTGGAACGCCCCCTTATGGGTGACTATGGTCTGCGTAGCAGTGGCGGCAGGGGACACCGTAAGCTGCTGGTAGGCCTGTGCTAAGTCGAGCTTAGCGAAACACTTCTCCCCGTGTAACCTGGCCAGCAGATGGCTGACTACCGGCACCGGATATGCATTCGGGCGGATCGCCTTGTTGATGGTGCACTTGTAGTCGGCGCATATGCGGACCTCCCCATTGGCCTTTAGTGCGGTTACAATTGGAGTTTCCCACTCCGCAGAATCTACAGGCACAAGGATCCCCTGACCTACCAATTTGTCCAGTTCCGCCTCTATCTTGTCCTTGAGTGCGAACGGCACCCTGCGTGGTTTAAGGCGAATTGGACGGACCTCCGGGTCCAGGTCGAAAGTCACTGGGGGCCCCTTGAATTTCCCCAGTCCTTTTTTGAAGACTTCGGGGTGCGCCTCACACACCTCCTGAATTGGATCAGTCCCAACAGCGTGCATCCCAACGGCGTGCACCCCCCAATAAACAACCCCAGGGGCTGGAACCATTGAGTCCCGAGGAGGCTGCAATCTCCCCCTTTGAGCACGACTAGGGGAAGGGACGCGGCGTGCTCCTTGAATTTGACCTGAAATTCTCCGACCCCCAACACTGGAATGCTGTTCCCTTGCACGTCCCGTAGTGTGGACCTCAAAGCTTTGAGCTTGGGTCGCTTGTGGGGGGCAATTCCCAAAAACTCCCTCTGGGAAATGATTGAATATGAGGACCCCGAGTCAATTTCCATCCTAATGGGAACCCCTTGGACTAGTACCTCAACAAAGTAGCGGGGGTGTCCTGTAGACACGCTGAACACTGGGGCGTCATCCTCGCTGCCGTCGGAGATGCGGCCCACGCCGTCCGGCTTCCGCGTGGCCTGGGCGCCGTCCTTTGGTCTCGTTGAGCGGTCTTGTCCCGCGGAGCGGTCTGCGGAGCTCCTCCGGGTCTCGCGCTTCTTCCTGCACACCTTGGCGATGTGCCCGCGGCGGCCGCAGTTATGGCACTCGGCCTTCCTGAACGGGCACTTTACGCGGTCGTGGGCCGCTCCACAGCCGTCGCATCGCCGGCTCTCCTTCCGGACCCTCCGGACGTCCTCGTCGTCGCTGCTCTCTGTGGACGACCTCGGAGCTCGCCGGGCCGCCTGTACCGGAGTCTCTGCCTTGCTCGACTTCGGCCGCCAGTCCTGGAGTTCTTGGACCCTGGCCTTCGTAGCTTCTGCGGCCTGGGCCGCTCTGACGACCTCCTGCAACGTGGGAGGTGGCTCTTGGTTCATTAATGTGCGCTGGGTTTCGGCGTCGTTCAGGCCGCACAGCACACAGTCCCGGAGGGTGATTTCGGCATTCTCCCATTTGCACGGGCCGGCCGCCAGCCGCAGGGCCGCCACGAATGCGGCGACCGTCTCCCCGGGCGCTTGGACTCGCCTCCAGAACGCACTCCGAGCGGGAAACATCGCCGTGGCGGGCCGGACGTGCTCACGCAGCATCTGCATGAGTTCCTTGGCCTTGAATTCGCTCACCCTCCTCGGTGCAGTCAGGTCCACCAAGGTCCTTTTGGTTTCTTGTCCGAGCATCCTGGTGAAGATGGCCCTTTTCTTCGCCTCTTCCGTGACTTCGGACTCGATCAGTGCGGCCTGGAAGTCCATCTCGAAGATCTCCCAGTCGCCCGGTTTCCTGATTTCGAAACCGGCGCATGTCTTGGTCCCGTGGGCTGCCATATCCCACCTTCATCGCCAATTTAGTGTAAGGGACCAAAGACAATGAAACAGCCGAAGGGTTGGCTTAACACAGGTTTATTGCATGATGATCCGGAGGAACATGTGGTAATGGCGGATGAGTAGCTCAATATATACAGCTGGCTATACATTTGAATGTGGCTCATCGACAGACTATTGGTTGCTGCCTGCGTGACGTCGTAGAAGGTCACGCCCTTCTTGACCAGGTGAGGAGGTCACGGGGAATCTTCCCGCGCTGCTGAACCAGGTGAATCTGAGCCATGAGAGCTGGACGCTCGCTACTGCCCTCTGGTGGTCACTAGCTCGCGTCCCCTTATCAGGTTTACATTGATACAGCTGATGGTTATAATGTTGCACACAGAAAGGTTACATTGTTAACACATGGCAAAGGTACATTGTTAAAGGCACAGCTTTACAGAACACAACATCATGGCAACTCTAAGTGGAAGCTGAGTCCTGGCCAAACTCTCTGTAAAGAGGCATCTTTAATGATATCTGATGGGAAATGTATACTTCCTTTCCTTTTTTAAAATAAAAGTTGCCAAGGAATACTATAAGCTTAACAGAGAAGTAACAGACAAGAAGCTGTTTAACTCCTGCTCCCTTGCTTCCTCCCTGCTCAAAACCACAGCTGAAAAACAGAAAGGAGAAAATGACCAAAAAGGAAAACATTAAGCATTCCCATTCAAATTTTACAGCCCTCTGAGATTGCTTTTGTGTCATTTTTGAAATGCAGAGAAGGATTTACAAAGGTACAGTATGTCAAATACATTTAAGGCCAGCTAATTTTTTTAAAAAAATAACCTTTGCATCAAATATATAATGAATTAAAGGTTGCAAATGTCTCATTTTTTTGTTTCCATGCTTTTCACTTTCACCCTCTGAAACAAAATGCTTGAACCAATCCAGCTGGTAAAAGCTAGCTGGAAGAGACAGTATCCTTGGATAGCTCAGGGTAGAAACCACTGGGACCTGCCTAGTTTGGCAGCCAACCAGTAGCTGAGTTCCCAGATACACCTCACTTTCCCTGTCAATCCATCATTTATTGTCATTGTTTTGCAAGCAATGGTTCCTCAGTTGGGTCAACTGATGCTGATCCTGCATCAAGGTTATCCTACTTTAACCAATCAAGCTGCATCCAGCAATTCCCCCTTTCTTCTTGGACTACATATCTCCAACCAAGCATGCTGTTAATGATGCCATAAAACTCAGATGTTTCTCTCAGTCAGCACCAGAAAGCATCAGAATAGTGACATCAAGGAGGCAGCTTTGTACATGTAGCCCCACAGGGTGAATTGTGTATTGTTAGCTAATGAAGAAGCAGAGAGTCTGAAACTGACATAGATTAACTACATTTCAGTTCTCAGATGAGAACCAGAACTGGTTCACTGGCTACTTGAATAATTATTCAATGATGCAAAGGTGACATGAAATAATTGCTTACAAACATATCTCCAAACCACAGTTCCAGACAACTAATCCCAAACATATTTCTTTGGGGAAATGAGCATTGGGTTGCTCAGTTTGCTCAGGGATGCATATGATTAATTGAACTGACATTACCCTGACACCAAAGACAGGTGTCAATTTTATTGGTACAAGGTGCATGTACAAACAAAAGTCTGACATACTAGACAGATAATGCAACCCAAATACAAAGGTGCACTAGCTATAGGAAAGTTTGGGCTGGATGAATATTTTGGTGATTTAGATATCTAGCTGTGGAGCAAGAGGTTGGAAATTCAATATTCAACTGTACATCCTTGGAGAAGAGTCAGACTAAGAGATCTTGGCCATGCTCCACAGTACCAAGATAACATGAGAAAAAGGGAGTGATAAACCACTTCTGATTATTGTCTACCTCGAAAACCTTGAAAAGTGTGACTATATGTCAGAATTGACTTGATGGCATGCAGTTATAAGATGGTTGTGTAGTTCAGTAAATTAGGTATCACTGGAGTCAGAGGTTGGAAGTTCACTTCTCCACTATGCATCCCAGATAGAGACAGTCTGTATGGCCTTGGGCAAGCTGCTCAGTCCGATGACAGTCCCAGAAGAAGGGAACGACAAACCACTTCCAAATACTTTCTATCTAGAAAATCCTGAAAAGAGTCTCAGGAGATTTGAAATGTACAGAAACTCCTTGTGCACAATTGTCCTTCTGATAGCTGATCTTACATCTGTTGATACAACTGGATCTACCAGCAGAACTGTGATGCTGACTGAGACCAGCTAACAGAAAATTAAAAAAAGAACTGGCAGAAAAAAAGGTGGAACAAAAATCCACAAGTGATGCTGTTTAGCACAATATACACTGATATGTTTTCCGTTTAAATGTAGCATGACTCACCTTTAAGGGGAAAGAAAACCAAAAAAATCCCCCTCCTGTTGCATCCTCCATGCTTTGCTTAAGCTGCTTAACAATGTTGAGAAATGGAAAGCTTACTTGCCACTAGTCTGCAGAAAGGAAGTGACAGGAGGTTTTGCATTTCTTTTTAATTGTTGCTGGCTGACATAGTGCAACATTGTTTTGAGAGGTACACAGAAAGAGCCTCCTTGAAGATTGTGCTAGGGATTGATTATGAGTAGGCTGGTTCATGGTGGCTTGTATGTCATATGATTGCTGGGAAATGAAGTGAACCCAATCTGGACCAAACTGGAACAAATGCCCACCTGATTTAATCCTATGTCCACACTACAGCTCTTGCCTGATTCCTACTCCTTTTCACAATTTTACCTAGATAAAATTAATGGTTCACGTGGCAGCTTCTAGTTCTCTCAGATTAACTTTCCCAGTGTATGGACCAATAATATTTCTTTTTGATTTTCTACTTTTTCTTCTTTATTATTGGTCTCTTTCATTATTTACCCAGTTATTGCAGTTTTAATTCTTTTAATTCAATCAGCTCAATGGTTTAGCTATCTGGCTGCGGAACCCGGGGGGTGGGTGGGGGAAGTCAGCCTCAGTAGCCATGGGCAAGATGCACAGTCCCAGAGCACCCCCAGAGAAGAGCATGATCAACCACTTCTATGTATGCTCTACATAGAAAACTCTGGCCAGGGTCACCATAAATCAGAACTGATATGATGACACACAATTATTATTAAATAGGGTACAGTTTCCCACTCTGTCAAAATGCATCAGAAACATATTAAAGCATTACCTGAACTTAGTACAAAATCAAGAGAAGAAGTAATCATGTATGAGTGAGAAATGTACGAACACAGGTTTAATGGGAAATCTCTATAGGATACAAAATGCTGACCCATTCAGTTAATGTGTCTACTAATACAAATCTCCAAAAAGTCTTTATGCAACATGGAATTTGCCAAACCTTGAGAAATTCCTGGCCTGCAGTGAGCAGCTTCACATGTTCCTGACTATATTTGAAACTTAAAAACTATTTCAGAAATAACTGCATTTATTTGCTTTAGAGTTTAAGCTTGCTAAGCAGCTGAATAACAGCAGTGCTCTTTCAGGGCTTGTTTCTTGTTCTTGCTCTGTGGTCAACAGACAAATTGAATCAACATGCTAACTGGGCGTAGAACAGATGGTGTTACTCCCTACAGTTTTTTATATTTCGTGTCAACCTTGCTGTTGCTAAATACATATTTCTGGCATGTCCGATGGCTTCCTATAGAGTAATACTGAGCTTGGAGGAAGCCTGAGCATTGACAGCTAGATTATATGGAACAAGTAGGCAAGGGAAACCTGTCTCATAGAGGCTATAACTTTCCACTTTTACTGGGAGCAGCTTAATTATGCTGTCTTCATTTACAAGAAAACTGAAGCCCAAATAAATACATCACACTTTTAAGCAAGAAAAAAAGGCACAAAACAGTACTCTGTCTATTAATGAGGGGTAGAAACATGGCATAAATTGGATGTGATCTTTTTATTAGATTAAACCAACAGAATGATTTGTCTTCCTATTGATTAAATGCCGAAATACATGTAAGCGGGGGGGGGGGGTCTCCTCAGGTGAAATTTCAAGGAGTAAACCAACTGACATCTCTCCTCTCCTATGCCTATAATTTGTCATTAGGATTTTTGTGAGATTTAAGGGAGGAGTTAACTGAATGGATTGGGTCCTGAGTTTGTATTATGAGGTTTTAAAATGTCTTTTATGTAGATTTACTAAGTGAAAAAACTGCCTCCTCCTTTCCAGAGTAACAATTAGTGACATATCTGTCTATTCCTATTTCTAAAGGAGCACCTCCTGGTTTTATCACCAAAGAAATACCTCCTCTGGCAGAACTAGAGAACAGTCAAATTATACATCTAGTACGTAGATAATTCCTGCCTGGCTGGACATCCCACTTCAGTAATGGAGTAGACGGTACAGCCAGCGACTCAATGCCAAGTGTGGGCAGCCATAAATAACCTGACTCCCTAAAGTGACCAATGGTTACAGGCAGATGAGCCCCTTTAGGTGTGGTGATGGCACCCTTAGTGGAGGAAATGTCACTGAAAACCATCATATTGGGCCCAACAGCAAAATGAGCAGTAGAGGAACCACTTCACTGTTCTGATTCCCAACAATCATGAAGGTGGAAGAGGCCATGCTGGATGAACTGGCTGTGAAGGTGCACCTTGTTAATATCCTCAAGGCTGCAGTAGTCCATTGCAGTCACGGTGTTAAATACTGCATGTCTCATTTCATACGTGCCACAGAAGATGGCTCCATGATCACAGTGTGTGGGTCACTTCATGGCAAGCTGGGATCCACCTTAAACAAATTCACGCCAGTGGCATTTTTCCTGTTTGTCATTGTGAAAATGATTTCCAGGAAAAAGTGTATACTCGGATATGAGTAGCAGATGACGATGACGACAATTTTTTATGTTTTTGATGACAAAATATTTAAAGTGTCTTTTTCCATGTTGGCTACAATCTCTCTTAACATTTCCAAAATACAGTAGAACCTCAAACAAAAATTGCCCTGTATAGCAACAAAATCGCACAACAATTAGGGTTTTTTTTTTGGGGGGGGGAGAGGGAATGGTGTCCTGCATAACAATTTTCCCTATGGAAAAAAAATCATACAACATTTTTTCAATGCGAAAAACCACTTAGCAAAAAAACAAACAAACAAACAAACAAACATTGTATGATGCATCCCATAGGGAAATTCGCTATATGATGCATGTATCGTATAACAATTGTTTCGTACAACAATGAGCCCCATGGAATGGATTAAAATCGTTGTATGAGGTACCACTGTGTCCTGAACCCAGAAAGAGCACTGGATTTGTGTGACTTTGTGTCTTTTGCTAGATTATTAAAAATAATGGCACTGAAGAGCCCTCACTCTCTTTATTTAGCAACTCCACCTGTCTTGGATGCTAGAATTGTTAATGTACTGTTCAACAAGTGGTTCACAATGATGACTGTTATTTGGTGAGAGTAACAAATTCAAACATTTGTGGTTGCCTACAAGGAGAAGAGGGTTTAATTAGAAACTGGGCTTTGTGGGGTTGAAAGCAAGGAACTGACTATATAGATTGGCTAGACTCATTACTCTGCATATTCCACAGTAGATGAGCAGTGCATTGCACACACCTCTGTGGCAGAAGTCAATCATTCCTCCAATTGTCTACCGTAGGATTAATTTGTTTTTATTTAAGCCATTTGGTCTACCTGTTACCGACTTAATGCCCAAAATCCAATCAGCAAAAAGTTTTCCATTCTATGTTGTTGTTTTCCTTCATATGTAAGAAAAACAACCTGAAAGCAGTTTGTTTGATGTAACAATGGCCATATGATACAGACTCCTTTAGAAATTTCTTTTTTATATAACGATCCCACTCATAATCACAAGGCAACTGCAAGAATTAACTGAGGGAATGATTGGATTAATGTTCCCCATATCTGTGTCCTTATACAAAGAAGGCAAGTTGATTAAAGAGTTAACTACAGTTCACTTCTTTTTCTAGTAATGTGTTTGGTATGTGCTGAATTTTTTGTATGGGGACAAATTTAATTTACACCCTTCCCAACTACAATTCCATGTCAATAATAATTTTGCTACATGATATACTGTTTCCTTAGATTGGGCCTGAGTAGAATTGGAGATGTTTTCTTGTTCCATTTCTCGGCTTCATTTTAATGTTGTGGATTTTGCTGTGATGCAGTAGTTAAGCTGCAGTAGTAGCCAAAACTTTGCTCACAGTCTGAATTTGATCCTGATGGGTTCAAGGTTGACTCAGTCTTCCATCCTTCCAAGGTAATAAAATGAGTACCCAGCATGTTGGGGATAAAATACAAATTAGGTTCTGAGAGCTGCCCAGAGAGTGCTCTAAGTGTCATGGAATGGTATGTATGTGAAATTACTGTTGCTAACATTTATTCTAGTTAATTATACCTTTTCATCCTTTACAAATTCTTGCAGGATTATATTCCTTTCCATGCAGACCTCCAGCAATTCTTCTGAATGAAAACTTTCATATAGGGCAGGAAAGAATGTCAGTTGATCACAATCAACCTCTCTTTTCCCTTCATTTAGGATTGGTTTATCTGCATCAATACAAAAAACAAGCTTAGTCGAGGCAGCACTTTTACAAAAAACAAATAGTTGTCTAATAGCAGCATATTTTGCTTTAGAGAAAAGCAAATATATATGCTTACACAAAAATATGCATGAACAAAGTTTCCACACCAGCTACGAGTTGAGGAACAGGATCATGATGTTGATGTTGCTGTATTAGATTGCCCACCTTTAACCAAAGCTCTTGGATAGCACGACTTCTTAGCTAACTGAGTCCAGTTGCAGATGATCACATGACATAATCACAGAAGCAGACTGATATGACCCCAGAGAGGCCCTAACCACACCTTTTTGAACCCCTTCAGGGACTTCTACTTTCTTGGTGCAGGTAAGTATGCTCTAGTTTAGTCTGTTCCCAGCACATATGATTGTTGGAAACATACAAAATCAAGCCTTGCAGCTGTCAAAGCTCCTTCCAGTGTCGATTTCCAGTATTGTGAAGTAGCTTAATAAGTGAGCCCCTTCAGAATATCAACAAATTGAATAAAGGTAAAGGTTTCCCTTGCTCGAAAGCCAGTCGTATCTGACTCTAGGGTTCAGTGCTCATCTCTGTTTCACAGCCGAAGAGCCAGCATTGTCTGCTTCTGCAGACGTTTCCGTGGTCATGTGGCAGACATGACTAGACACCGGAGCGCACAGAACGCTGTTACCTTCTCACTGAAGTGGTTCCTATTTATCTACTTGCAATTTCATGCTCTTGAACTGCTAGGTTGGCAGGAGCTGGGACAAAGACGGGAGCTCATTCTGTCCTGCAGTACTCAGGAATCGAACTGCTGACCTTCCGCCTCCCAGTCATCGTCTTAGCCACTTGAGCCACTGCAGTCCCTACAAATTGAATACTTTCCCTGATTTCTTTTTTCTTTCCCTAGGTATGAAGTGGTATGAATGATCACAGGTAGTTTCTCAAACAAAGCTACACACAAGGCAAAAAATATATATCTTTTTTTAAAAATGCAATTCAGCACATCAGCAATTGTCTAGTAAAGTAAAAAACAATAATTTCACTTCCTCTGCCTTTCTGCAGAGGAGCAGGGGAAATGTTCAATTTGTCAATACCCTGAGGTGGATCATTTATTAAGTCATTTCACAATACCAGAAATAGGGTTGCTTAAGGCTGATATGCAGATGTTAGGATTGCACCATATAGCCTATTGCTTCTTCCACAAGTCACTCAGACTTGTGATACTGTGCAATAATGCAAGCGCGGCACCAAAATGGCCGCCACGCTCTTTGCGGGGCCCCCACCCACCCCATCCACCCGGACTTGGACATCCGGGTTAGTTAGGGGGCATGGCCACCCCTCCATAAGAGGGGGTGGCCACGAGGCAGCCTGGCTGCCATTTTGCGAAGCGACGGAGCGGAGAAGTTTGCTCCGTCGCTTCCTCCCCTGTTTGCCTCTTTTGGAGGCTCTCTTTGGCTGGCGATTTCCAGGAGAGAGACACTTACGTGTCTCTCTCTTTTAACGTCCCTTGATCAGAGGTTTCCTTCCTCCGAATGGCTCCGGACTGCAGTGGCTCAGGTGGCTAAGATGCTGACTGGGAGGCAGAAGGTCAGCGGTTTGATTCCTGAGTACTGCAGGACTGGATACCCTTTACTCGGGCAGCCCCCTTGGTCGCGCCTGGGGGGGAGAGGCTCAGCCCACACCCTCTACTTTTCGGGGGTGCCACCGGGCCGGGGGGCTCGGTCGGTACCCCCGCAGGTGGGTGGTGGGGTCATTGAACACACTGCCGCCAATGAGCCCAGGCTGAGGGCTCAAGAGGTGGGCGGCACAGGCCTGCGCCACTGGGTTTTTTACCCCCGCTGCTTCTTGCCCCCCCTTGGGGCATAACGGCCCACTTGGGCACGGTGCGGGTTTCCGCCCCGCCGTCATTCCTGCACTCCATGGGCCGGATCGCTGGGCATGCCCCTGTTCTGGCCAGGGATTACCACATGGGTTTATCCCGCATCAGTTACCCAGTGGGGCCATCCGGCCCATCTGGCCCACCTTGTCCTGATGGGTTAGATGCTGTGGATCCTCCCCTGCCTGCAATTCGGCATGGGAGGCATCAATGGACATTGCTCCACCACCTTCGATGGTGGGCATGCAAATTCGGTGGTTCCGGCCCGTGTGCCGGCCACGGCTGCGTGGTGGGCTGACAACAGGGTTGAGCTGCTGGAGGCCATCAGGCCAGCGCAGGCTGGCACCTCAAGGCTCCCCATCCGGCCTGGATGCATGGGAACACAGAGCTTGAGGGCCATCGCGAGCTCCAACGCCCACCACGGGCCGAAACCCCCAGTGGGGGCAGCTTGTGGGGGTGCACCGAGTGAGTATCTTGGTCAAATCAGCACACCCATGACACTAGCTCATCACGCTGGGGGGGGGGTATAGTGGCCATGGTCGCAACAGGCCAATTACACCCTGGTTCTTACCGGGGTGACCGCCCCTATGCTTTTGCTTAATTTCTCTGGGGCCCTAAGGGCCGATTATGTGTTTCCTCACTCCACTCTGTGCCAACGGTGGTTCTGCCAATGGCCGGTTACTCTATACCCCTGGGTGACCATTCGTCCCGGGCTAGTAGCTAGATTATGTAGCTTGGTGAATATATTCACATTTTCCCCCTCTTGCAACGTGAACACACTGATGAGGGCATTGAGGGGCAAGATGACAGGGACAAGGAGTTGCCCTGTCGCCGCAAGCTGCCTCCCTATGGGGTCAATTGGTTACCGGCCTATTGGGCATCCATGGCAGGATATATAGGGCCCGTCCTGATTTGGCCATCCCAATGGTCCAGTGCTTGGACAATGATTACCAGGCTGTGGTGGTTTTCCCTGGCCCCTCATGGTTAGCCTAGGTCTAGACCTTAGGATTAGGGTGGCCCTTCACCCTGAGATGTCAGTGATGAGCCCTGCTAGCACTTTTAGTTAATATATATGACTCCTATGTGGCAGAGCTTATGCTCCATGTGGAGGGTCTACTTTCGGGTGACCACATTTGTCCCTTGATCTGGAGCTCTCAGATTAAATTAGCTGCTGTCATCTTCAACAGGGGACATGTTTTGCAGGGCACTCGAAATAGATTATGTGCGGCTCGATTAGGAGTGAGCTCTGTGGAGGCTTCGCTCCTCAAGGGCCAATCATCCGGAAGAGGGTACTAGCCTGGCGCTGCCATAGGTCTGGTTGCTTCCCCACAGGTGTTCATGGCAGCGCATAGTTCACGCCCTGCCCTGTCGTTTGCTACCAAGCCGGGTCTACTCTGACTGAACTAGAACTGGTACCCATTCCTTCCAGTTAGGCGCCGCAAAGCATTGGATGACATTAACGTGCTTCTGACAGTCTTGGTGCCTGGAGCCTGACATATGTTGCATGGGCAGGTGGGGATTTGCCCAATTTTTTCTGTCTGTCCATCCCTTCACTGAAAGAGTGCCTCGTTCTGCCCTCTATTCCCCCTCCTGCTTTTGCAGACCCTGTGTGTTTCCATACACTTGTAGTACTGTGGCTTGTGGGCCACAATTCTGTGCACTGGGGCGGCACAGTATGCTGCTTTGTCAAATGGGGACCCCATCTCGGGCTACGCGTACATGCGCGTATGCAGTGGTTTGGTGTACACGGCATTTAGGTGGCAGGAACTGTTGACATTCCTGATGTCCATTGGGGATGCTGGGCCGCCATATGTTTTACTTCTGTGCCTCGGAGGCAGTGATCTTGCACGGATTGCTGGCCCGGACTTATAGACTTCCGAGTGCAGTGACCTGGCGTTTCTTGGCCATTTATGGCCGTCTACGCGATTGCTATGGCCATACATCATGCCGAGGCAATATCATAGGTGAGACTTTGACCCAGCGGTTGGACCATGCCCGACGGTCAGGGGACAGGGCTGTTGCCTGGTTCCTTGTCTAGAATGGCTTGGGGACAGCCATTTGTCATCTGGGGATAGGGTTACAGGTCTTTGGCCTGTATTCTGGAGATGGGGTTCACCGGTCAACAAGTCGATGCACCTCTCTTTTGAATAACGTGCAAGAGGGCCAGGTGACCGAATTGTCGGTCAAGGGGAGCGGCCACTGCTGCAATGTGGCACTATTGCCAAGTGGAAGGTGCCTCTCCAGGAGTGGCATGTGATGCATGGCCGCATCAACTTCGCCTGCAGAGTGGTAACACCAGGCAGTGCTTTCGCCTAGTGTCTCGGACACACCATGGCGGGTCCGATAAACGACACCGCAGGGTACGACTGATTAGGGGTTTACGAGCGGACCTGTTGGTTTGGCTCTCATTCTGCAGGACTTTCATGCTGTCTCCTTTTGGAGGTCTGAGCTCCTGGTCAGCCCCTGTCCCGACTACAGTCGGATGCCTCCGGCTCATTGGGGTGGGGGGATTTATTTAAGGACAGTGTGCCTATGGTCTTTGGCCCCAGGGATGGGAGGGCACGGACCGCTTACATGATCTTACGTTTCTAAAATTTTTGTCAACTCTGGGTACCCTTTAGGCTCCGGGGGTACAGATGGCATAATTCTGTGCCTCACTGTTGGTGTGGCAATGCTGCGGTATGCACATTGTCAGTGCCCAAACATCTTACTCCACCGGAGTCATGGCCTTAGCTCGCCTATTGTTCTTGGGTTCATGCGCTTTGAGGCGCTCCTTAGGCCCAAACATGTGCCAGGCATTAATAGTGATATTGCTGATGCTTTATCCTGCCTGCAGATCTCCCAGTTCCGTGACTGTGCTCCAGACGCTTGGGAACTACCCTCTCCACTCCTGGCTGAGATATGGTCATTTGGCAAGGAGACATGAACCGGACGAGTGGCATGCCTTGGCAACTCGCACGCGCATGGCGCATTGGCGTCCACTCCTTCACTTTAGAGTCTTTTGTGGGCAAAGGCAATTGCCCAAAGAATGTGGCCGCCATTGATCACCTGGGTTTTCTAATGTATCGTACGCCCTTGTGATCTGGGGTTGGCTTTACGTGCCATTGCCACCAGGCTTTACGCCTTGATATTCATGGGCAGGGCACGGGGTTTTTCCTAACTATGCGAGGGTCTTCTGCATATGCCATGTATTCGACGGGTGGACACATGTACGTGACCGCCGCCCGGACACACGTCACCCTATTCTCACAGATATTATGACCCACCTTGCACGTGGTTGGCATAGATGATGTTGCAGTAGGTAGGAGGAGTCTCTTTTCATGCAGCTACCGCTGTAGCTTTTTTCTGGAGCTTGACGACTCAGCGAGCTGGTCCCATGGTTGAAGGGGGACTTTTTTGTAGGGCACTGGAACTCGAAGATGTTCCTTTCAATCAGGTGTGGGCTCAGTGGAGGATTTGTTCCTCAAAGGCCATTCAGCATGGAGTAGGCAGTGGTGTAGACTGCTATGATGTTTATTTGCTGACATCTGTCCGGTTGGTGCCCTACATACAGTTTTGACAGTGCCTGCTGCGGCCCTGCCCTGTTTTTTCTGCCACCATGATGGGTCTCCCCTTACCAAATTTAAGTTCTGTAGGGTGACCGGTACCGCACTTCACAGTGTGGGGCCTGTTATGGCACACATTCATTTAGGATAGGCGTCACATTGACTGCGGCTGCGTTTTGGTACTCGGAGGCAGATATGGTGGGCACGTGGGGGTTTGCGCGTATTTTCCTTATATGTACGTCCCCTCACTGTATCAGTACCTAGTTATGTCCTTACTTCCTTTTCCTCTTTACAGACCCTGTGTGTATCCGCACACCAGTGGCAGTGGGGCTGGTGGGCCGCAGCTATGTACACTGGGTGGCAGAATATGCTGCGGCGACAGAGTGTGGACCCCAGCTCGGGCTACGTGTATCCGCACGTATGCGGTGGTATGGTATGCGCGGCATGGAAGGGCGGGAACTGTTGCCATTCCTGATGTCCATCAGGGATGCTGGACCGCCTGATGTTCTGATTCTGCACCTCGGCGGCGATGATCTCACACGAATCCCTGACCTTTCCTTAAAATGTCGAGGTGCAGTGACCTGGCTTTTCACATCATTTATGGCCATACACGCGGTTGCCATGGTCCAACATTGTGCCGAGACACCATTTTAGAGGAGACATGGTCCTCCATGGTTTGGACCGTCCCCGGCGGTCAGTGGAAAGGGCTGTTGCCCAGCTCCATGCTGAGAATGGCTTGGGACAGCCAGTAGACATCCGGGGATAGGCTTGTGAAAAATTTGACCTATAGGCAGGAAATGGGGTCCACCTGTCGGCCAGAGGTATGAACCTCTTTCTGGAAGATGTGCAAGCAGGCCTGGTGACCGAGCTGACGGTCTGGGGGGGGGGGTGAGTCATCATGGATGCCTCCCCGTGTGGCGTGTAGCACTGGGTAAGGTTTATGACACATAGGCATCCGGCAGGTTCGCATTGACTGGCCAACACGTAGATAGGTACAGGGGAAACAGGTTTGGCCGGTCAAGGGCGAACTATGAAAGGGGTGATGTCAGGAGCTTCACAGCCTGCATCACCTTGATATTTGAACGGATACACATCATAGGGTGGGGTCAGTAGATAGTATATTGACTCCGGTCAACAATTTGTTTGTGTCAACAAACAAATTGATACAAATTGATACATGTAGCCAATGTCCATTGGCATTTAGGGTGGAACCTTACCAGTGCTACTGCGGCCTGCTTGCCTTAAAGAATTACAATTGGATGATACACCAATTGAAAGTGATAATTCGGACTAGGGCATTATTCAATAAAAGTGGCCGAATACCTTTAATCTAATACCGGTGTCTAAGTCTTTATTTGGGTGGGTGCGCCTGCAATGATGAGCATTTAAAAGGGCATTTATGTAACTGTGTAAATATTTGAAAAGGGTGGCAGTGGCTTTTGTTTGACATTGATATAATTCCTTACACTGAGGTATTTCTGCTTTCTCCTTGCCTAAGCACTTCCTAAGAAGAAAGATGTCCTACTGATTTGTTTTGTCATGGGTGTTGGGTTAGCATCTTCCTTACCGATAATACTGGACATTTTCCTAGTGTTCAAAGCACTTCTGATATAATTATCTCACTACAGTGCTGTAATACAAATCAGTACTCCCACTCCTGTATTGTACAGAGAGTGAACTAAGTTTAGCCCCTTAGTGAACTGAGAGCAGAGGCAAGATTCTAACCAGAGACTTCCTGGCTCATACATAGTTCATTCAATTATCCCTTAGACTATGTCAGCTCTGTCCAATAGTGTTTAAAACACCAGCACCCTCTTAATCAAGTAACTTATTGCTCAGTTAATAGTGTCCAACATGCTGTTAAGAAACCATTTACTTACCAAACGGATTTTTCAAAGAAGAAATAATGTAAGCCTGTTCCACATCAGCACATGCTTTCCCCCTTATAAGGTTATCTTGACTTTCTTCAGGGACAGATGCATTTTCATGTGTCTGATTAGCCTGGTGAAGGAAATTACTCAGCTGAAACAGAAAACAAGTTATAATTGTTGAGTACATCCCCAGCGAGTCAGGAAAGACTAGCCTGATCTAAAGGAAGTTGTTTTGCATTGTTTGCCTGTAATTGCAATCAGAAAGGTTCTTTCCTGCCTCAGAGATCACCTGATCCTATTTGCATGTGTTAAGGCCTTTGTTTGCTGTGGCCTGGCCTTCTCTCTCTCTCTTGCTTTCTGCCTCTGAAGAGGAAAGATGTCCTTTTGAGCTCCTCCATCTTCCAGGCCACATGTCTGGAAGAAATACTTTGCTTATTTCTAAACCAACTTCAACAAGGCTCCTGAGCATGTGTATCTTCTGACCTCATTTTGTGAGTAAAAGTATCTAGTCCAAGTGTGTTTATTAGCTGGGCTAAAAAGGGGTGAACTGGGAGACTTGCATTCAAACATGAAATTGCCTAAAACTTGCCCTGCTTTGCTGTGTAGCTGGTACAAATAACTTAACAATAATTAACACAGATATTAATCAAACTGAAGAACTACTTTTCTATTACCCAAAGTTGTCCATATCCTTTCTAAAGTAATCTGAAGCAAATGCAGCTTCAAAATGGTCTTGACGTGGAGTAAGGCCACATGATATAGCTGGAAGAAGATTACATATTTTTCCTTCCCAGCCATTCCTTTTCAAAAACATCCCACCATCTTGAAAAACAGAGCAAATAAATGGAAATTACTGTCACTATCACTGATGTTAATTCCTCCCCTTTTAATCCTTTACATCAAAAGACAGGAGAGATTTTAGGGAGAACATTTAAATTTCTTATACTGGCACACAGTACTCTAGTCCAGATCACAGATAAGTCAAAAGTAGTACAAAGGGAAATTAATTTTTACATAACTCAAAGCAAACCCATAGGAAAAAGAATCTTTATGTAACTCAAAGCAAACCCATAGGAAATCATGTAAGTCGGGACATGGTTTTAGCATAAAATCATTATGTAAGTCCTGCCATATCCTGCCATTTTCTTATTTTTGATTTTTCAAAATCACAGTACCCTATTATTGCTCTTTTTGTATCATATCACAGGCTAGTATGTTACTTGCCCATTTGTAATGTCATCTTTGAGTACGCAGCTGCAAATCAAGTGGCAATCAAACTGAAAAGACATTCCAAATTATCAGAAGGCAGTAACCTCTTCAATATGAACTTTGTGCCCTCACTGGTGTCTCAAGAGGTCTCTGAGAGCCATCTGTTTTGTGACAAATAGTGTGATCTCTTTTCCAACCCTATTGGTAATAGTTAAGTTGTCCATAATTAGGAGGTGTCAACTTTCCACAAAGGGGAGTTGCCCTAAGATGACCTTTGAAAACCAGTATTAAATAACACTAAGCCAAAAGAGACCAGGGAGTGTTCTCTCTTACTCATTGACTGAAAAGCATACTACCTCATTTCTCATTGGTAGAGGTGTAGAATGGGTGATGTTCAAACAAGTCCTCTTCCTCATCCGGGCAGGGCCTTCATACCCATCCAGGATCCATTTTGAGACCGAAGAAATGAAAGCAGGCTTCCAAGGGCCTTCTTGCCCAAAAAACTGCTTCTCAAGGTTAATGCAGGCTTTAGCTGCTTTATTGTATGAACATAATAATCTCTGTGGGGAAAGAACTGCTCATTACAGCCTTATTTCTTTGCTTCTCTTATCCAGAAATTTCACTGTGCTTGAAATCCATAGTGCCAGATGGCTTTGGCCAAAGAAAACCAGGGCATCAGAAGCAGAAAACCCACTGATATGCTGATATAATTACATGTATGTCACCCTCAGCTGCAACTCATATCAGAGAATGCATTTTCCCCCCCTGAAGCAGGAAAAATGCCATTGATATGAATTTGGTTAAGGTGGATCCCTGCTTGCCATGAAGTGAGCCACACACTATAATCATGGAGCCATCTCCTGTGGCACATATGAAATAAGACATGCAGGATTTAACACTGGGACTGCAACAGACTGCCACAGCCTGGAGGATATGCACAAGGTGCGCCTTCACAACCAGTCCATCTGGCATGGCCTCTTCCGCTTCCATTGGGAATCATAGTTTCCTCCTTCACTCATTTTGCCATTGGGGCCAATATGGTGGTTTCCAGTGGCATTTCCTCCACGGAGGGGGACCCTCCCAATGCCGCATCACCAAATTTACTAAAACTGACAGCCTGGGCAATACTTAAGCAAGACAGCCCAGGGTGGCTATCTCCCCAGTTAACAAAACATTTTGCTGTTCTTAGCAGCATAGGTTTTAGGTTCCTTACCTCGGTATGGTCCTTACACAAAATTGCATAGAGTTCTTGACCATGTCTTCTAGATTCTTCTAAACATGACACAAAGTCCTGATGAAAGAATGAGAACTCATTACAGTCTAGTTTTGAATGCCATTCCTTGTTTAGAGCAAAAATTGCTCTCTGTCTGAAGAGAAATGAAGAATAAGAAATCCAAATTTCAAAGAGTTTGTCTTTTATATTGGAAAAGCATTTTCTTGGTCCTTTGCAATATTGTGTTAACAAAGAAGAAGACTCCAACCAGCTGAGGTGAGCCCCGCCCCTCCTTCCTTTTGCCAGGAGGTTGTTGGGACCACCCTCACCATCGGCGTCCCGGGCTTCCGCCTCCCTGCGGGGGGCTCAAACGGCTGGCGGCTGTGGATGAATTTCCACCGCCACCCTGGAGACACCTGCGGCCAGTTTGGAGCTCGCTGGGACCACCACACCATCGGCGTCCCGGGCTCCCGCCTCCCTGCGGGGGGCTCAAAAGGCTGGCAGCTGCGGAAGAACTTCCAGCACCGCCCTGGAGACACCTGCGGCCAATTTGGAGCTCACCGGGACCATCCCACCATCGGCGTCCCAGGCTCCCGCCTCGCTGCGGGGTCTCAAAAGGCCAGCAGCCATGGTGGGATTTCCACCCCGCCCTGGAGACACCTATGGCCAGTTGGAGCTCGCTGGGACCACCTCACCATCGGCATCTCAGGCTCCTGCCTCCCTGCAGGGGGCTCAAAAGGCGGGCGGCCACGGAGGAACTCCCACCGCTGCCCTGGAGACACCTGCGGCCAGTTGGATATTTCTGGGACCACCCCCATCATTGGCATCCCAGGCTCCCGCCCCCCTGCAGGGGGCTCGGTAGGCTGGCGGCCGCAGCGGAGCTTCCGCCACCACCACCCTGGAGACACCTGCGGCCAGTCAGAGATTGTTGGGACCGCCCCACCATTGGCGTCCTGGGCTCCTGCCTCCCTGCGGGGGGCCCAAAGGGCCGGTGGTCGCGGCGGAATTTCCCCTGCTCTGGAGACACCTGCAGCCAATCAGAGCTTGTTGGGATCACCTCCACCATTGGTGTCCTGTGTTCCCACCCCCCTGCGGGGGGCTTAAAAGGCCGGCGGTCGCACCGGAATTTCCACTGCTGCCCTGGAGACTCTTGCGGCCAGTCGGAACTTGCCAGGACCATCAACATGGGTAGAGTGACTGAGAGGGTATGTTTTAAGTGGGTTAGGGAGGGAGGGAGGGAGAGATGGCCCTGCCAGCCGGGAAGATGGGGCGACACTCCATCTGGGTTAATGGTGGAGGTTCCAGGGGCCCATTTAGAGGTTGTGACGGGCATGGGGCGTTATAGCGGGAACCGCGGGGCGGGCCACACTCGGGGAACGTGGAACCGATGCTTAGTATCTGTCCCACGTTCTGGCCCCCCGGTTTCACCTTTAGGTCCTGAGCAGCTGATCCAGGGTGACCCCACCCTTAGGCTGCTGCTGATGAATGCCAGGTCGGTCTGTAGTAAGGCGCCCCTAATACAAGATTCTATTCTGGGAGAGAGGGCCGACCTGGCATGCATCACTGAGACCTGGCTGAGACCAGAGGATGGGGTGCCTCTATCAGAGATGTGTCCAGCCAGGTTCGGTGTTTGGCACCAGCCTAGGGATGAGGGCAAGTGCGGTGGTGTTGCCATTATAGCCAGGGAGTCACTAGGAGTTACCAGGGCCACTGCTCCACAAATTCTGGGTTGTGAGCCCTGCTCCTGCGGCTGGGCCCAAAGGGTCAGTTGGGGGTCCTACTCCTGTACCTGCCCCCTTGCAGGGTAAGGGACTCCCTGCCTGGGCTCCTCGAGGCTGTCTCAGCATTGGCGTTGGAGTTCCCTAGGCTGATGGTTCTGGGGGACTTCAATTTGCCTTCGCTGGGGTCCGGTTCTGGGGTGGCTCAGGAGTTCATGGCTTCCATGGCAACTATGGACCTGGCTCAGGTAATTCGGGGTCCTACCAAGGGCAGTGGCCACACACCGGATTTAGTCTTTTTGTCGGAGCGGTGGCAGAGTGATCTGAGTTTACAGAAACTAGACATAACACCTGTGCCTTGGTCAGATCACTATCTGGTGGCTCTAGACTTTCTGGGGGCGACACTTCATCGTAGGGAGGCAGGGTCTATTAAAGTGGCCCGCCCCCAGCAACTGATGGATCCGGATGGATTCCAGAGGGAACTGGGGGCTTTTCCCCTGGATCAGTAACACGATTCGCCCGAGGCACTTGTTGACCTATGGTGTGGGTCAACGACAGCTGCCTTGGATGTAATCGCTCCACTACGGCCTCTCAGAGCCTGTGGAGCTAGGTCATCCCTGTGGTTCACGGAAGAACTACGGGAGCTCAAAAGGGCAAAGAGACACCTTGAGTGCTGCTGGGTGAAGACCAGGAACGATTCCGATTGGACACTAGCTAGAGCCGCTATTAGGGCCTACCTAGTGGCGATGGGGGTGGTGAGGAGGCAATACTTCACCTCCCTTATTGCCTCCGCTGATAATCGCCCAGCCACCCTGTTTCGGGTGACCAGGTCCCTCCTGGGTAGGGCGGGGCCTGTGCCTGGTTGGCAGGGATCGGCTGAGGACTTTGCTGACCATCTGGTGGAGAAAATCGATCAGATTCGCTCAGGGTTTAATCTTGGCGTGAATGGGGAGGGTCAGGGGGGAGCCAGTGCACAGTCTTGCTGTGTTATCTGGGATCAGTTTGATCCTGTTGCCCCAGATGAAGTGGACAGGCTCCTTGCGGCGGTCCGCGCCACTAATTGTCCATTGGATCCATGTCCCGCCTGGCTGGTAAAAGCCTCCAAGACGGTGACAGGTGGCTGGGTCGGGGCTATAATTAATGCGTCTTTTCGGGAGGGGATATTTCCTGCACCATTGAAACATGCTTTGATGCGCCCCCTCCTGAAGAAGCCATCCCTCGATCCAGCAGTCATAACCAACTACAGACCTGTTTCCAACCTCCCCTTTTTGGGGAAAGTATTGGAAAAGGCAGTGGCGCGTCAGTTGCAGGGGGTACTGGATGAAGCGGAATATCTGGACCCCTTCCAGTCAGGATTCAGACCTGGATATGGTACTGAGACTGCATTGGTCGCGCTGATGGATGACCTCTGGCGAGAGTGGGATGGCGGTCATCCGTCCGTCCTTGCTCTTCTTGACCTCTCAGCGGCTTTCGATACCGTCGACCACGGTATCCTTCTGGAACGGCTCCGAGGATTGGGGATCCAGGGCACTGTGTGGTCCTGGTTTTCCTCATTTCTGAGGGGCCGGACCCAGTCGGTGTGGTTGGAGAGCGAGAAGTCCAGTCCTAGGTCCCTAAAATATGGGGTGCCTCAGGGCTCGGTACTCTCTCCTCTCCTATTTAACATCTACATGAAGCCGCTGGGTGAGATCATCCGTTCCCACGGGGTGCGGTACCATCAGTACGTGGATGATACACAGTTGTACATCTCAGCCCGTGGGGACCTCAGTGATGCAGTCAAAGTCCTTTCCAGCTGCCTGGAGGCTGTTGGGGTCTGGATGGGGGCAAATGGGCTACAGCTGAATCCTAGCAAGACTGAGTGGCTATGGATAAGGGGTCCTGCGCTATCCCGGGAGCTACCATCTCTGGTTTTGGATGGGGCTATTTTGCCCCAGACCGACCCGGTGCGCAACTTGGGGGTCCTCCTGGATTCACAGCTGCTGCTAGAAGAACAGGTGGCGGCTGTGGCCAGGAGGGCCTTTGCCCAACTTCGGTTGATTTGCCAGTTGCGCATGCTCCTGGACCGGGACTCTTTGCTCATGGTCACTCATGCTCTGGTGACCTCCAGACTAGACTACTGTAATGCGCTCTACATGGGGCTGCCCTTGATGACCATTCGGAGGCTGCAGCTGGTCCAGAATGGTCTGGGTGGTGATGGGGTGTGGACGTTATGCCCATGCCTCACCACTGCTTCGGGAGCTGCACTGGTTACCAGTTTGTCTCCGGGTGCAATTCAAGTTGCTGGTTTTGACCTTTAAAGCCCTATATGGTAGTGGGCCAGGTTACCTTAGAGACCGCATCGCCCTAAGGACGTCTGTCCGTCCAGCCAGAGCGGACCGGAGGGGCTCTCTAATAGTGCCATCGGCCAGGGGGGGCTCGCCTCTCTGGCACAAGGAGGAGAGCCTTCTCTGTGTCCACATCGGCCCTTAGGAACCTCCTGCCTGTGGAACTGCATCTCCAGACGGCTGGTGGGCCAGGTTTGGGGTGCAGGTGGAGGGGTGGTTTCCGTTGGGTGGTTAATATAGAATAGGATGCCTGCCCCACGGTTTCTTCAGTTCCTGCACCCCTCTCTTTTTAGGGGTGGGTTCTTATTGCTGGTTTTTATCTGTTTTATTTGTTTTTATATGTTTTACCCACTGTTGTGAACCGCCCGGAGTCGGCTTTGGCTGAGTGGGCAATATAAAAATTTAACAATAAATAAATAAATAAATAAATAAATAAATAAACAAACAAACAAACAAACAAACAAACAAACAAACAAACAAACAAACAAACAAACAAACAAACAAACAAACAAACAAACAAACAAACAAACAAACAAACAAACAAACAAACAAACAAACAAATAAATAAATAAATTAGACTGCAATGGGATAATTATGTAAGGCAGAGGGATTTCTCCCCCTGGGGCTTGCCAGTGTGTTAGCAGATGGAGGCAACTGGGACCCACATTTGGAGACTCCTAGTTTTTAAAGCTACACTACAGTCCTTATCAAACTATACCTATAATTTGTCTTTGCAAAAAAAATGCCATTCACCTAAATGATATTTTTAAAGCAATGCAAATAAATTTGCAGGGCTCCTGATCCAAATCATGACAGCTGGATGAAAAAGAAATGTAGAAGTCCAACTGCCCCATCAGAGAGTCCCAGTCAGAAATCTGCACTCCCATATGGGCAAATCCATAGTGGGGAAGCAATTCGCACTCCATGGCAAAATTTTAATGCCAAAACCCAAGTTTTGGAAATACATTTGAATCTATAAATAGTGCTGCTACAAGTACAGATTAATTTGTTATTTGGATTAAATTATGCATTCAATTAAATGTTAACTAAGGCAATATTTTAAACCCCTTTGGAATGAAGGATTATATTTGCAACCATAGTCCTAAAGCTTTAGTGCTGCATGGAGAATAGATTGAGGAGAATTAGATAAATTGACTTAACATCTTTCATTGATTCCAAATACCACAACCTTTCTAGAAAATAAAGGAAATATTTTATTCTAAATCAATGCCATCAATAAGGAAGGCAGACTCTGCCTTCACTACACTTTTCAAATTCTAATTGGAGATTACCACAATTGGTAAACAAAGTAAAAACCTGGGAAATGCCATAGTAAAGACAAGAAGCCAAACACACACCCTGGCCCTGTATTTTGGGATGAGATATAGATAGGGTATATGGTTGGAGATAGAGTTCACTGGAATGGGAGCAAATATAAATGCAGAATGATTAGTAGCGACAATTGCATTAACATCAACATCTTGGCTCTCTCTAATACTGTATGACAAAAATCTATACTTGACTTCATACACTTTGAAGTCACCTCACATGGTAAAACCAGTTAAAGCTTATTCCACCCCCCTCCCTAAACCTACAGAGAGTACAAAAACCATTCTGGTGAGAATATAGAAGTGTAAGGAAAGATTCCTGGGAAGAGAGGCCGTGGATGTAGCCAGTGATGCGCTGCAAAAACTTTTGCTACCCCCATAATGGGCGTCACAAACTCTGTGGGTGTGGCTAACTCTGTGGGCCATGCCCACTTGGCCTCCCTATGCCATGGCCTGGGGTAGGAAGGTGGGCGTGGCTGATCAAGTGGGTGTGGCCTGGGGAAATTTCTGCTACCAGTGCTTGGACACCTGTGGGCACCTGGAGCAGTTCTAGACAGGCTTCATGGCTGAAGAACCTGAGAGACTGGTGTGGCGTGAGAGTTAAGAACAGGAAGACTATCCCCATGATGATAGCCAATATCCAGAACCGATATGGCACCTGAAGAAGAAGAATCTATATGTGATGCTAGGTATTTATGATCAGAAAGATAAATCATATAGCTATGTGAATATTCTCCTCTGCGGGGTTGTTGATAGTCTGATCTTCTCCCAGAAAGGGACCTTTTAAAAACTAATGTGGTTCCATCAAACATGGAGGGAAATACAGTTAAGATATACTGTACAGGGTTTTATTAGGGATCTTTGTGGCATCACAAGACACTATACCTAATCTTTTCAGAGCACAGTTCTTCTATGCCTAGTCCAAGACACAAATAGAGTACAGTATGTGTAAGGTAAGGTAAAGGTCATCCTTGATCAAAAGCCAGGCGTATCTGACTCTAGTGCCCATTTCCGTTTATAGCCAAAGAGCCAGCACTGTCTGCATCTGCAGACGTTTCCATGGTCATGTGGCAGGCATAATTAGACACCAAAGTGCATAGAACGCTGTTACATTTTTCACCATAGCAGTACCTACTTGCAATTTCTTGCTTTCAAACAGCTAGGTTGGCAGGAGATGGGACAGATGACAGGAGCTCACCCTGTCGTGCATGACCGCGGAAATGTCTGCAGATGCAGACAGTGCTGGCTCTTTGGCTGTAAATAGAGATAAGCACTGTACCTTAGAGTTGGATACAACTGGCTTTTGAGCAAGGGCAACCTTTACATTTACTACCAAGGAAATAGGTTCTGAGGATGATGCAAAAGAGAATTGCTTGAATGAGCAACTAGAAGCCAGTCAATAATGCAGAGAGAAAGAAATATGCCAGTTTGGCAACATTCTACCATCATCACCATAATATTAGTAAAAACTCTTTCTTTGTTCATATTAGAGCATTGCACAATTAGGTGTTGTTGTTTTTTTGAACAGAAACAGGCTGCTTCTATGGTATTATCTCAGCCACTTACTAGATCTTTTATACATGTGGTGAGAGAGATATTGCATGTCCTGGATTGATTTTCTCCACAGCCACAAAAACTGTGTCCTGCAGCCAAGTCACCCCATATAATTTGATTATCCTTTGATCTTTCTATTTCACTTCAAAGTCTATTACAGTACATGACTTTCAGATGGTCCAGCCAAAAACCTATCCAAGTGGAAGACAGTAAAAACTTTTACTATGACTAAACCTTATTACTAAAGGAAAGGACACAGAGCTGGACAAATATATTGCTAAGGTCAAAATGGAGATACTTGTTATGAGAAGAAGAATGGCAATATGATAATATGCATCCTTCAGATTGATTGCTACTGTTGAACATAGGGGAGAAGACCTGAGATTGTAAGGATTTGAAAGCACTTTTGTGAACTGTCTTCATTGATACACTTCAAATTCTGTTTCAGTTAGAGATCTCCATCTGCAGTTGGCATGAAATGCCATTATTAAAACCCAATCTGTTTTCAACTGTATGGAAGATCTCTCTGCAGTCAATGCAGCAGATGAGGAAATGAGTAAAAACATCATGTTTGGAAGAGGACAATCAAAATCTACTGGGTACCATATTTGTCAGCATATAAGATGCCCTTCACCCCCTTAAAATACACTGTGAAAAAAATGGCTCATGGAGATTGGTGGGGGAAGAGGGGTCTTTTGAAGCTGCCCTTCCCCTGCTCCAGCCGCCACCAATCCCCCCCCCCCCCCGGTTGTGTATTGAGGCACAATTGCAAGTAGTCCAGGGAGCACTCTTGCAAGAGGAAAATGGCAGTTTCCCGCCATCCTAATTAGAAGCCTAAAGTGGCACGAAACCCCTCCAAAAGGGTGTGCTAGTTATGCTAATCCAAGCCCTGTCATTGGTTACAGTTTTGGATCCTGTTCTCCATTGGTTACCTTCATATATTCCCTGCACTGATTGGTTAGTTATGTTTGTCTGTCTGGCCGCTACTTTGTATCCAGTAGCCACTGCCGGGGAGACACTATATAAGTCCCACGGATAAACAAGGATGGGGCCGGACCAGATCTATACTTCCTACAGCATACAGGTAGCCAGGTAGCATTAAGCCTGGGTCCCTCCATTATGCTACAATTCTTGGTAGCTAGTTTATTGCCCATTGCCGGGCAAGAGTCCGGAGGGACTGACTCCGTTCGGACTGTATAGCCATCTCAGGATCGGGAACACCTTGTAAGCTTATCTGTAATTGACTGTTATATTATAGCCTGTTGCTGTTTATTCAACGTCCTGGATAGTGCTTATAAGGGCCAGGTGGGTTCTTAACTCTGTTTTTATCTGTTTTATTCATGTTGTGAACCACCCTGAGTCGGCCGTGGTCGAGTGGGCGGTATAGAAATCTAACAAAAAATAAATAAATAAAATAAAACACACACACACAAACCACCAAAAAAATCCTTCCCTCTCTCAATCTCTCTCTCCTCAACCAGTTCACCTCACCCCTGGAGGGCAGGCAGCCACACATCTGCAAGAACATGCAGATGTTTGCATGCAAGGGAAGGGGTGGGAGAGGGGGGATGGGCACCCCTCCTCTCTCCTCTAGGTCATCTCCTGCAGGCTGTTACAAAGGGTCCTTGATGGCACAGAGGATGATTTGTTATGCAAAGACTCAATTTCTAAAGAAGAGAGTTCAAGTGAGTTTTTATTTAGTTCTGGAAATGAATTTCTGGGTTTTGAGGATGAAGATTAAAAGATACCTAACTACGGTGTTTCCTAGTTACATTTTTGTAGCTACAAATATTTTTTGAAATTCAAGAAAAATGCAGAAAAATATTTTCCCCTTTAAAATGTGTATAAAAATAGGGTGCATCTTATACTCTGATGCGCTTTATTCACAGGCAAATATGGTAATTATGTCTCATGATATAGAAAACTCAATGATCAGTAACATTTTCTCTTCATTGTCAAAATGGGTCTGCAAGATGCCAGAGAGTGAGAGTGCTCAAGGCAGAGTGATAATAGCAAGATTATCACAGACAGGGAGGAGTCAAGACTTTCAAATATGGTTAATCAGATACGGCAGGGGTTCCCAACATTTTCCCGCCAGGGGCCAGCTCTCGCCACTGTACTCAGCTGTGGGGCCGGAGGTGTGGCTGTGCCCATTACTTGCATTTTCGGCGGCTACGGCTGCAGGGATTGTGCCATTTTAGTGGGTTCTTGGACAGGCGCCACCACTTCCCAGGGTGGCGGGAGGCTTTTTGGAGCATGTTCACTCTGTTTTGAGATTTTTCCATTGCTTCTCGGCTGCACTCCGGCAGCTGGAGCATGACTGTGGCTGACTTCCTTGTTCTGTGCTGGGATACCAGACACTGATGTAAGCTCCGCCTGGCACTGGAAGTTGGCCATGGCCACACTCCAGCTGCTGAAGCGCAGACGAGAAGCAATGGTAAAATCCCAGAGCGGAGCGAACATGTGACTCATGACTTCCGGTGGTGGTGGGCGGGTCTATAGGTGCCCGGTGGCCACCGTGGGCTGGATTAATGATATGCACAAACTGGATTAGGCCCATAGGCTGGGGGTTGGGAACCCTTGAGATACGGCTTCTACCTCTGTAACAGTAGCAACAGCATTTGGGAACAATGGCTGACTGTACTCCCCAACCTGTTAATTCAGTTTAGGGTCATCCGAATCATTCAACTTCTGAGGTTCGTGCTAATCAACAAAAACCCTTCATGCAGAGAACAGAGTTGGGTACAAAGCTGATGCCTGAAATCTTGATTAAGGCTTAAGTAAAGAAAAAAAATAAAATGATCTGGGGAAAATTTGATCCAACTGCCTCAGCTTGGGAATACCATCAGACTTTAAGAACCGCTGGCCTTTCAATGCACTGAATCTGTGCCACATGCATGGCAGTTCTTCAGAACTAACAGCCTGGCTCTGGCTCCTGCTCCTGCTGAGCTCTAATTAAGTTAATGTGCTACAGAATCTGTGTGATGCTAGTTGACACTGGCTGGAATTCAGCTCTACTCCTGTGCTCAACCACCATTTCCCTGCAGGAAACCACTATAAGGCATGAATGGAAATCATTATACTTTGCTTGCTATTGCTACCATTAAGCTTATAATCACAGTTGTGGCCTCAGAAAGCAATTCCATAATTCATACCATACTCCAGCCAAGAAACTGACCTCGAAAGTGAGAGAATACTCATTTACAAAAGACAGGACTAGAACTAGCCCAGGTTGCATAAACTAATAATGTCTTTCATGGCCCTATGTTATACATAAATTCTGTATCATATTTAGAATGCCATATATGGGCTCAACTTGACAGTAGACTAAATTTATATATGTGTGGATTAGGCTACCATATGTGCAGGGTTCATTATTTGCCTCTTTCTGTTTAACAGGAAGGATCTTTTAAGCAGGCTTCTGTAGGAATTGGGGCCACTGGGGTGGCCTTAATGTCCCGGAGGAGACTGATCAAGTGACGACACGAGGCAAAAGGAGCGAGATCAGATCAGTACTTTATTGGAAAAAGGCAACCTCATTTATAGGGAAAAAAGCGCAACGGTGGCGAAACTGTCACCGGACAGGAAAGTTACCTCACCCACGTACCCGGGTTAATGGGAAACCTCTCAAAGGGAAGTTAATTAACTTGGATAAACACGGGGCAAGGAAGACCATTGTGTAGGGTTTAAGCAAGGGTAAATATGGCTGATATTTACACCGGGGATTACCTTGGCCAGAGGATGAGTGATTACTCTAAAGGTAACTGAGGTCTGCGAGGTGCTTGCTCGGCAGAATCGTCGGTCAGGCTACAAGCGGCCGAATTAATCCCTATCATTAATTCACCCCCCTTATGCCCTGACAAGGGCCAGAGGCCAGGAGTTTGCTCACTGGTTTAACCTCTGCCAGAAGCCACTGATGCCCAACCGGGCACGGGGAATCTTCATCTCCCCTTACTTTTTAATATTAAGAGCCTGACTGGTGACTCTGCGCAGAAGCAGCATCAGCTGTTGATCGGGAATGACGTCACGGGGTTTCTTCTCGGGGCGGCACTTCGAGATCAGTGAGGGAATACATTGCGCAAAGCAGCATAACGCTATGCCTAGTATAGTCACCCCCACTACCACCTTGAGTACCATCTGAAGCCACCCCCAGGGGATCCATGACCACATCCAGCTCCACAATGAACTCCACCAAGCCCCCCATGCGGAACCCTCAGTGATGCCCTGGACTATGGTGTGGAGATCAGTGAGCTGACTTTGGATTTTCCGGGAGTTGTCAGTAAGGTTGAAACAGCACATACCGTGAAGGGATTCGCAACCCAGATGGTGCAACAATAAGAGGTAGTCGATAGCCGCTCGATTATCGAGGATGGCATGGCGAAGTTCCGCCTGCTCCTGATTGAGGAGCGCTATCGCTGTGGAGGTATGGTTGATGGCTTTTGCCAAACCGCAAGCCAAGCGACCAATTCTCCGCGCGTTGCCGACGGCTAAGCCTGGCACGCCAACTATACTGACTGATAGTGAGACGTATTCGGCCGGGCTTAGGACTCTAAAGCTGCTGTCACATGAGCTGTCTAGTTGGGTGGTACGAGTGCGCCTGATGGGTGCAGAAACATTGGAAACATTGGAAACATGTGGAACATTAGAAACGTTTGTGCTTGGGGCAACCATATCCCTAGTGGGGAGCAACAGTGTCAACCGGCTAAGGCAACATGTGGAATCTGACACATTTGCGGGAATATAATTGAAGGTATACTGATTGCATGTGAAGAACCACCCTGAGGGTAGGGTGATATGGGCAGGTAATGAACCAATGTTCTCTGGGTTTGCACAAGTCCAGTTGCTGCTGCCGGTATCGAGGCAGCTGCGCTGGGTCCGGCCGCCTGTGGCGCAGCCGATTATTTGCGCACAAGTAGAGTTCGGGCTGGCCGCCACTCGTGGGGTGTGAAGAGTGGTTGCATCAGCTGGCAAAGTCATGGTGAGCCGCAACCCCCCCCCAGCGAGCGTAGGCTGCAAAAGTCGCAGGGAGGTGCGGTCCAAAAATCTTCTTCAACAGCCAGTCACCATCCCTGGCGCGTGCGTCGAGAATGTGGCACACTGGGATGAGACAGGTGCTGAGGATTGAGGCAGAACCAATGTCCTGCTTCAGGCAAAAATCGGACTGGTTGACGAGACCCGCCAACCTTGCCCACAAGTTGTAGTGCATCCGTGCTGAAAGGTCTTCACCGGGCGGCAGGCCATTGGCCTGAAGTGAAGCGGCCTGAACGCCTCCCCCCAAAAGCAGGGCGAGGGCCAGGATGAGGGTGAAGATCACGGAGTTGGCATTAATCTGGGCAAAGACTGCTGCAACGAAGTGCTCTGGTGTTGGCTCCATCTCCTCGCGTTGGAGGGCGTCCTCGGCCTCTCTGCAAAGGGTCTTGACCATCCCCCAGGTGATCCTCGGCGCTTGGGTCCGCAGCCGCCGCTTCTCCTGGTGGGTCTCCTCGGTCAGAGTGAGGTCCTCCATCTCCGGGATCGGACTCGGGTCGGTCTGGGTCCACGCCATGAGGCTCCAAATGGGGCTTGACACACCGGGCCGGAATCCACACGACACCTGTTGGAGACATAATTGCAGCATACCCTCTCCCCCAGGTTATGAGCGGCACCGGGCCCCTCCAAGATGGGTCCGGTGGCACTCGGTACCGGACCATAGGTCGCGGGAGAGCTTCCAAACGGCGGAAGTGCTTCTCCTGCGGCGTACAGTCCGAAAAAACATTGAGGTGATTGTATGTGAACAATACCTTATTCAGACAAAACTGCGCTTCTCCCTGTGATTTGGGGAGGGCTGGTGGCTCCCCCCTTTCTGTTTGTTTGTCAATATAGGACTTTAGCGTCCGATTGACCCGTTCTACAATCGCCTGCCCTTGCGGATTGTAGGGAATGCCAAATGTATGCTTGATGTCCCAGGTGGCCATGAAGGTGGCCAACTGCCTAGAGCAGTAGGACGGGGCGTTGTCCGTTTTCACGTGCCGCGGCTTGCCCATTGCCGCAATGCAGGACAGGAGATGCTGCTCCACATGGGAGGCAGTCTCCCCCTTCTGCGCCGTCGCCCAAACGAACTGGGAAAAAGTGTCTATGCAGACGTGCATGTACTGCCATCTGCCAAACTGCGGTACATGCGTGACGTCCATCTGCCACACCTGATTGGCCTCTGTCCCCCATGGGTTAACCCCCCACGAGGGCCCCCCCCCGGCGCCCCTGCGCAATGCTGGCAAGAGCGTACTATACCCTGGGCTTCAGAAAGTGGCAAATTGAACTGTCTGGCGAGTGCCTTGGCGTTTTGGTGAAAAAAGGCACGACTTTGGATTGGAGTAGTGAAAACTCCCAAAATTGAACGTTGCTGAATTTCCTTTGCCGCCGCGTCCGCTCTGCTATTGCCCGCGGAAATCGGACCCGGTAGGTCTTGATGACTGCGGATGTGGGCAATATAGAGCGGCTCCGTGCGGTTCCGCAAGTGAAATTGAGCCGTGAGAAACAGGCTAAGCAGATTCTTGTCTATCGCGGGAGTGATGTAAGCTCCCGGTAGACTGTGAAGCAAATTCCTAACATACAGACTGTCAGTTATGATATTTAAACGTTCCTTGGCGAAGGTGCGCAAAGCAAGATTCACGGCTGCCAACTCCGCCCGCTGTGCGGACTTCTGTGGAAGAGTTAGCAGCGTGTGCCAAGCTTCGCCCTCCTGCCAGGTCAGGACACCATAAGTGCGTCCGCCATCAGAAAAAACTGTTCTGGCCCCCTGAAGTGGGACCAGCGAGAGCAATTCGAACAAGCTGACTGTTCCTGTTTGAAGCGAGACAAGTCTGGGGTCTTTAGGCAAGTGGTATGCCAAGCTTCCAGTGAATCCTTCCAAGGCTATCAGAAGCGAGTCACCTAGCTGCATCAACTGCTGAATTTGTTCCTTGGTGAACGGGACTACGATCTTGGCTAAATCGTGCCTAGAAATGTCCCTAGCTCTCAGCCTGCCGCGGTAGATCACCGCGGAGACCAGTTCTTGGGGCGGAACAACGTTCCGAGATGAGGTGTTAGGCAAGTACACTCACTCCACAATTTTCGCTCCCTTCTCTGAGTCTACTCCTAGCGCCCCAGTGAACATGGATCCCGATCGCACGATGTACACATTCAGGATTGGGGCATAGGGCCCCTGGGCGATCCTATCTACCCATCTTTGGCTGAGAGCTTGGTTAACTTTCTCGAGCGCCAAGCGCGCGTCTCGAGAAATTTTTATCCGGTCTGCCGGCTGCTTACCTAGCGTTAGCAGCGAGAAGAGCGGTTTCAGAAGATCCGTATCCAATCGAAAATACGGTCTGGCCC